>OY019132.1:15347743-15827743 GCA_955652365.1 Eristalinus aeneus | reverse complement strand
ATAAATAATAAATAATAAATAATAATAATAAATAATAAATAATAAATAATAAATAATAAATAATAAATAATAAATAATAAATAATAAATAATAAATAATAAATAATAAATAATAAATAATAAATAATAAATAATAAATAATAAATAATAAATAATAAATAATAAATAATAAATAATAAATAATAAATAATAAATAATAAATAATAAATAATAAATAATAAATAATAAATAATAAATAATAAATAATAAATAATAATAATAAATAATAAATAATAAATAATAAATAATAAATAATAAATAATAAATAATAAATAATAAATAATAAATAATAAATAATAAATAATAAATAATAAATAATAAATAATAAATAATAATAATAAATAATAAATAATAAATAATAAATAATAAATAATAAATAATAAATAATAAAATAATAAATAATAAATAATAAATAATAAATAATAATATAAATAATAAATAATAAATAATAAATAAAAATAATAAATAATAAATAATAATAAATAATAAATAATAAATAATAAATAATAAATAATAAATAATAATAATAAATAATAAATAATAAATAATAAATAATAAATAATAAATATAAATAATAAATAATAAATATAAAATAATAAATAATAAATAATAAATAATAAATAATAAATAATAAATAATAAATAATAAATAATAAATAATAAATAATAAATAATAAATAATAAATAATAAATAATAAATAATAAATAATAAATAATAAATAATAAATAATAAATAATAAATAATAAATAATAAATAATAAATAATAAATAATAAATAATAAATAATAAATAATAAATAATAAATAATAAATAATAAATAATAAATAATAAATAATAAATAATAAATAATAAATAATAAATAATAAATAATAAATAATAAATAATAAATAATAAATAATAAATAATAAATAATAATAATAATAATAAATAATAAATAATAAATAATAAATAATAAATAATAAATAATAAATAATAAATAATAAATAATAAATAATAAATAATAAATAATAAATAATAAATAATAAATAATAAATAATAAATAATAAATAATAAATAATAAATAATAAATAATAAATAATAATAATAAATAATAAAATAATAAATAATAAATAATAAATAATAAATATAAATAATAAATAATAAATAATAAATAATAAATAATAAATAATAAATAATAAATAATAAATAATAAATAATAAATAATAAATAATAAATAATAAATAATAAATAATAAATAATAAATAATAAATAATAAAAAATAAATATAAATAATAAATAATAAATAATAAATAATAAATAATAAATAATAATAATAAATATAATAATAAATAATAAATAATAAATAATAAATAATAATAATAATAAATAATAAATAATAAATAATAAATAATAAATAATAAATAATAAATAATAAATAATAAATAATAAATAATAAATAATAAATAATAAATAATAAATAATAAATAATAAATAATAAATAATAAATAATAAATAATAAATAATAAATAATAAATAATAAATAATAAATAATAAATAATAAATAATAAATAATAAATAATAAATAATAAATAATAAATAATAAATAATAAATAATAAATAATAAATAATAAATAATAAATAATAAATAATAAATAATAAATAATAAATAATAAATAATAAATAATAAATAATAAATAATAAATAATAAATAATAAATAATAAATAATAAATAATAAATAATAAATAATAAATAATAAATAATAAATAATAAATAATAAATAATAAATAATAAATAATAAATAATAAATAATAAATAATAAATAATAAATAATAAATAATAAATAATAAATAATAAATAATAAATAATAAATAATAAATAATAAATAATAAATAATAAATAATAAATAATAAATAATAAATAATAAATAATAAATAATAAATAATAAATAATAAATAATAAATAATAAATAATAAATAATAAATAATAAATAATAAATAATAAATAATAAATAATAAATAATAAATAATAAATAATAAATAATAAATAATAAATAATAAATAATAAATAATAAATAATAAATAATAAATAATAAATAATAAATAATAAATAATAAATAATAAATAATAAATAATAAATAATAAATAATAAATAATAAATAATAAATAATAAATAATAAATAATAAATAATAAATAATAAATAATAAATAATAAATAATAAATAATAAATAATAAATAATAAATAATAAATAATAAATAATAAATAATAAATAATAAATAATAAATAATAAATAATAAATAATAAATAATAAATAATAAATAATAAATAATAAATAATAAATAATAAATAATAAATAATAAATAATAAATAATAAATAATAAATAATAAATAATAAATAATAAATAATAAATAATAAATAATAAATAATAAATAATAAATAATAAATAATAAATAATAAATAATAAATAATAAATAATAAATAATAAATAATAAATAATAAATAATAAATAATAAATAATAAATAATAAATAATAAATAATAAATAATAAATAATAAATAATAAATAATAAATAATAAATAATAAATAATAAATAATAAATAATAAATAATAAATAATAAATAATAAATAATAAATAATAAATAATAAATAATAAATAATAAATAATAAATAATAAATAATAAATAATAAATAATAAATAATAAATAATAAATAATAAATAATAAATAATAAATAATAAATAATAAATAATAAATAATAAATAATAAATAATAAATAATAAATAATAAATAATAAATAATAAATAATAAATAATAAATAATAAATAATAAATAATAAATAATAAATAATAAATAATAAATAATAAATAATAAATAATAAATAATAAATAATAAATAATAAATAATAAATAATAAATAATAAATAATAAATAATAAATAATAAATAATAAATAATAAATAATAAATAATAAATAATAAATAATAAATAATAAATAATAAATAATAAATAATAAATAATAAATAATAAATAATAAATAATAAATAATAAATAATAAATAATAAATAATAAATAATAAATAATAAATAATAAATAATAAATAATAAATAATAAATAATAAATAATAAATAATAAATAATAAATAATAAATAATAAATAATAAATAATAAATAATAAATAATAAATAATAAATAATAAATAATAAATAATAAATAATAAATAATAAATAATAAATAATAAATAATAAATAATAAATAATAAATAATAAATAATAAATAATAAATAATAAATAATAAATAATAAATAATAAATAATAAATAATAAATAATAAATAATAAATAATAAATAATAAATAATAAATAATAAATAATAAATAATAAATAATAAATAATAAATAATAAATAATAAATAATAAATAATAAATAATAAATAATAAATAATAAATAATAAATAATAAATAATAAATAATAAATAATAAATAATAAATAATAAATAATAAATAATAAATAATAAATAATAAATAATAAATAATAAATAATAAATAATAAATAATAAATAATAAATAATAAATAATAAATAATAAATAATAAATAATAAATAATAAATAATAAATAATAAATAATAAATAATAAATAATAAATAATAAATAATAAATAATAAATAATAAATAATAAATAATAAATAATAAATAATAAATAATAAATAATAAATAATAAATAATAAATAATAAATAATAAATAATAAATAATAAATAATAAATAATAAATAATAAATAATAAATAATAAATAATAAATAATAAATAATAAATAATAAATAATAAATAATAAATAATAAATAATAAATAATAAATAATAAATAATAAATAATAAATAATAAATAATAAATAATAAATAATAAATAATAAATAATAAATAATAAATAATAAATAATAAATAATAAATAATAAATAATAAATAATAAATAATAAATAATAAATAATAAATAATAAATAATAAATAATAAATAATAAATAATAAATAATAAATAATAAATAATAAATAATAAATAATAAATAATAAATAATAAATAATAAATAATAAATAATAAATAATAAATAATAAATAATAAATAATAAATAATAAATAATAAATAATAAATAATAAATAATAAATAATAAATAATAAATAATAAATAATAAATAATAAATAATAAATAATAAATAATAAATAATAAATAATAAATAATAAATAATAAATAATAAATAATAAATAATAAATAATAAATAATAAATAATAAATAATAAATAATAAATAATAAATAATAAATAATAAATAATAAATAATAAATAATAAATAATAAATAATAAATAATAAATAATAAATAATAAATAATAAATAATAAATAATAAATAATAAATAATAAATAATAAATAATAAATAATAAATAATAAATAATAAATAATAAATAATAAATAATAAATAATAAATAATAAATAATAAATAATAAATAATAAATAATAAATAATAAATAATAAATAATAAATAATAAATAATAAATAATAAATAATAAATAATAAATAATAAATAATAAATAATAAATAATAAATAATAAATAATAAATAATAAATAATAAATAATAAATAATAAATAATAAATAATAAATAATAAATAATAAATAATAAATAATAAATAATAAATAATAAATAATAAATAATAAATAATAAATAATAAATAATAAATAATAAATAATAAATAATAAATAATAAATAATAAATAATAAATAATAAATAATAAATAATAAATAATAAATAATAAATAATAAATAATAAATAATAAATAATAAATAATAAATAATAAATAATAAATAATAAATAATAAATAATAAATAATAAATAATAAATAATAAATAATAAATAATAAATAATAAATAATAAATAATAAATAATAAATAATAAATAATAAATAATAAATAATAAATAATAAATAATAAATAATAAATAATAAATAATAAATAATAAATAATAAATAATAAATAATAAATAATAAATAATAAATAATAAATAATAAATAATAAATAATAAATAATAAATAATAAATAATAAATAATAAATAATAAATAATAAATAATAAATAATAAATAATAAATAATAAATAATAAATAATAAATAATAAATAATAAATAATAAATAATAAATAATAAATAATAAATAATAAATAATAAATAATAAATAATAAATAATAAATAATAAATAATAAATAATAAATAATAAATAATAAATAATAAATAATAAATAATAAATAATAAATAATAAATAATAAATAATAAATAATAAATAATAAATAATAAATAATAAATAATAAATAATAAATAATAAATAATAAATAATAAATAATAAATAATAAATAATAAATAATAAATAATAAATAATAAATAATAAATAATAAATAATAAATAATAAATAATAAATAATAAATAATAAATAATAAATAATAAATAATAAATAATAAATAATAAATAATAAATAATAAATAATAAATAATAAATAATAAATAATAAATAATAAATAATAAATAATAAATAATAAATAATAAATAATAAATAATAAATAATAAATAATAAATAATAAATAATAAATAATAAATAATAAATAATAAATAATAAATAATAAATAATAAATAATAAATAATAAATAATAAATAATAAATAATAAATAATAAATAATAAATAATAAATAATAAATAATAAATAATAAATAATAAATAATAAATAATAAATAATAAATAATAAATAATAAATAATAAATAATAAATAATAAATAATAAATAATAAATAATAAATAATAAATAATAAATAATAAATAATAAATAATAAATAATAAATAATAAATAATAAATAATAAATAATAAATAATAAATAATAAATAATAAATAATAAATAATAAATAATAAATAATAAATAATAAATAATAAATAATAAATAATAAATAATAAATAATAAATAATAAATAATAAATAATAAATAATAAATAATAAATAATAAATAATAAATAATAAATAATAAATAATAAATAATAAATAATAAATAATAAATAATAAATAATAAATAATAAATAATAAATAATAAATAATAAATAATAAATAATAAATAATAAATAATAAATAATAAATAATAAATAATAAATAATAAATAATAAATAATAAATAATAAATAATAAATAATAAATAATAAATAATAAATAATAAATAATAAATAATAAATAATAAATAATAAATAATAAATAATAAATAATAAATAATAAATAATAAATAATAAATAATAAATAATAAATAATAAATAATAAATAATAAATAATAAATAATAAATAATAAATAATAAATAATAAATAATAAATAATAAATAATAAATAATAAATAATAAATAATAAATAATAAATAATAAATAATAAATAATAAATAATAAATAATAAATAATAAATAATAAATAATAAATAATAAATAATAAATAATAAATAATAAATAATAAATAATAAATAATAAATAATAAATAATAAATAATAAATAATAAATAATAAATAATAAATAATAAATAATAAATAATAAATAATAAATAATAAATAATAAATAATAAATAATAAATAATAAATAATAAATAATAAATAATAAATAATAAATAATAAATAATAAATAATAAATAATAAATAATAAATAATAAATAATAAATAATAAATAATAAATAATAAATAATAAATAATAAATAATAAATAATAAATAATAAATAATAAATAATAAATAATAAATAATAAATAATAAATAATAAATAATAAATAATAAATAATAAATAATAAATAATAAATAATAAATAATAAATAATAAATAATAAATAATAAATAATAAATAATAAATAATAAATAATAAATAATAAATAATAAATAATAAATAATAAATAATAAATAATAAATAATAAATAATAAATAATAAATAATAAATAATAAATAATAAATAATAAATAATAAATAATAAATAATAAATAATAAATAATAAATAATAAATAATAAATAATAAATAATAAATAATAAATAATAAATAATAAATAATAAATAATAAATAATAAATAATAAATAATAAATAATAAATAATAAATAATAAATAATAAATAATAAATAATAAATAATAAATAATAAATAATAAATAATAAATAATAAATAATAAATAATAAATAATAAATAATAAATAATAAATAATAAATAATAAATAATAAATAATAAATAATAAATAATAAATAATAAATAATAAATAATAAATAATAAATAATAAATAATAAATAATAAATAATAAATAATAAATAATAAATAATAAATAATAAATAATAAATAATAAATAATAAATAATAAATAATAAATAATAAATAATAAATAATAAATAATAAATAATAAATAATAAATAATAAATAATAAATAATAAATAATAAATAATAAATAATAAATAATAAATAATAAATAATAAATAATAAATAATAAATAATAAATAATAAATAATAAATAATAAATAATAAATAATAAATAATAAATAATAAATAATAAATAATAAATAATAAATAATAAATAATAAATAATAAATAATAAATAATAAATAATAAATAATAAATAATAAATAATAAATAATAAATAATAAATAATAAATAATAAATAATAAATAATAAATAATAAATAATAAATAATAAATAATAAATAATAAATAATAAATAATAAATAATAAATAATAAATAATAAATAATAAATAATAAATAATAAATAATAAATAATAAATAATAAATAATAAATAATAAATAATAAATAATAAATAATAAATAATAAATAATAAATAATAAATAATAAATAATAAATAATAAATAATAAATAATAAATAATAAATAATAAATAATAAATAATAAATAATAAATAATAAATAATAAATAATAAATAATAAATAATAAATAATAAATAATAAATAATAAATAATAAATAATAAATAATAAATAATAAATAATAAATAATAAATAATAAATAATAAATAATAAATAATAAATAATAAATAATAAATAATAAATAAAATAAATAAACAATAAATAGTAAACAATTTGCCCTAGAAATATTAAATGATTCACGTCTCGTCCATATAACCCAGATCTTTCTAGGAGATTGCTTAGCTTTGTCAGGACATCTTTGCTGAATTCATTTGGGAATTCCCTAATAACCATAAATTATATTGGTTACGTTGTGATCGACATCAAAAACTCCTCCAACTCAATAGATGCTGACATCGGCTCATATCATTTCTTTATCAATCAATTTTTGGGATGAAGGAGCAATTCAGTAATAAGGCTTTCCTTCGAAATTTAAGCTTGCTTTATATAAAAAACTTGACGTTGCGGATAAGGCAGGTCTTACTCTCGAGAGAAGGTTCTGTGTGCAATTTTTGGTGCTTTTGGCATTGATAGTATTTGGAGAAGAAGATTCAATGATTTACTATATGGGGTGTACGGTGGCATGCATCTTGTCGTCCTATGCGATGCATAAGATGGTTGCGGTAACATAAGTCTTCGAACCCGATCTATTTGGACAACGCAACAAAGAACGGCCATGACTCAGGCGGTGCACACAAGTGGAGAAGGACCTCAAACAGTTTGGAGTGTGCAACTGGGGGCAACTGTCAACAGATCGTGCTGACCCGGAAGCATATTGGTTTAGGCCCATGTCCTTCTCGAACTGTTGCGCCACACGAAAAATTCTCTGCTGACAACAGCATTTCTGTGTAAAATGTTCTCAAACCTCACCATTCGAAGTCAGCAAAAAACTCTAGGTCCATTCTACTAGCGGAAGAATTGTAGCACGACACGAAGCATATCAACTTTTATTTAGTTAACTCTATCAGGAGAGTACTGCATACGTAATGGTTTGATATCTATCGTTCATCTTTTTGTTCCCTTTTTTTGTTAGACCTTTTAAAATTAACACAACTTCGACATTTTTTTTGAACAGAATTATTAGATTTGCACACAATTTTATTTTATTCATCTCTTAGATAAATTTAATCCGGTTATAACGCAGCCAGCGTTGTCCTCCAAGCGATGAATACGTAGACTAACGACCTCACTTATTCCCACAGAAAATTATTAATCAGCAAAGGCCAATAAACGGGATAATTTTCGGTTAAGGCTTCCAATATTTGGTCTTTACTATCAGTCACCTTTAGAAAAGTTTTTAATGGTATCAAAATACCGTCGTTATAAACAAGTGTCCATCTGGAGAACAAAAGTTGGTTTTTCTATTAAACTCTCCTGAATTTGTGTCTAATAAGGCGCTGAAACCATATCAAGAGGTGTAATATATATGTTGCAAGATATGCGTTCCAGCTGATCTTCAATTCAGAGTTGAGTATACCGATTCGTCACAGTTACATGGTTAAATGCGAACTTAAACTGTGATGGCCATTATTTTGAACATATGGTAATATTAAGGGCACCAATAAACCGTTTTTAAAAGATAAATATAACTGCAAGTTTTGGCAAGTCTTGGAAGCAATTACGTACTTCATTGGAAACAATAAGTGTGCTTCAGAGTCACCAACATTGTTTTTTTACCTTTTCGAAAATGTCCTGATTTTTATTAAATAAATCGTACTTGTACGAAGTCTTGATTTTTCTTTTTTAGTTGATGGAAAAGTGCAACTGAAATTTATAGTGAATCAGTTCGGGAGGTCACCGGGTCAGATGTTTTGAAAAGTTCGGAGAATGGCTCGATGATTGAATCGATGACAGGGCGGACTTCTTTTTTGAAGATATTATTTAAAAAATACACATAAGAAAAAGTAGCTGCTTAAAACGGTCATTAATTTGATGCTTTTTTTATTTTTTTTTAATAAAAAATATTGTTGAGCCCAAAAAACCGAACCAAATTAATGTTTCTTCCAAAATATATTTGAACTCTAAATTAATTTGTACATAATTCGTAACATTTTTCTTAGCCGAATGAAAAATTCAACAAACTATAGTTTTGCCACAGGAAAATCTACAGAAACAGAATATTTGCTCTTTGTATTGATCTCTTTTCTCATGATCTCATTCAAGAGATAATTTGTCAATAATAAAAATAATAATTTGCCTACGAATGACCGGTTAACCCAATCAAAGCAGCCCTTTTTCATTGCAGGCAAAACCGTTTCGCCAGAGCATCAACATTATCTTATAAATAATAAATGATCAATGATGAACATAGCAAACATCAAGACAATTTTGAACCAATATCGCTATTTTGATCTGTGATACTTTTGTAATCTCGAAATCACAATATGGCGAATATTCATAATTTTTTTTCTTAATTGAGTTACCTTAACCGCTTCAAAAAGTAGATATAATTGATGATCATTACTTTGACAAGTTGGTTTTTGGAAAACTTTCACATTCAATTATTTTATATAACAGATCACTGAATAAGTCCCGGAACATATAAGGCGCACCACTAACAAAAATTATTAATTTAATATTAATTGCACGAGTATTTAAACACCATTTAACAATATCAACCCTTGAATGGTGAGGATAGAGAATTGGAAAACCAACAACATCATCTTTCAAAACGTCGCTCAAGCTGATTGTAAACTATTCAAGTGTTTGTAAAGCTTTAAAATGTTATTCTTTTGTTTTTATCAGATCACCATTTAAGAATGTCAACCCTTGCGTAGTCTGGATAGAAAACTGTAGAACCAATTACATCACGTTGTTATTTTCAATAATTATTCACTTTCTCCATCGGTAATTGATACTCGTAACACTATATGACTATACAAACTATAAATATTTATAGATTGGAAGCATATCTGAGTTTAAGTCTTCAACACCTTACAATAACGCATGCAATGATTTGTGAAATTTATTTAACTACGATAGCTCACGCTTGAAAAATTATTTTTTATTTCTCTTTATTTTAGTGCATTTTTTACTTTTTGCATTAAATTACTTGTCCTGTAATCTAAAAATCCACTTAAAAATGATTGTTATTGTATATACCTTCTGCAATAAAATTTGAAAATAAAAATGTTCCGTTCTACACTTTGAACATGAGATTGTTAAGAACACAAAACCGTTAACCAAAGATGGCAAATACGATTTTTATCTAATTACTAGAACGCGTCCCTCATTCTTTGTTGAAGGATGACGAGGACAAAAAACCTCCATCTTTTGAAACCCAAGCAAATGTCTTATATTAGTACAAATGAACGGCAAAAGTGAACAATAGCAAAGAAAAGGTGGTTTATTATGGCAGGAGTTATTCCTCGTATAATACGCGTTTATAAAAATAAGCTAAACAATTTTAGAACATTACTTAGCAAAATGAACATATTTAAATAATACTCAACACATTCCAGAGAACGTTATTTTACATATTTAAACGGCACGATTTGTAGTCTTTTAATAACAGTTATTTTATATTTTGTATTAAGTCCAAGTCTTCAACCAAATTTTAAGTCCCACAACCTCCGCCACCTGCCGGGAAAAATTTAGCTCTCGTTGGTGGAAGTATAAAATAACTCCTGAAAAACTCACCATTGGAACACATTTCCAATGTATTCACCATACAGGCTTTAAAACGTAACTAGTCACAATTAATAGAATCCTTATGACATTAAGTGTTCGCTGGCTTTCAAAAATGTTTTAATTACATATTTCTTACTTGGCTTGGCTTGGAGAACAAAAAGATTATACAGCATTTCTAAATTGTTAAAATTGCTGTAATTTGCGCAGCTTCACCACTGCTCCTAATGTTTCATCATCAATGAACGCACACCCCAAAAAGCAATACTGCACTCATAAGGCCATTTATTTTATATTGCTACATGTGATAATCAGTTCAGTTGAACCCATGAGGGGGACATGAGACGATATAAAACGTGATTACAAGATGTAGCGTGTGATGGGCAAGTACTGTTCACACTTTTGTTTATTTTCAAACGTAATGTCGGTACTTTTATTTTAATTCCTCCCTGTTTCATGAAAGAATAAATGACAACGATTGCTTATAATAATGAAGTACCTATTTGATTTTTCAAAGATATATAATAAAATGAATCTACATTCATACATATATACAGTTCTCAACTTGAGCCTTAGCAGAACGTTTTTAATTGGGCGAAACATTAAAAACATTTGCAAAGCCTATCTGGTAAAATGAAGGAAAAAGTGCTATTATATATTTAATGAGGAAAATTAAAAAATGTGTATCCTCTAAGCATAGTACGCGCAGAAACAGAGATACGTATAGAAAAACATATACTTTATTTATATATATATATATATATATATATATATATATATATATATATATATATATATATATCTGTTTATAAATATATAATCTACCCACTCTAGTATCGAAACTATACACCACGAAAATTAAGCTATTTTATTTACTTATATCACTTAAATCTGTGAGAATAGAACGCCCATGAGAGCCGTTTGGCGTTTTGCATTCCTTTTCGAAATTGGAAAAATATTCAACAGCTGAATTAAGTCGTTCATTCAATGAGGATGATGAGTCCTTATCCAACTTTGTGGCAAATATCTAAAGTTGAATGTTTTAATTATACGTTTCGAAAGCGTGGAGCAAGGACGCAAGACATATGAATGAAAAAAACCTTGTACCGTCTTTATTCCAAACACCAAATGGATGTGCATATTTTTTTAATTAAAATTAAATCGCACACATGAGTTCGCCACAATGCGTCCATATGATATGTACAACGGGAAAGCATCGCGTTCCCTCAATAAACTCTCCTGATTTTTTTCGGTATTTTCTTTCTTTTCATTACAATTTTGCTTTTATCTTTCATGTTTTTTATAGTTTCAGAGAAGAATACTTTTTTGCAATAAATTAGAATTTGTCACAGGGAAATATAAACTCTGTTAGCAATTCATTAATAACAGGTTGCATCAAATTTGTAGATAACAAAATAAAATTATTGTTATATTATTAGGCTTGCTGTCCTAATAATTTTGTAAATAATAAATTTGTATTATTTTCATCTCAAGACCATATATATATATATATATATATATTCGAAACATAGGTGCCCCTTTTTCCTATACTCAGCTTTTAATGAACTGGAATGGGAACCGCCTAAACATTATTCGAATGCATGTTTCTGTTCGTGATACCGGAAATATATGTGCTACACAGTTAGCCGAAGTTAACATGACTTTGCCTAAAATATTGGTTTCTAAAGAAGTATAATAAATTTAAAATCTTACAGTAACGGTAAGATATATGATAGCCCTTTATTTTTATTTAAAACATGTTTGTCTACAAAAAAGTCCCATTAAACCCAATGTCGAAAGAAATTCCCAAAGGTCTTTATATTTTTAAGCTAATAGCTCTTTTTACGTCAATTCCTTCTTATACCATTTAAACACGAGAGTGATAAAAACACATAACAATAAGCTTGAGACAAAATGTGCAACAATGTGCATTAGGAACCGCAGAAGTAAGACCTATTTTAATTGTGAATCTTCGTGAAAAGTAAGCTTTTGTAAAATTCTTTATTGTTTATTTTCCATTGTTTTTATTGCCATTTCATCATGAAAGGAAGCGTGGTACACAATGGTGATTTTCTTCATCACTGCGCTTAAAAAGAGGTTCCGAATAACATACATATTTATAGACGTATTACTTTTGGTAATTAGTTGAAGCCAAGTAATATGAACGTAAAACCCCGGTGAATATATTTCTTAATTAATTCTGATGAATCCATCAAACAGATAACTTTAGAGTTTCCTTCATTGAAAACCAGGATTCAAAATATGAAAATGGTTATAGCTATTTTTCCTTCCACTTGAAACGAATTTATTTCTTTCTAGTTTGGCAAAGTTAACTTGTTTACAATATCACTTAATTATAAGATGTTTTGAAGAGACATATTCATAAGCAAACATTTTTACGTCTTCCTTTGAAACTTATCATGAATATAATTTTTCTCATTGTTTTAAAATGTTTATTTTTTTATTCTATAATTGGCTCGACTTATACTATAACCTTAATCGATTTATCAGTTTAAGATAAAAAATAAAACTTAATTTAATTGGTGCATATACACCAATACAATTCATTTCATCACATCAGGACTCACCAGCAAATGACAAATCTCTAGTGTGAAACATATATAGAACATTAAAAGAGGATAATTATAAAATGAAACGATACACGTTAAATGAAACACTGATGACATAAATGGGTAATTAGATCAAAGATAATAACTTATTAAAAATAGTAGTTAAAGTCGAATCCTAGTTGCATATTATTAGATTATTTACCCCAAAAACTAGTAATCTAAACCTATAATAACACAAAGTTGACCTAATTATTAACTGAGTATAGAAGGCGCCATTCAAGTAATCGCCTACAATCAAAAAAATAGTATCCCGCAGGTGCGTATGTATATCACTTATTGAGTTTTTCAAATATAAAATTGTATTGAATCCATTAATGCATTAATGGAATTTAATATGAAGTTGTAGCAATCAGTGATTTTATTATTATTTGTTTAGCATAAGATGTTTTATTTATGATCTAATATTCAATCTTAAGTTGGTTAATATTTTGTACGATACCTTTAAACCCCCTAATCATACATTAACTATTTAGTATAACTTTTTCAAGATGTTCTCATCACGACTGTCATTTTTACGTGTCACACCTTATTCCTATGTAAAAAACAAGTAAGTCATCGAAATTTAAGAACTCAGTGGTTTTTTAAAAATGTTTATCAAGAGAGTTATGGCGTAACTTACACAGTGTGATTTTCATTTGTTAAGACAACCATTTGTCTTCAAAGTATATTAATAATAATTGGGTGGCGCTACAGTCCACAGGAGACAAGGGCCTAGCTTGCTCATCAACTATTCGTGTTGTGCGCGCTTCTGTTATCTCACGGGTAGAAAAGACATGCAGTTTTTTGCCGACTCCGCACGGTGAAGTTTGAGAAGCTTTCTTGCCAGCAGCTCAAAAGAGGTGTTGCCGTGAATCAAACGCAGACCTTCGAGATATGAATGTCGCATTCTACCCACTACCCCACGTCAGTCACATCAAAGTATATTGTATCAGTAGAAAAACATATTGTCAAACTCTAAAATGCACCGATGTGGATGGACCAGCCTAAGGTTTCTTTGCTTCTTGTTGTTATCTAATCAAGATTAAATATAAAATATTATTAGTTCAGATTCGATCCCTGAATTTTGAAACAAACATAATTTTTCTAAAAATACTAAGAGAGTTTAATGACTAAATATTTTGTGTCACCTTGATTTTTTCTTTTTCTCAACCAAGTTACATTAAGGCTACGTTCGATGATGTGAATATTTTTTAATGCGAATGCATTTACGTACAGTATCGGACAAAACATTTGCAACTCGAACAGAAGCCAGAAAATTTCATAAAATTAAAGAATTTACTTTTTATTAGAATACACAAAAAACTTCACATATTTTTGAAGGTCTGTATTTAAGGTAAACAACAACAAAAATTCATGAAAATCCAATAATTATTTCTTAAGTTATGATACATTATGCAAAGGAACTTAATACTGTCTCGCGACACTTTTACTTTTGACGTACGTAAAGGAAAAGAATAAGTGGAACCGCCAATTAGAAAACAAAACAAGAAATACATCAAAGCAGTTACAGTCCTCTAACGGCATGGAATAAATGTATTGCACAATTTGTTGTACGTTCTCTGTGTAGATTTAAGCAAATGCATTTGCTTTAACCAAAGCATTTGCGTTTGAAACATTGCATTGCAAATAACTTAGACGGGGAAACTTGAAGAAACTGACATTCATCAATACAACACTCGATAGCTTTGTTGTGACACTAAGTATCTTTCGGCAGCTTTAATCTATAACCAACAAGTTCATTTGAAGTACTACGTACATATGTATACAACAGTTACTATGACCTGAAGTAGGTAGAGTAGGTATACTGGACTATTTAGTTGTTATGCTTAACTCAACAGTTGATTTGTTGCTAGTAGTGTGTGCACTGTTGTATAGGTAAGTGCCGTAGCTTAAGAGCTTCCAAAATAGTAGAAGTAGGTATACATTTTGCTTGTAAAAGTAAGGTAACGTAAGTTCTGTCCTGTTATTTTAACTTCTTTACTTCGAAAAAAATTGTTCGAAGCAGAGTGCCTTTTAAAAAAAATGTTTTTCATTTGCTACTATGAAATATAACTATGTTGTCTCTTGCAACCAATTGGAAAATTAAGTACAAATGGAATATTGAGTCAGAAAAAGTGAAGTGATTATGAAGGAACAATGAGTATAATGGCGACAAATGGATTTAAGCCCTTATGTTCTTTTGTGATGAGATTTACATCAAAGAAACGATTCTTCATTCATATATTTCTAGTATTTTTAATGGCTTCTTTAAAGATTTCAAATTTAAAGCGACAAGAAGCATTTTCCATTAACAGTATCAGAAGAGAGTGTAAATATGTTACAATCTATACAGATCCAGCTTGTTTTGTTTTCGCTTTATATGATGCACTGGCTGCAGTCGAATGTGAATATACTGTTCAAAACATAAAGCTTGCATCTTGACTTTCTACCAGATAATGCTCAAAACATTTAGTAGTGTTTGTATATATATCTACATATATCTACATTATTAACACATAGTTCATTGTAATATTAAAAACAAACAACATTTTGTTAAGTATGTTCTTTCTACCTAACCAAGAATCTTAATTGAATTCTGTATTCTGCATTGATAATCTGACTGAACTTAAGGACAATCCCACAACTAATATTCCAATATTTAATTCAATTTAATTTATTCAGTACCCAATTCAATACAATTCATAGAGGTAATTACATAACAAGTTAGATATTCAGGAGAGTTTCCTTTACAAATGTAATTTAATGTATTTATAAAATAAAGTTTTCTATTTGCTTCATTATTTTACTTCAAGGGAAAATCTACCGACAAAAACCCTTACTTAAATCTTAAACCTACTATTGCACATTAACCCTCTTGCACACTTATGGTATTTGAGCAATTAGTCTATGTTCCAAAAAGGAACTTAATAATTGAATTTTATAAGGATTTTATTTAACATAGTAATTATAAGGTTGACGCGGGTTATATCATGGAGACAATATTCCAATATCTTCCTGCGTTATTCTAGTTATTTTATCAGTTTCAGAAGCCAGTTTAGCAATTTAGAAACATAAATACCTTTTCTTATTATTGCTGTTCACGAGTGAAGACTATTCATACATAAAAAAAACTGCAGTTAATATATAAAAACAACCTACATGCGTGTTTATATATTTCTTCTTATTGTATTATATATCAACCGCGTGCAAATGTACATACATACTCCTCAAAAGAGTATTAAGAATTATTTAAATAAAAAAAAAATATATATCTTCCAAGACTGATCAAGTGAAATGTTATATTTACCTACTAAATATATCTAAATACTTATATTAAACTTAATTTCCTTATGAATTTAAAATAACGAAAATACATAAATTTTCTCTGTATTCAAATAATAGGTGGGTGGTAATAAAACAGAAGATAGGAAAATCAGCAAAGAAAGAACATCCTCTAGCTAATCGATAAAACTGACTAATTATTGGCATTGCTAGGTAAAATTCTTAATTAACATGTTCTCGACTCTAGCTGGGGAGACAAAATCAACCAAAGAGATGAAACAAAAAACCACCCAGTCCAGATCAAGCATGGAAAGAATGGAAATGAAAGCCAACTATCTAAATGGGAAAGGCCGACAGAGACGGAGATATTAAAAAAAAGTTGAGAATCCCACTTTGGTAATACCCCTCAACCAGCCACCATGGACAAACATTTGACTCTAAGATTTCCTTCTCCCTCTGACTTTTTGAAACATATAGCCAAATTTCCTTCAAACACACCCAAACCTTTATCTCACGTACAATATATCAGAGCACAGCTACAGTATCCGTGTAAATCGTGAACTGGAAAATGCCTGGATTGAATAATTCACTTCCAATGCAATTGGAAACTATAGAATAACCAACGTAGCTCCTCCCGAGCGATAGTTGCTTACTGTAAAGTCGTAAGTTAAAAAGAGAAAAACATATTACTGACTTTGAGAGGTTTATACAGCCTCCCCATTGCTGAGATACATCGCTCATCAGCGGTCAAGTCTTCAGCGCCGAGGGTGGGTTGTGGCATTTGTGTCGTCTCGGTGAGAATCGGTATATCGGGTCGGATTAACCGGAATGGCAATTGGGATTCCTACTTTGATGCGTTACGATATCTTGAATCAGTTGTTCTGGGTACAGCAAATCGTGTGCACGGTGTGAATTATGTGTTTTGTGTTTTTATAAATGTAATAACCTACCACGTTCAAAGAGCTCACATTATCGTCTTTAACTTGTGGTGGATGATATGCCTATTTCCGAATTGTCCTTATAGGATTGTATTTTACTGTTAAATCTCATAAAATTGATTGCTTGGTTGTGCTTCAACACATTGTATTTCTGGAAGACAAATATAATAAACTATCAGTGCAATACGTATAAATATGTTGTTTTTTATTAATAAAATCAAACAGTAAAGAATATCAAAATATATAATCAGTCAATTAAACCTCCGTCGGCATTTCAAAACAAAACAAACTTTTTGGCCGCTTGAAAATGCAAGCAACCAAAATACGCACTCCGTTCGCTATTCAGGAGATTCTAGGGCTTGGTGTTGGGAGACAAGCAAATAATGCGTCGCCGCCGGCGAATGTAACATCAGCCCTGTCGCCAGTCTCGGCAAGAGACACCGGTTCTATATCGCCCGATGCAGCTCGTATTGCAGCAGCAACTGCTGCTGCTAACCACTGCCAGTTACCTGTATTTAATCCTGCAAATTTTTATGCTGCTGCTGGTTATGACCATAATACATTGAATGCTGCTCATCACCACCATATGACAACACTCGCTGCCGCAGCATATTTACGTGGATTTCTACCGCCGGGGTTTAATACGGCGCATGAATTCAGAGGACATTTTCAACAGCATTTTGGAACCCAATTTGGTAAGTGAGACAGATGCTATCAAATTGAAATAAAAGACTAAATTATTTTCCTTCGGTCTATTTTTATTTGCAATTGACTCAAAAAAAGTGTGGTTATTTTTATATGTCTTCTAGTACTCCAAGTATAATACTGAAAACAAGTGATAATTTAAACTTAATTTATAGTTACAGTGAATTTTTTCTTGTTTTTGAAAAACAATTTTCCTTACTCAATTGAAAAAGATTTCTTTTTTTGTATTCTTTATTTATTTCTGGAAAAAGAGGGTTTGGTTAGTTTTTAGAAGTACTTACAACTTATTAACCTATTAAGAAGAATAATTAGTTCAATATCTATGACAGATTTAATCCAGATAATTTTCTACGGACCTTTGTACTTACAGTTGTAAAGAAACAAAAGCGCATATAATCTGAATTGGCGGCTGAATTTTTAAAAGCACAAAATATATGAACTTATTTCCAAATGATACATTAGAGGGCACTTTTCTTAGGCGACAAACACTTTTAATTAGAGCCGAGATTATATTTATATGCACGAGTATATTGTGCTATCTTTAACTTTTAATAACATAAATATTGTTTTTGGATATCATTAAATCATATTTTAAATGTAGATAGATCTAAAATAATAATATTTAAAAATAATTCAATGCGGTAAGTGTTTTAACTTTGAACCAGTGTATTCGCAAAAGCAAGCAATCCGAAATAAGAAGAATAAGAAAATATATAATGGTTGCGGGGGGGCTTAGGCCTGTTTTACTCTGGCTGGACAGTGCATATAACGGAAATACTTCATAATGACTTGAACTCGTTGAAGGAACTTTAAGCTTAACTTTGTAAAAAATGCATTCACACCTTGCAAGAATTGTTTATTTACAACAGAATATTTCAATTGAAAAGTTCGAAAATTGTGGCTAACATTTTTTCCGATCGAATCCCATTTAGTTTTGGCTCAAGTTTGTATAACATGCAAGTTTGTAAACCTACAGTTTTTTTGCCGACTCCGAACGCCGAAGTTTGAGAAGCTTTCTTAGAGAGTTATTACTCTTTGAGTGTTGTCAGCAACTCGAAAGAGGCGGTGACGTGAAAAATTCGAAAATCGAACCTAGACCCTTCGGCGTGTGAACGTCGCACTCTACCCACTACGCCACGGCGGCCACAATATTGAATATATAAAAGTTAAATATATAATAAGTTAAATATTGACTTGTAGTTAAAATTTTATTATAGTAATCTAATTTGTTTGCATTAGTTGTCATTAACAATTAATTTGAATAATAATACTATTTTAATGCTACAATGAGAACTGAGTTCTGAACTCACATAAACTCTGGAAGCCTATACACAATCACTAAGCTTACAATTTGATTTTTACTCTTTAAAATTATTATGTTTGGACTTCTTTTAGTCACTTCTTTAAATCAAAAAGTGTGGTCTTAAATTTCATGTCTTTATTCCTGAACAACGTATCACAAAATTAAGGAAAATGAGCTTGCACTTGAAAGTGAGAAGCGAACTAGAAGCAAAGAGTCTCACATTGATCCGCCAGCTGAAAGTATCTTTACATTAAGCTGCAACATACTTCTCCCACAAGTACACATCATCATCTTGCTCCTCCTGCATAGGGATGTGTACACCTTAGTGAATTGTTAAGAATCCATACAAGTGTCAAACGACAAGCATCTAATTAGCTGCACGAGTGAAATGACGTTTAAAAACAAATGTCAAAGAAAATTATGCAACAAAAAATTGAATTATTGAGATTCATGAATGTGAAGTACTCAGTGGCGGCATGAGTCGGTCGTCTTTATAATTTTAACTCATTACAATGACATGTTGTGAGGCACTTAGTTGCACGTTAAATATAAATATCACACTGAAAGGCACACAAAAGCATAATTTTTAAATACAATGGTCAATTTAGAGTTCACAGTGTAGAATTTACTATTACTATATAACTTTAGTTATTATTTTCTGTGAACCAATCAGTACTATATATGATTCATATGATTAACTCTTTTTCAAACTATTTGGATACATCCGTATCTTACTTACTTACTTATCAAAGTCAAAATGCAAATTTTTTGACATACATATATATATTTTCTTTTTGTATATGCAGCATATTTATCTAATTCTCACTACTAAGCTCACCTCTGTGGTCATATTTATGGGTGCATTGATTCGTTGAAAATTCTTAGAAGTCTAAATTGTTCTTAAAATAACGTGGTTTCCTTACACTGGTTCAGAAGCTCTATGCCCCAAATGCATGTCAGATGATGCACAGACTTAGCGTCCTCACCAAGAAAGAAACGTTTTCACAGTATCACACTCTAGTCATTCTATTTGTTGCTGTTCTCCTTAGGAGAAGTGATGACATTAAGTGGGCACACATCGTAATAACATGGTCGACTTCTGATCTCTAGCATACATCTTTTCTGACGTAGATGTGTCTGCCCTAAAATGACGACAGACCAATAGTGATTATGACGGTGACGAGTGAATGTTTCCACTTGAGGTCGCCCGTCGCTGTAGCTAACGATGATGATGTTTGGTTGTGAGATGACGATCTTATAGCTTCGGTTATGCGCGTATCAAATGCAACAGCTGGTTTCTGTGCCTATCTGCAGCTCTCTGTGTAAATCGCAGGGACTTCCAATACAAGTAGTATGCAAACAAAAGATGGTATATAATAGCTGCTAAACATAAGGTGAGACGGTTCGGATTTCCTGGAATCATTATCTTTCGAAATTCTTCTTTTTTTTTCAGAGAGTGATATTTTTCTTAAGTGTTTTCATTGGTATTTATCTACTTGAATTTCAATGCTTCAATACATGTGTGTGTATATAGACTTTTCTACTGGGAAATGAACAAATGGTCAAACGAAATTTAGTTAATTGAACAATTAGGGGTTCATTCACAATAACGGCAACTATAGTTTATGGCGAATTCAGTGATTTAATTTCAATTTACTGACTTGGTATCTACGGTTATCAATTATATATTGTTTTCCATTGATTGCAAGCAGTGACCATAGAGAGAATGTATCACATTACTTTTCCAATTTCAAAACTACATTTATATATATATATATATATATATATATATATATATATATATATAAAGTAAATCTAAAGGTTAACTTTTTTGGAAGTCGGAATATTTAGCCTTTAGTATCAAGTAGTAGTAGTACCTATTTCAACCAAAGAAATGGACAAAATCATTGATCCTGTGGAAACATCCTTAAGTGCTTTTTGGGTGTTTTTGTACGAACTACTGAATAGCCACTCGAATAAAATGGACGGAAAGTGAAAAAAAGGAGAAACATTTTCTTTTTCTAAGAACCTTGTGAACACAATATACTTGCAGTGTTTGAAGAGATGAGGGAGTTTGCAGGTTTTTGCGAGTATAAATCTTTTTATTTATTTATATTATAACACCCTTAGTACGTCCTGATACATACTTGAGTAAGTTTTTAAAGTAATAAGATAATGTGATATCATTAAAAAATTTACACAAGGCGCCTACATTCTTCAAATACTTTAGAAAAGAAACCACAATTGAAGCCGAGAAAGGACATGCCCATTTTTCTCATGTGTCCGGACATCCTATCGTATGCCTCTTTTGTGGTTGATTCATAGGAACTCCCAAATGCTCTTTGTATTGTACTATTTTCTAAAGAAGTGTGCAGCTTACCTATTGCATCCGTTTAATTGTACCACTCATAATTGCAATCCACTTAACAATTTAAAAATATTTTTCCTTCCTTACATACCTAGACGCATATTTGTGGGGTTGATTTGATATAAATTCCGTGAAATTTGATACTTATTTTAATGGAATATCTGTCAATGTATGATTGACATTCTCATGTGTTGAATCAACAATATAGGACATGTTTGGCTTTGATGTCTTTTTGTGGTCAATCGTGCAACAATATGACTGAACAAAAAGTGGGAAGGTGACATTAAGGTTTGTTGTACATTTGTATTCTTAATTACGCCTACAATAGTAAATTAGTAGAACACAACCTAATAGGCAACGTAGGCAACAGGCTACGCAGTAATATTTCCTGATTTGTTGTTAGCTTTTTCGTCTTAAACATTTTTTAAATCTTATTTAAAAACTGCTTCTTGATACCTCTGAAAATTATTTTCAATTTGTTTGTGTTTTGTTTCTCTATTACATGCGCGATTTACATTCGCTGATATAACTTTTAAATATTTTTCAACACCATTTTGTCCCAGCTTTTTGTTACTACATTTTCATTCATTCTCTCCGTTTACCCAACCAATGATATGAATATCCCAACCCATCAATTTACGAATTTCTTGCGTCAAATTTGTACGTTGAGGTTGCTTTTTTTTAACGCTGTACGAGCTACCTAGTACCATTTGAATCCACGACTACCGCAATGATATCAAGTAGCCACCCCAATGCAGCTTAGAGACAGATAATAAACAGATCGCGTATTAAATCATAAATTGCCAATTTCGCGATATCCTGTCAACAGAAATTTCTTACAGTCAATTTATTTTACCCATCACCCTCTTTGCATACACACATGAAAAATTTGTCATGTTATTGAAGATAACATTTGGAGGTATTCATATGTGTCTCACCTACATCAAATATTTTATACGGAAATTTATTATATTTTATTCTTATTAGACATAACAATTTGTTAACCAGATAAAATATTTGTGTTAAAAATATTACATTAACGAATGTAAGTACAAAAGAAGACCAATCAATTTAAATATAATTAACTTAAAATGTTGTACATATGTATATTAAGGAAAAAAAAATATAGTGAAAAAATGTAATGCCGTCGTTATAAAGAATAAAATACACTTTCTTATATGTGCACCTATAACACAACACTTTTAAGACACATATTCATATAGATGTAAGAAAAGTAACTAGAATAGCTTCATCTTTACTTTATGTTTGTTTACACATATTACATATTTCTCATATAGGAAAATTTTCATTCAACAACCTAAAATTAGAAATAGGCCATACTGTTCGTAAAAAGTAAAATCGTATTACCCGAATGTGCACCCTTTGCAACACACTTCAACTCTTGAAAACAATAAAGTTTAACACCCCATTCTAAAGGCAGATGACGATCGTTTATACATATACAAAATGTATATATACGCACAGAAAAAAAGGAGGTACAATTTGTTTCTGGTCGTAGGCCGTTGTCAAATATTTATTAACCCATCAGGACGTGCAAATTGCGTTGTAGGTGTGATGGTGTTGTAGATGGTTATATTTTTGCCCATGGGGTTACAAAACAACCAACTTACCAACTCCCCATAACAATTTTAGTGTGCGCTAAGACGGGTAATATTCAATTTAGGTGAAATGTGTTTAAATTGTAGAAAAGGCAATTTTTAAGGGTACAAAACTCACTTTTAAAATAACACTTTATATAAATAATTAATTTATAATATCAGTAAGTCTATAAATGCTTAGTTTACATTTCAGTTACAAGCTATTCATTTTCTTTTCACTAAATATGTCACTAGACAAAAATAAATAAATTTTCTGTATTTTCTATCCAGCTTAGTATATTTTCCATTTATTTATATATATATATATTTATATATATATATATGTATGTACATATATATAAATAATATATTTATATATATTTATATGTATAACGTACTACAAATTAAGGAAAACACTTTAAGTGCTAAAATTTTTAGTAAAGCTTAGTAATATCTTTTTACTCAGGACTCCTTTATATGGTTCTACTGTACTGGGAAAGTGCAAATGCAGTAAGGTATCCTTTACTTTGCGTAATCGTTAAATTCAATGTATTTCTTTCTGAATACAATAAAAAAATTTGTACCCATTTTAACCAACATATTTTTTATTGAGAACTAAAGTTGTAATAAATGTAATATATTCATACACATTTCATCCAATATTTATTTTGATTAAGAATTAAAGCTATCCAGTACAAAAATCATATTTTTGTTTTTGTTCTTATCATCAGATCGAGATACCATCTTCGCAGCATATACACATACATATAAGTACAAAGCACATTCAAAGTAACAGACCGCCTACTTTTCGAAATAAATACATACATATACATATGCATTTTGGGAATTCATTCATCATAAACAGATTTTCCCAAATGACATTTTCTTTTTGTATATTTTGTATTCCGTTGTCACAATTCAACATACCCACTTTTTATTTGATCCTATTTTCATTCATTGAAAAAGGTCTATGGAAACTAACTGCTATCGATAAAAATGAACATTGTTATCGTGTAGAATGGGGACCCAGATGTAATTAAGATTTCAGAGAAAGGAGTCTTGCAGATGGAAGGGTTAAGAAGGATTCATTTTTGCTATAAACTTTCACAGATCATCTTAAAAATAACCTAGAAAGGTTTTGAGCACTGGATTGATATTTGATACGCACTTGTGAAAAGATTATAGAAATATGATTTGTTAGTACAACGCCTATTTTGTGTTAAACATTACTTTTATCTTTTTCAGAACAATCTCGCAACGACTATCACAACAGCTTAAATGGCAACGAAGATCATTGCAATAATAGCGGTGTAAATATATCAGCCACATCAAATCCAGCGCTTCGATTGCAGACAGGTGGAAGGATTTCCCCAGTAGAACATTCACCTGCGGCGGCTGCTGCTGCGTTGGTTGGAGCGCATCATGCTGCTGCTGTAGCAGCGGCTGGACATCATCATCACCACCACCATCATCCACATCATCATCACGACAATAGTTATGGAAGCGGTCACAATGGAGGGTCAGCGCAGAGTAGTTTGGGCGGCGGCAATAATGGTAAAAAGAAAAATAAACGAAGACACGGAAGGACTATTTTTACGAGTAATCAACTAGAAGAGTTAGAAAAGGCTTTTAAGGAGGCCCATTATCCAGATGTAAACGCTCGAGAATTACTATCAATGAAAACTGGCCTAGCTGAAGATCGAATTCAGGTATGTTATTATAAAAACTTTAAGATATGGATTGCATACCCAAAGAAGCCTGTCGATCTTGATAAAAAAACTGATATTTTTAAACATATTCGAAATACTCTTAATAAATGGCTTTTTCTGGCATTTCGTCAATCTGTTTATTTATGTATTAATTATGTAATATGTCTCATTCTTTACTTACGCTTAAATTATATTCTGTTCTTTTATGTAATATATGTAATTATTTATAATATATATTGCTTAAATGTTAAGTCTAATGTTAATTATAGGACTGTATAGTCAGTTACGCTAACGGCGTGAAATTTAAAACACATATACGAGTAGTTATTTGCCCTATATAAGAACTGAAGTGTACACATTTTTCGGTTCTAGTTAACTTAAAAAATAAATTAGATGTAAACTATTGAACGAACCAATTAAAGTTTCCATATTGAATACTAGCTGCAGCCATTTCTATTTCATTTCAACAATGGCGGATAAAGTAAGAGTCCGGTAACATTGCATTGCGAAAATTCGTCAAAGAAAAATAATAAAATGTACAATCAGTTTGAGATAGAGAACAACTGCAACAGCAGCTTGTCATTATTCAAGTGGCAACGTGTTCTGAAAAGGACCTCTTCAATTACATGTATTTCGAGTATTTGTTCACGCACATATATAATGGACTGCGGTTGTGTATGTATTTTATAGGTTGAGCCGGCTTCCATTTCTTGTTCAAGTGGAACATGAAATCAAAGGCAGCTCTTGCATAAAAGACGTCCACATGGATTCCATTCAACATGGCCGATATGGTCTAATATACATTGACTATATGCAGTATAAACTAGGTTTTCAATTGCATAACAGTTAAAGTCGGCTGTGGTTTTGCATGTAATTTCAAAAACAATATTAACGTACAATTTATATCAAGTGAATAAATAGAAGAGCTTAAATATAACATAATTTAAGAATCTGAATAAAGCGACTACTATATGTCAATTATAATGCTCACGTGAGTATACTCTGTATCAGAACAATAGCCACGCTGAATATTATGTTTCAGCAAAAAGAAAGTCCAAATGTCATTCAAAAAATCTAGGTTTTGTTTCCCGCTCCCATTTCCCCATCTTCGTTTTCCTTGCTTTGGTTTAATTAAATTTAATTTCACGGCAATAATAATATAATTATAATTTGTAATGCTGCGTTTAAGTGAGCAAAACCAAAGTACATTAAATAATGTTATTGAAAAAAGAAAAAAATTGTGCAAAACCAAACGATTAGAAAAAATCTTACAAAAGGGTTAATGCTTGACATTTTTATGACTGTAATTTTATTTTCACAATGTGGTGATGACTTAGCTGAGGTATAAAATTTATATCAATAACACTTGAATACACTAAGTATTCAAACAATAATAACTTTTAAATCAGAACATACACACAAACATTATCGGAAGTTTTACAGAAATACTAGTTTTCTTAAAAATAACATTTTAAGATAACTCATTTATCTATTATTATAGTAAGCATGACAAATATAAAATTTTTTGAGGCATGCAGATAGTTAAATGGTTGTATCTGTCTTTCATTTAATCAAATTATTATAAGCATATACAGCATTTGTGGACAAATTATAGAAATTGATGGATTATTTGTTATTAAAACAAAAAATATCCCTAATTCAACAAAAGTACTTGTTCCTTTTATCTTTTCCAATGTATGAAAATATAAAGATGTAAAAAATTAAAAACTAAATTAATTTAGTAATCATTAAAGCATATTACTAAGAGAAGCGTATTAAAGATTATCTCACAAAAAGATTAATTCAGTTCCAATAAAAAATTAAGTTACATAAGAAGCGTATATAGGAGCTAAAAGTCGGGCATATTTCTTTCAACCACGTATGACGTCATTTCATTTAACTGCCGTATTCCGCATTTCTATTAAATAAAATTCAAGAGAACAAAAAACAAAGAACAAAGGGGAATAAAAAATCAAAAACGACAAGATGAAGTCTTTCATTCACTTAATAAAATTATAATGGAATTTACTTTAACCAATCGCATTTCTCGCTTAGCAAAAGGACCTACGTAGAACCATAACCATGCAACGAAAAAGTGAGCCTTTTGTAGCAAGCACTCTTTAGCTACATTAAAGCGTTTCTTTTTTTTTTTTAAATTAAAACCGTAAGTCACGTGCATTGTGAGCAAGAAAATATTTAACATTACAAGTCCCATTAGAGCGGGCGTTGTTGTTCTTTCGTTTCATTTTTTCCCTTAAAAAAATATATTGAAACCTAATTTGCGATTTGTATACAAGGGCTAATGGCGAATAATAATATAATTGCATACTCGAAGATTTAGAAGTCCTTACAGAGAACTCTAATGCAAACGCATTAATAATGCATACTTAACAGTATGGTTAGATTTTTGCAATTAAAAATCCACTTTTAAAGTACCACAGAGTATTTTATGGCATTAATAGTAACGTTCTTGTTAGTTATTCAAAACAAAAGATAAATTGCTTCAAACTGAAAGTGAAAATCAAGCGTATTGATCATACTTTTGAAAGACGTTTTATGGAAAGAAAGTGAAAGGAAAACATAATAGTTTGATATACTTTTCATTTATGATATAGTCTAACAACTTATAATGCGATTGTAAAAAATGATATATTAAAGGGTAAAGGATGCGACCGGGTATACTTAACTGTTACAAAACCATAAAAAATTAAGAAAACTATGATTTCTGACTTTATAGGAATACAAACGGAAATTATTGAACGTTGTTTATAGAGCTATAATAATAGTGCATAAATTGATTTTAAAATATTTTTATAAAATTTAATAAACATATGATCTCCACAATTTTTATTGTAAAAGTTAATATAATTCAATATTAAGTAGTTAAGCATCTAAATGTGTACGTTTATTACGATTTATTAAGTCTTTGTTGGTTTTCCTTCATAGGTTTGGTTTCAAAATCGTCGAGCAAAATGGCGAAAGACGGAAAAATGTTGGGGTCATAGTACAAAAATGGCAGAATATGGTCTTTATGGTGCAATGGTTCGACATTCTCTCCCGTTACCCGACACCATCTTGAAGTCGGCTAAAGAAGACGAATCCGTGGCCCCATGGCTTCTTGGAATGCACAAAAAATCTCTTGAAGCTGCTGATATTTTAAAAAGTGATGAGAGTGACCGTGAAACACCAACTTCTGATGACACAAACACATCTTATTCAGCCAGCAGTACGCACAACTCGCCTATCTCATCATTTTCAATATCAAGACTTCTCTTCGATGGTCCAAAGAAGCACATAGATTCTCAACCGCACCCACAGCAAATACAGGTTAATCACCAGCTCCAAAGTGAAGAACATTGCAACATTCAAAGGCACGAATTACAGAGATGTAATTCGCAAACACATGATTCTCAAATTCGTGACAGTCATCATAATCAACCGCAACAAAATCACCACATGTTAATGGAACAACAGGAAAATAATATTACCATCAAGGAGCAAGACTCCAGATGAAGGCTGATTAATAACTAAGCACATACTGCGAAAATTGTAGAACATAAAACAGTGAATTATCTATTTAATACGAGTATTCAAAAGCTGTAAACCTTTAGGGAATTTAGACTCGCAATGAAAAGTATAATTAAACACTCAATTGTACAAAACAAATTTATGTTTTTAATAAGACAACGAATGAGAAAAAATGTTAATGTGGAAAATGCTGCAGGATAAGACACAGATAAAAAAGCAACGATTTTGTCTTGTAAATTTCTAAACGTGTAAATAAAATAAATCAAGTCAAAAAGTTATTACATTGTGGTAAATCAGATCATGTTCGATGCATTGAAAGATACGTTTTAGAAAAAATGTCCCTCTCTTAACAATGAAATACACGTCAAACAGCGGTGTGGGGAAAATTAAAAAATGTCTAAATCTGAAATATAGGAAATGGTTTTTACGTGCAAGATATAAAAAATTCCACTAGGGTATTTGAACTCAAAACGTTGCAAAAGATTATTAATTTAAAAACGAGGAAGTTCCAAAGGCATAACATATACATAATTAAGCTCTTATTGTGATTTACTTTAATTTCTTTAGTTTCATTTTTAGTTGCAAACGAATTTAAATTAATTAATTAACTGCAAAAGAAACCAAATGAAAATAAACAATTCAACTTTTACTGACATTTTATTTCTTAGAGTAACAATAAAGTAGATATACATCTAAGAATTAAAAGTAAATTATACATATTGTATAAAAAGTAACGAAAAAGTAAAATATATTTCATTTAAGGAAAGTACTAATAGGTTTTTAATATAAAATTAAAGTAATGCGATAAGTAAGTACCAAAAAATGTTAAGTCTCGCACTGCATTAATAATATATAATAACTTAAAGGTAAGGATAATATGCGGGCAAAAAAATTAGTAATATTTAATGATATATATAACCAAAACTATTACCCCTTCATAAGAACTGTCGGATTTCTTTGCGCGGCTTTTTAACATTACTCTTATCAATTGCGATTCTACACCACATGTTGCTCATCGAAAAAGGAAACTGTGTCTCAGTGCCTTTTTAGTTACAGCAGTGGCTTATTCGCCGCGTGGCGTAGTGGGTACAGTGTGACACTCACACGCAGAAGGTCCAGGTTCGATTCCCGGCTCAACACCTCGAATTTTTCACGGCTGACAACACTCAAAGAGTAATACTGCCTAAGAAAAAGCTAAAGAAAAAGTTCGGAGTCAACAAAAAATTGTAGGTCCCTTCTACCCGTGAGAGAACAGTAGAGCGCACAACACGAGTAGTTGATGAGCAAGGTAGGCCCTGGTCTCTCTGTGGACTGTAGCGCCCTTCAATTATTATTATTAGTGGCATATTCGGAGAAAACTTCGACAGTCTTTCTATTTTCTTGGCTGTTGTTATAGGTATACAATACACTTTTTCTCCCACTTGTTTCGGGTTTTCACTTATATATTTTCGCATTTCTAGTCAGTTTTGCAAAAATCCCTACTATATATTAAATCACAGCCTTCTCCAAGAAGTCGGAAAATAATTCGGTGTTGCTCTGAAGTGCAATGATTTCTCGCCTATACTCTTAAAAAACAAATTTGCTTAAATACTTTTAGACTTCCAGCCTTCTCCTAAAAGCTTGCAGTGAATTTATCTTGAAGAGATAAGACAAAAAATAAAACACAAAAAAAAATTTAAACTTGCATCCACTGCTTTCATTTTGACTGCAAGAAACACATCACATACGAAATGAACTAAGTATTAGAATTAATCCGGTATATTAGACATATTTTCTTGTGAAAATTAGCATCCACTACCCTACTATCGAGTATTTACTTAAAAAATCATATATTTCTTAATTATCAAATAGTAGATTACAAGATTTAAGCAAAACATTATAGTATCGAAGTCGCAGTAACGAAATTATTCTGTATTAACAAATACTTTTACTGAATATAAAATATTCCTTAAAATATTAAAAAGATCATTATAGTTATTACTACAGTAACATAATTCCTTCAAACAACTATTGCAAGGTGTGAGCGGGTACTGTAACTCATCGCCTATTTTTCATGGGTTTTTCTTTTTTCACAAATGTTTCTTGGCCTGGATACAAATAAAAAAGAAGAAATATTTCTGTATTAAAAACACAAAAGCAAATACAAATTATGTATTTCCCACAATTTTTAGCAATTTGTCAACCTATGATAATATATACTCCTAAGCCTAACTTTCAGGATTCTTGTTTTTTATTGTTTATTTTAAAAATCTTCTTACTCTGTATCTCTCTTTGTGGTTGAGGATGCCACTCCATACTAAGACGCTTAGTATATAAACTGAAAACTCTACTTCAGATCAGTCAGTCTGCCTGCGACATTGGATTTTAAATTACAGACATCTATTTAACCATAACAGTCTTTTTCTTAAACATAGTAAAACTCAAGAACCATATAAAACAACATATGAGATCGTTGTAAAATTCCTTTTTCTCGTTGCAATGAGGGAAAAAGAAAATTTTTTGTGTCTTTGCTGCGTTCTTTAAGACTACTACTTGCTGGTTTTTGAATCGTTTTATTTGCTACTCCACAAACTACTTCATTTCACGATTTACCTTTACGCAAAGAATAATTTTCTATCGTTGGAATATTTATCTTCTCCGAACTTTACAAGATTTTGTAGTTTCATAAAGTTTTGGTCATTTCCACGTTTATTAAAAAACAACCAGCCTTTGACAAAATATGCGCCAACTCTTATATGACAGCTACGAATACCATAGGCGTACGGGGTTGCACACACCAAAGATGTGTTGTATAATATGATACATGTTTTAAACATATCAGTCGAATTATAAATGTTATTCGAATATTTGCTACTTACATAAATCTATTTAGTTTTAGATTCTTTCAAAAAATTCATGTCGCGTAAAGTGTTTGGCACAGCTTTAGCACGTATGATTCAAGTGGGGTGTATGTTGACTCCCACATGATTCAATTAGTTTATTAGGGCAAACATCTATTACCTCGACGATTTTATTCTTTTAATTAAGTAGCTTAGACAAAGTCTAATACGAGTCTAATAAATACAAACAAACAGGTGAAATAATTTCAATGTTGGTAAAAGGGAAGGAAAAAGCAATTGTTGGTAAAAAGGACAAAAAAGCAAGAAAAGACAATGTCAACAAAATACATTCCCTGTTCATAACTTTGCTACTAATAAATAATAATAAAAAATTCAATTGATGAAACTTTATTGCTGATATAATAAGTAAATAAACAGGAAGCCAAAGCAAATTTAGTAAGTGACCGACATATGAAAATTCACCGAACTTAATATCTAGAAGATAAGTATGTATAGCCAGTACTGATTAAAACTCGGTTTTTATTTACTTGCTATTCAATTTAAATTTTTTTATTGAACAAAATATTTTCAATTTTAAAATTTTAGTCTTAATATAATGAGTATATAAAGGTGTCAGCTCAACAACAGGGGCCCGACGGATAAACAATTAACTTACATAGTTTTTGAAAAGGGAATGTATTCCAGTTAAGCCTCGATGGTAGGTTGTATCACTACTGGAAAAGAAGTGATACAGCTCGCATTCAGTATATGTCAAGGGAAAAGTCTCTTCGTTAAACATGTTGTGTGCATTGAGAAATCTTTGTCCAGGAACTGGGCTCCTTAAGTTCCTGACGATTGGGTTTGGATGGGTTCCAGTCTCGCCTAGCTGCTTCTTAAAAAATTGCACCAAAAACTGTTGCAGGGGGATGATGCGCGATTTTTCGTAGACCTTCTTGTTGCTGTAATGTTTCACCGCCCTTGTCAAAAGTGAAACCGGTAAAAAAACGTAAGAGGGGCGTTCAATATATTCTCGGTACCGATATGAAGGAAAATGCGAATTTAATTTAAATTGTTTTTATTTTTCAATATAATCTCCCCTAACATCAATGCATTTCTTACATCTTGAGATAAGCTTTTTTAAACCTCAAAAAAAAAAAAATGTTCCTCTTTCTCTGCAAAAATGCCGACTTGAGTTCTTCAATATCCGATCTTTGTCCAATCTTTGTCCACGAAGACATTTTTTCAAACCCGGAAACAAGAAATAATCACTATTTGTTGAATTTTTTCGAAACGCGCAAATAATGCAAAGTGGAAGCGTATAATGTGGCGTTGATGGTTTCACCTTTTTTATATTCAATGAGCAGGATTCCTTTTGAGTTCCAAAAAATTCTAGCCATGAGCTTCCCGGCAGACGGAGTTACTTTGAACTTCTTCGGGGGGGTCTGTTCCCTTTTTATGCCACTGCATGGACTCTTGTTTGCTTTTAGGGTCATAGTGGTGAACCCATGTTCCGTTGCCAGTAACAATTCGATCCATAACACCATCCGCGGTCACAACACATCTCCAAAAGCTCTCTACAGCATGCGATTTTCACTTTTTTCGGAGGCGCTGTGAGTATTCGTGGCACCCACCTTGCACTGAGCTTTAAAAGGTTAAGATGGTCATGAAGAATGATGTGAATGGTACCAGTTGAAAGCTTGGTGATCTCTGCCATCATTTTCAGCTTTATTCGGGCATCCTCAAGAAAAAGTTTTTCGACATCTCTCTCTCCCGTACGAGCAGAAGCCGAGCCGCCGGAGCGGGGTTCGTCTTCAATACTCTCTCTGCCTCTCTTGAACTCACTTGACAACTTTTGCATAGTTAATAAAGAAGATGCAGAATCCTGGTAAACAGCCACCATCTTTTCATGAATAGTTTTTTTACTTTTTCAGTGCTTAGTGGGAAATTTAATTATAGCGCGATGCTCAATTTTCACCATCATCGTTTCAGTTGCCAATATGATTCTGTTTATGGAGCTTCGTCGTGTTGGTCTCCGCAGGCACATGAGGACCGATTTATTAGAGTTGATCCGGATTCCCCACTTCTGGTAGTAGACGTTGTTGTTCGATCCTCCGTGCTGCTATTTGCGGTGACGGCGACGTTGAGTATGTTAACGAGTCATCCGGAAACAGGCAACAGTTAAAAGATAGAGATAATAGCGGTTGGTCGGTGTTGTAGATGTTAAACAGTATAGGTCCCAGTCACCATCCCTGTGCAACGCCTGCCTGGATGTTCCTTATTCTTGATTTACTTCCTTCTATTTATACATAGAATCCCTTGGCGTGAAAAAAAAACTTCGGATGATCGCGATGAGGTTAGAGGTTTCTGTCCAAATAGTGTCGAAGGCCTTCACGATATCCAAGAAGCAGCCACGGTGACTTGGTCATTGTTCAAGCCCCCCTCGACATCGTGATGAAATTTCATCAGGGGATGCAGAGTCGAGTGTTTTTCCTGGGATCCGAATTGGATGTCTAGATTGATTTTGACTCGATGTAGTGTTATTGATTTTTCTGCACTAACAAACTTTCCAGGATTTTGTTCATATTGCTTAGGAGCGATATGGGTCTATATCCTGCCATGTTGTCAACTTCCCCTTTCGTGGGAATTGCAACAATCCTTGCCACCCTCCATCTAGTTGGGAAGTAGCAATTGTTGATGAAGTTGTTGATGATGATGGTCAGGAGAATCATCAGGTTGTGTGGCATCCGCTTAAGTAGAAAGTTTAAAATTTTGTCCGGTCCGGCCGATTTCTTTGCCGCACTTCCATGGATGATCTCCTCGATTCCTTCTGACGTTGCAAGAGCCTGGTTGTCCGTTGGATCATCAGCTGGAATGTCTTCTCTGAAGGTAACCGTAGGGGCACGTGGGTGTCGGATGCTCCTGACGTAGGTCTCACTTCTGCCATGAAGTTCTTATCTTCCGGTGGTTTGGCCTTGAAATTGCTCTCGATATGCGAAAGCTTCTGCTTTCTCTTCTGGGGTGGTCGCATCTCTTTCCTTTGTGTTTATCGTTTGTAGCAACTTTTCTTTTTTTCGATGATCTCGTTGATTTGGTCCCGGCCTTATTGTTCTGGGCTTTTGTGTGACCGTGTTGTGGTGGTGTTGAACCGCATAACAATTCATGATGTTTGTGCAGTTCAACTCGCAAGAACTGACCAGAGATAGGTCTGGTGTTCGCCATTTACCGTATTTAGTTCGCGGTGGTTAATTCGCCTCAAATGTTTCCTCAATCTCCGCCTATGGTAGTAGAGATTTTGGATATGAATTGGCAGATGACTGTACATGTCCCTATTTGTTCTTGGCCACTTCTGCTGTTTTAAGGCGTTATTGATTGTATCGTCCAATCCATCAATATCAGCGTCAAGATCGTGGCCCATAGAAACTTTGCTTTCTTCGTGGTTGTAGATGCTCAGCACCAACAACGTCTCTGTGGTGTTCACCTGGATTTCTATACCGCTAGCTTCGATGCATCTCTGCTCCAGGTAAACGATGTGTTTGGCTGCGATGTTCTTCGAAAGATACGTTATTTCGATGCTTGAGACAGGTTTCGCTCAGTAACACAATGTCAGGTTTGTTTGCTTGTTTGGAAAAGACTCAAAGCAGATGGCCTGATTAACACGTACAATGAATTAATATTGTACGCCATTATGCGCTGTGTTTTTAAACGCATAATTTGAAAAAGAATGTGACTAGTGCCGCGGATTTTTCTTTCTTGTGCAAATTGCTATATCCTTTCGGGATAGAGCTTCTAGATTTTATCATGAGCGACGGGGGGTCTTTGCCGAAGGCATTAAACATTTCTTCTTCAAGGTTGAGGTCCCTACTGTGCCCTTCTGTCGTCATCCATGGTTGATTCGCTTTTGATGACTGACTGGTCCGTTGTCGTTGTCCCATCTTTCGGTTGGATTGGTTACTTCTTTCCGGCAACTGTGGGATTGGATTTTGCATTGAGCCTCATCACGTCTCCGAAGCTCATTGAAGGCTATGTTACGGTACAGGCGGACTTCGCGGCAAATTCTTTGTGCGCTTTCTTCGCAGCGAGGGAAATCTTTTTTTCGGCTATCTTTGCCTTGTTAACCGGACAACCCTTGTAATTTGCACTCTCCGGCCAGTGCTTTGCGTTGCACTTAACGCATACATATGACATTCCGCAGTTCATTGCGGAATGTCCATACCATTGCATTGTTCGATGTGCTTGCTTTTAAATTGTTCCCAGTGGACGCGGCAGTTTATGAACACTATTTTTTAATTATGTCGGCGATTTGTTTTGGTTATATCAACTTCTACAACGTAGGAATTGAAAGTTTTATCTTTTCCCTGATTTTAATGCCGACACTTTTCTGACTGGAATATGATGGGGGGCATTGCGGAGGGCTTACTGACGGTGGTTTGCGAGGTTTGCTCTTTTGCCTCGATTGGATTTAATGATCCATTGGTTGTTGCTGCTTGTGGTTGGATTGTATTTTTTCTTGGTTCTGGTTGTAGTTTGGTCTTCTTTGGTCTTAGTAGTTTCACAGGCATAAATGTGTCCTCATCCTTGGTTGGATAGACCGCTACTATCCTTCGCTTCTTCTTTTTTGAGTGGTGTCTTCAGGGGCCTCTTCTATCCTGATTCAGGAGAAGTACTTTTTTGCTGACTTGTTGTTGGTTCTTTAGTTTGTCCAAAAAATAACATACCCACAAAAAATTATTGTTGAACCCGTAAATTTCTTATCATTTTTAAAGTTTCGGACCGAAGTCTCAAATCTCAAATCTAATAATCAGTTTAACGTAAGCTGAAACTGACAACTATAATTTATCCAACATGCTACCATGTGAATAGCGAATATATTAATCTATGATAGAAAATTTTTTTCTGATTGACAGAAACTACGACGAAAGAAACAAACAAAGATGTCAACTCTCATTCGAAATCGATGAAATCTGCAATTTTAACTCATAGGAAGTCGTATAACAACTATCAACATGTCAACAGGCATGGGCACAGATTAAAACATTTGAAATTCGCAAAATCAAAACGCAGGAATCAGTTTTTCCTTCTCTCTTCATGTGAAATTTTTGGGGCGAAATGGCACAGTCTTAAGCCATCTTGATCAAGGTTCGGATCCGAAGACTTAAGCGCTGGGGCAGTGCTGTTAATAATTCTACATAGTCTAGGCATCTTAGGCGTTTAATACGTAGAAGCCTGGCTAGATTCGTGTCGGTGCACACTCCGTATTGTTCACCTTCTGCAAAAACCACCAATGAAAACAAAAAAACATCATTTTTCATTTGCCCCTGAAATTATCCAGACCTCTACGATATTAGCTTGTCCTTAAGGAGCAATTATTTTGCATTTACTCTCGGTACTGATGTTTTTCTTTACTGACGCAAACTGACGCGCAACACGTACCCGACCAGCTGTTTACTGTTACCCCTGAACTAAAAATTCTTGCATGAAAGGTTATTTAGTGTATTCATGATTTTTTTTCACATTCTAAAGTTAATAATAATAATAATTCTATGGCGCGACAGTCCACGGAGGGACCAGGGCCTAGCTTGCTCATTAGCTAGCCATGTTGTGCGTGCTACTGTTCCCTCACGAGTAGAAGAGACCAGTTTTTTGCTGAACGGCGAGGTTTTGAGAAGCTTTTTAGGTAGCTATTACTCTTTCAATGTTGTCAGCAACTCGAAAGAGGTGGTGCCGTGAAAAATTCAATGTGTTCAGCCAAGAATTAATCCTAAACCTTCCGCGTGTAAGCGTCGCACTCTACCCGCTACGCCACGATGCCTTAAGCGATTTAAAGTTAACAACTGAAAAAACTCTACTCACATTATCTGGTGTTTACGTTAATCGTTGTTAATGTTAACTATTATCGAGAGTGTACTGTATGTATCTAAGATACTCAATTTAGTAACAATTAAAGTTGTATATTATGGTAATTAAATTAAGATAACTGGAATCCATGCAAGCATAAAGAATATTTTTGAGCATACAATTTACTACTTCAACTGGGATATTTTAGTATAGACTGGTCTGAAAATTTAAGACATCTTGAAGGTTTAATTGGCTAAAAATGTATCTTTCTATTTCACTATAGAAAAAAAATAAACAAATACATTCAAATGCTCATCCCATAAAAAATACAAAATCAAATATTAGTACTGAAAATAAGATGATATTGTATAAATTCTCAATTAATTTAAAGTCTGTGGCACATTTGTTTAGTACGGCTGTGCCATAACTCACATCTTTAAATTACAAATTCCACAGAAACAGAAATATTTTATGAACAGTTTTTATGATTAATGCCGTTCCTCTGAAAATGTGCTTAGTATATATTTACCATTCCCCCGCAGAAAATACATTTATGAAAATTTACATGTAAAATATATATTTTAATGAGGAAATTTGCAATACTTTAAATTATGATCAATTAAATATCGCTTTGGAATGTTCAGTGTCAGTTTTATGCCTTTGATAACTTGAGATAGTTTTGGAATGGAGCCTAGGTGCAGAACTTTTAGTTCCTGGCAGAACCTCACCAGATCCATTGATAAGGTGTTTTTACCTAAAATGATTTTAATCTTAGATTGTTGCTCAAAATATTCTAATATTTTTTTGTGTTTATTTTACTCACTGAATTTGAACATTGAGTTAGTAACGCTTTTTTGCATTTTATTCATTTACTAAGGAACTCTTAAATTTAAGACAAAAAAAAACTAAAACTTCTAAACTAATCTGTTTCCTTTCCATCAAACCAGCTCCTACATTGAACCGCAAGGGACACCGACAGGTGAGCATTGGCCTGACTATGTCCATGTCATAGATAACCTTTACCCTCGCATCGAGTTTGGTGTTTTAAATCAGTCTTTTTACAAAGGCAAAGGCGCCTCGAGCTTTGGTTAGGACAAATACAATTTCTGTTCCAATCAAAGGTACCTTACTACCGTCCTCTGCGTCAGTGGCTCCCCATGATGTCCATGTATAGTGAGCGTACGACAATTCTTCTTTATATCTGCCGAAGCCTTTGATTTTTAATTTCCATTTGCCATAATCTCTTCTGAAGGATTTGACGTCACCCTGCAAGAGAGTGGCAACTTCCTCAATCTTTAGACCTGATCTATACAGGATTGGCGAATTGCCAACACCCTGTCGGAGACAACTTTTAACAAGGAAAACACAGATGTTGCGTTACCATATTTGAATATGAACCGTCCGCCAGTGATCATAATACACAGTAGGTTTGTAAAAAATTCCTCCCAGGGTGAGACAACATCGTGTACATCTTTACAACACCTTAAGGCAAATGTCTTAGCACAGTATAAGATACCTCGTCTATAATGATTCGGAGATCCCTTGAACCTCTGTAGTTGTTAAGAACGGAAGATGCACCCCTTTGAGGGCAATAACATTATCCATGCCATGTTATCATCACTGAACATTACAAGGCCAGTGTTCTCAGATGGCAGCTGTTTCAGACGAGAATTTTCTACCAGAACACGGTTTTCAAGATTGTGGTTAGAGCCAATGCCTTCATTCACCTTATACACTCTCTGAAAAGTCGCGCAAGCTACTTCCACTTTCTGTTGTAGGTTTTTAATTACGAAGAGATTAGTAAAAACTTTGCAAGAGCTTTGTCGAACGATAAAATTTATGCATAGGCGGAGAGAAATAAGAAGAACGCGTGCGGTACAATGGACTGTTCGAATTCAAGAGACTTTATTTGCCCGTTTTTAGTACAGGAGAGAAATAAGAAGAACGCGTGCGGTACAATGGACTGTTCGAATTCAAGAGACTTTATTTGCCCGTTTTTAGTACAGGCTTAGTATATTATGAAAAATAAATATGGTCGCATGGGCGCGAAATTCAAATTTTTATAAGAAATTATTCATTGCTATATTATATAATTCACATAATGTCTTTTTTTTGCTATACGCAACACCGTGTGTGTTGAAGGGCTATAGGCTTCGACATTCCTCATTTGTTGGTGGCACTGACAACTTAACGATTGGGCGTCTTATTACGTCGGTCTTGGACCTCACGTCTACGACCCTAACCTTTCCGTCCTGCCCTGCAACGACCGCCTCTGCTGTCTTCGTGGACGACCTTTTCGTCGACGAGTTTGGGTGCCAGAACTGTTCCTCGCTCGTAAGGTGTGCGCTTCCTTCGGTCCGCTGAAGTAGTTCCTTCGCCGACTTTACGGCCGCTTCCCACATACCCCCGAAAATAGGAGGTCTCGGCATAATGATACGAAGTTGAAACCTCCCTCTGATGCGAATCTGTGAACAGCTTCCCGTCCTCGGTCGAACTGAATTCTGGCTTTGGGCAGCTTCCTCTGAGCTCCCAAGAAGTTCATCCCGTTGTCGCAGTGCGTGTTCCTCGGAAGTCCAAAATTGATAGCCTTGGACGAAAAACACACAAATACGGCAATATGCGATTTAACTAACGGTCGACCACGAATTTTTAATGTTGTGTACATGGGACCAAAAAAATCTACGCCACATATCAAAAAAGGTCGCTGTGCTTTAAGGTGATCAGCTGGCAAATTACGCATGATTTGGGTCAGCCGTTATGGCCTGTCACTAAAGCAGTGACATGCTTTTTGGGCGTTCACTAGCCACACCTTTCATAAAAGCAGCGCTACCCATGCCTTGGGATCCGTATGACAGCTTTTCAGTTCAAATACTTTAAATAAGTACGTCTTGATGAAGCTCGCATTATTTTTGCATCGAATTCAATCGAACTCGAATAAGAGAGAATTTATTATCTCCTTCTTCAAATACAATCATGAACGGATTGAACCCAATTGAGTCCTTCAGTTCATCCACGTTGCAACGCCTAGATACAATGTTCGCTGGATTAAGCTTTGTTTGAACATGTCCACTCTTGAATTTCTGACACACGATTTGCCCTAAATGTTGTCAGATTTGAGGGATGAGTTCTAATCCAGTGGAGGGTTATTTCAGAGCCTGTCCAAAATATTGCTTTTCCACCTGGAGATTCAACATCGCCGATACTCTCATCCATAAGTTAGATCTTCAAAGGAGCAACCTTCGACCTTGCGGTTAAAAGCGTCGACGTGATCCTTTTTTATATATCCTTAAATGACTGGAATTAAGTCACAGCACGGGCGGGGAGGGAAAAAAGGTACCGATGCACATTGGTTTTAAATGAGGGGGAAAAATTGGGCTGGGAAGAGCATTCCATATTCGTGTGGTGCGGCTGAAGAACGAGTCTCTAAACTTAACTGTACGTCCGAAAGTGGGCTTAAGGGTGAACGGGTGAACATTCCTAACGAGGCGGGTATTGCGGGCGTATTCTTGAAGGGGAGGAGGGTGGCTAACTCGTTAGAGCATTTTTTGTTGAAATAGCGATAAAATAGTGATAGAGACGCAACATTTCGTTGACTTCGCAGCATTATTATCAACAATAAGTCTTATCGCTCGCTGTTGGATTCTATCTAGTAGGTGCTTGATTTGGTTTGGCTGTGTATGTAGACGCAGCAACAATACGCTCTCATAGAAGCGTCAGCGAACCCATGAATTTCTTCTGGTTGGAGAGTATCTCGACAAATCGCGATATTTTGATGTCTTGAAGTTGTGTCAAGCTTACCTTAAAGTTCTGCCAACTGGTATCAAGCCGCAACTGAATCGACTCATCAGTCTATTTTCGCAATCCAAAGTTTTTGTAGCAAGAGATTTGTTTTTGTGACTATGGGGTATAATAGTCGAAGAGGATCAAAGAGACGTGAAGAAACTGATAGTATTTTTCTCTTTGTCGCTGGAAGTTCTTTGAAGTTTTCTTCCAGCTTAACGCTAAAGATGTCTTCCTTTGGTTTCCAATGAACTTCTATCGTCTTCGTTGAGTCAGCATCATTAAAACTGATTTCCTTTTCAGGGCTCTGGTCTTTGTAGAACGTTGGATGGTTGGAAAACTATTTGTCTAAAAAAATCCACCATGGTTTAAGAAGTGTTAGAGCTTCCTATTAGAATTTCGTGAGTTTCTGAAGCTCATTTGCACCGGTTAGAAGATCGTTTACGTAGAAATCTCTAAGAACCGTTTCCAATCCTACCGAGTGCGCCTAGCATTTTCAAACACCGTATTGTCAGGAAAGGTGCCGACGCACTATGGGGCAGCTCTATTTCAGGAGCGGCGAGAAGTCGATTTTTAAAAACGTAACCGATCTCAATAAAAGTTACCTTTTCGGTTTGCTGATAATAAGGGCCATATGGTTTGGGAATTGTTTTTCCCAATAAGTGGCTTAATCACTCAGCGTTTGGCATCAAAGTTGTATGAATAGGGAAGTTGCGTTCATTCAAAAGTACTTGACGCAACTTTGTTCAGTTGGTACATTAAAAAACAAGTGTTTGTAACAAATGTTTTGGATTGAATTTATCAATTAGAATATGTTCTTTGAATACAATTAGTTTTCACTCGGTTATAAAGTACCGTTAGCCCAAAAAAATGGCGGATTACAAGAACCTAAAAGTTGTTTTTAAATAACGGTATTTTTGAATAGGCAAACATCGAGCTAAATTTGAACTTTTTTTTAGCTTAATCATTCCTTTACTGAAAACCAAAGTCAAAAGTCACCGATGTTTGCCTAAACTATTTTTTTTTTAATTTTTTGTGTATATACAGCCCTGTTTAGAATAATGGCACCATTACTGATTTTGCCAATAACTTCTTCCCATGGTCAGGTAGGCGCTTCATATTCATTGCACAACATCTTTATTACATTAGTCATAGAAGTATAAACAACATAATAATAAAAATGCATCTTGTCATAAAAAAAACATCCGAATACCGGAAATGCAACCTATTTTAAGTTGCGCAAAATAATATCGGCACGTTATTCTGAAGAGCCTTCTCGTAGCTTACACCAGTTCCAGTTCAAATTTCTTGACTTTAAACCTTATTTTACACATATTATTATAGATAGAATTTCAAAAGTGCAAGTATAAGTGCAAGTGTAAGTGTCCAAAATATTGATCTATTGTTATTATATTCAAGGTGTCAAAATTCAATTTCGTATGAATAGAATGTTAATATTTTCGGATCCATTTATTACAAACCAGAGAGTAAGGAAGCCTGCAAAAAAAGTTTCACTTGATACTGAAGCTATTGATTTGTTCTTGCAACCCGCTTTAAAGAAACAACCTCAAATTGACTGCGATTACTTTTCGGACTCAGAATAATTTGTAAATTGAATCTTGAAAATGTAAATAAAATGTTTTACTTTTATTTTAAACCCAGATACACAAAATATTTTATTTTCAGATTTTCCAACTTTGAAAATTGTCTCAAAGTAAAGCTATACTGTTCTTCCAAAATTTTAATTTAAAAAGTAAATAAACTGTTAATTTATTATATAATTTTATTTTAAATTGACTGCAGAATAAATAAAAATAATAAGTCCATGATTGTTTACTTTATTTTGTAAATCCAACCCCTCACTTCGCAAAAACTACCAAACAAATACCATTTTTAAAATGTTATAACAGTTCTTTCGGAAACCTGAGCAGTTACAGTTATTTTGACTTCGGATTTGAATTCAGCACACCGAAATCCTTTCTTCTTCTTCTTCTTCTTGTGGCGCTAAAGTCCAGGGTGGACCTGGGCCTCAACCAACATGCCTCTCCAGCCAGCACGATCTTTCGCCAGCTGTCTCCAGTTGCGCACTCCAAGTTGGTTGAGGTCCTTCTCCACTTGTGTGCGCCACTTTAGTCTAGGTCGTCCTCTGTTGCGTTGTCCCAATGGCTCGGATTCAAAGACTTTTCGGGCCGGAGCAGTGGTGTCCATCCGCTCTACATGGCCTAGCCATCTTAAGCGTTGTATCCGTAGACGCTTGACCAGGCGCATGTCGCTGTACAGCCTATAGGGTTCGTCATTAAATCTTCTCCTCCAGATGCCATCAACGCAAATAGGACCAAAATATATTTTGGGTAACTCCACTAAAGGGGTTTATAATTATTGCCGTCAAACGGCAATAATGACTGTTTCGCATTGTCTGCCGTTAGCGCACATTTGTGTTCGAAAACGGAGCAACATCGAAAAGAGGTCTTCTTCAACCAACCATCCATAAACCATTCAGCACTTTCTGAGATTTTGTACGACTCGACGTATCAAACACTAGATTTTTGTACTGGTACTTTGTAGTCTTAGGAGACATTGGTGTGGAATGAAGTAGTGTTGGACTTTAGGGATTTCGTAACCAGCCGGTAACTTGTGTCCCAAAATTATGTATTCGTTCATGAACTCCAATTACATTGCTCTAAGATCATCATACTTTAGTAGCTTACGCTCCGGCGAGAAAAAGCTATCAGAATTTCGGAGATTCTTTGAATGGGAATTTAACCTCAAATCTGTCTATCGGAGAGAGTTTTGTGTTCTCAATAAAGTGTTTTTTTTACAACTTTGTTACTCCGGTGTGAACATTTTATTGGGTTCTCCGGGTATTTCCTCTAGTATCCAGAATTATAGTTTTTCGGAGTGTGTAATTTTATTTGAATTTCTGAAATGATGACTTTCCAGAAATGATCCACCCTAACAAGATTTTTTTGGATCACTGGAAACTCCGACGTATTCTTCAACTGAAAGTAGGTTAAAGAATGTTTCAGCGCCTAGCAACTAATAAATTTTGTTTTTGGTTTATGAGACTCTGGGTCAGCTAACTCAATTTTCTTTGGAATATTCCAATTTGCTGGTTTGGGAAATCGAAGCTTGAACTCCATTAAAAGTTGTGGTATGATGCAGTAATGTGTGATGAGATCGGTTGCACATCGGCTCAATTAACACTTGGAATCTGTGCGTCCTCTTCGCAAACTCAGACCACTGCAGTACCGATACGCAGTGGCTTTACAAACCACTCAATAAGCCTTGGGACATTTTTGATTTTTTGGCATATTTAAGTAAATATGGGAGATCATTTCTTAATTCTTAATACTTTAAACTAGCTTACAATTATCTCAACGACAGTTCTAAAATCTAACTTGCTGACCATAAGCAGGTGCTCTAATCTAATCTATGTGAAATTTAAAATTGCCTTTGGGCATAGTTAAATAATTTTACAATATAATAATACCAGGTATAACGGTATGAAGTGAGCGTCAAGATACAAATGTCTTGATAGGGAACATTTGTTGTAAACGAGCCCTTATTTTTTGTTTTTTGTTTGTTTGCTATGACATCTGTGAAAAATATTTAGTATACCCCAAGTCATTGAACAGACAACATCACATTTTTGAATCGTGTTAAAAATGTTAAATTTTGTACCAGAAAGTGGTGATTTGTTTTCATTTGAAGAAAAGTGCTGCAGAGTCGCATCGAATGCTTGTCGAGGCATATGGTGATCATGCTCTATCAGAAGCAACATGCAAAATATGGTTTCAACAGTTCAGAAATGAATAATGATTTTGATGTGAGAAATGAAAAACGTGGAAGACCACCAAAAAAGTTTGAAAACGCCGAATTGCATACGATATTGAATGGAGATGACACTTTGAGTCAAAAACAAATTGCAGCAATGTTAAATGTTGCACAATAAACAATTTTTGACCGTTTAAAAGCTGTGGGAAAGATCCAAAAGTGTGGAAAATGGGTGCCACATGAATTGAATGAATGACAGATGGAAAACCGAAAAAACACTTGTGAAATTTTGCTTCAAGGACACGAAAGAAAATCGGTTTTGCATCGGATTGTTACTGGCGATGAAAAATGGATATATTTTAAGAATCCTACACGAAAAATATCATCGATTAATCTGGGACAACCATCATGTTGAAGTCATGCTGCAACAAGTTATTTATCACTTCAATTTTCGGACCTGATCTGTACGCTATAAGGTCATCGGCGTACGCGATTAAATGCGGCATGGAACCAATAAGATCGCTAGTGAATACAGCGAAAAGGATCGGTGAACCAATCGGTGAAAATCTGGTGCAACACAAGTTTTATGTGAGGCACTGTGGTGGATGTAACGTTGTCATTTTTCACAACAAACTTCCTACCTGCAAACATATCATAGATCATATACAGCAGTGTTTTATCTATGCCTAGTGTGACTAATTTGAGGAAGAAGCGTTCTAACCACACGGTGTTGAACGCCTTTTCCATGTCTATCAGGCAAGCACCTGTGCATTGGTTCTTGTTCTTGTTCCACTGAATGTCGGATACCAATTTGGAGGCGGCATGTATGGTATCATGCCCAGTCGTAAAGCCGAATTGATTATACGGTATAATCTCAGGTTCCTCGACCCATTCTTTCAGGGCTCTAATAACAATTTTTTCAAAAACCTTGCTTATGTATGGAAGAAGACTTATAGAACGGAGATTTGTCGGGATGGAAGTATCTTTGTCCCTTTCGGAATGGGCTGTACCACAGCTGTTTTCCAATGCGCCGGGTAATATGCGTTACTCAGCGCATTGTTGAAGGGTTGTTGAGGGTTGTATATACATCTACTGCCTCAGAGGGTAGATGGCGCAGAACAATATTAGGTATCCCATCGATTCCTACTGACTTCTTCTTCAGTGAATTAAAGATACTCTGGAGCTCATCCTTCGAAATAAGGATGGAATTGTTTCCATCATTGGCGACGGCCAGAAGGTCGTCACTGAACCTGGTGAAACCAGGATTCTCGGATCGCCATTGACTTATCTCGGTACATGGTCGGAAGTGGTTAAGCAGGGCTCTGTCTTCCAAGTCGTGATTTGGACAGAGAGGTTCATTAACCGTGGGCAGTTCCTGGAAGACAGCTCAAATTACTTTCACCTTCTGCGGAGGATCTTCAACTACAAAGAAGTGGTCGTCAAGTACTGCCCCCTCTGGATCGATGTCCACTGTTCTTAGTAAGTTGGCGTTGTCTGTCGTTCTGTTGAGTCGGACAGTTTGGATGTCGTTCAAACCTTTTTTCTGGAAGATTCTATTTACTTGCGGGAACACGCTTGGGTTGTTGGAACTTACAGCCCGAATCTTATTGCCCCAGTACAAATTTACAGCTAGTCTGTATTGCTGTTGGAGCAATTGTTGTACTAGTTTCATCTGCGACTTCAACGACCGTATTTCATCATTCCGCGGATCTGTAAACCGTCTGTGAAAGAGTTTCAGTCTTGACAGTAGTCAAGACGTGAAGTGCGTTTATCTCCGCCTTCCGGTAGATGTCGCCAGCATCCTTTGGTGTCAGCGTAGGGATAGTCTTTTTCATTGTTCGTTTAATGGTGTCGTCCATTTGTGTGAGGTACCCGTCAACCTCTTCGTTCGTAAGGTTTCTGTTCGTAGGAGGATTGATCGCACTTGAACTTATTTCTCTGGCTACGGTTCTAGAAAAACGTCGCCAGCGCGCCTTATTATAGTTACAAGGATGCGTTTGGACATATTCCTCTAGTTCCTCCAGCTCGGGAGCTGTATTACCGCAGTGAGACGACAGTGATCGCTGTCATACTCAACCGCAGTTAAACAGTTCCTCGTGTGTCGCTCCAAGTTTAGTATCGTTAGTCGTCCATCGATTATCATTATATCCAGATAGGATCCGCTTCTACGAAACGATGGTCTATCAGTGATCAGTACCTGAGATTGCGCGACTGGGTTAGCTTAGTTTCGCTAACCATCAGCACGTCAGGATTGTGGGTTTGCAAGAAGTGAAAAAGCTTTTTTTGTCGTTTGATCCTTATCAGCGAATTAACATTGACTGCAAGTATCTTAAGGGGTCCTGCTGCGCGTGTGCCCATTATATCTGCTGCGCGTTTGGCTCGCTAAACAGCGCCGAATAGAAAAAGTCTACTCGGGCCGTTTGCTGTAGGAAGCTGGTCTGTAAATCTACCATTTGTTTCTGCATTGCGATCATCTGCGCTTGCACTGAGTGAATGATGGTCATTACATCATTTAAGCAAGGACCTGACGTAGGCTGTCTGGGCACTGTGACCGAGGCAACTTTTGGCACTTTCTTGTCTGCCGGTTTTCTGCCTGACGCTATTTGAGCGCAGTTGATAGTTGGTGTAACAGCGGTAGCAGCTGCACACGCCACGGGCCTGGCTTCTACCGTTTTTGCGTTCCCTGCAGACTTTACTCTTTGCCGGAGCTCCCGGATATGAGGACAACCCCGATAAGTAGCGGAATGTCCTCTTTCTCTGCAGAGTACACAGCTGAGATGTGCTCTGTCTGCAACTTCTTCCTTGCCCAAACTACATTTCCGTTTCTGGTGGGATTCAGTACATCTGGAACATCTATACTGCATATTGCAGTTGCATAACTTGCCTGTTGCCGCTTCCTCTTCATATGATGCCGTTATTGTTGTAATTCGGCGCTTGATCGGAGTCGGTTGCATCTGCATCCTCCTCCTCCTCTTCTTTGTATTGTTGAGTTGACTGGCTGGACCCTCTGACCGAACACTGCTGTCGTCACTAAGATCAGCAGATCTGTATGGCAACGGTGTCTTGAAGTCACCCGATTTTTCGAGCGCGGGTCGCTCTTCACTACTTATTCTTCTCACACTTTGTGTCGGGATTCGAACCCGGGACGCCGTATTCGCGAACAGGTATCTTTATTTAGTTTAGCTTAAAATGTATTTTTTATTTAATCATTTAATTTACTTACGTCTAAACATAAAATACTTAACTAGTTACACATACTATTTTCTTCCAACGAACAGATACCTCTACTACTAGGCTAATGCCTCACTTGATTGTATTGATATTTCTAGGTAATATAGTTCACTTAGTTGACTTTATTATTCCTAGACCGAAACACGTCTGCACTGTACGAAGGTAGATGACAATAAGAGCCCTGGGACATATAAGGGGTTCCATTAACAAAAAATCCATAGTCGACCATGGAGTTTTTGTTTATGGCGCCTCCTATATGTCCCGGAACTTATTGAGTGATCTGTTATAAACACATTGAATTGTCTTGTTGTTGTTGTGTATTGGAACACGGAAGTGACCTTTGGTTTTAATTGCGACTTAGATCTTGCTGCTGTTCTCACTTCGTCCTCGTTATTGAGTCAACGTTCGACATCACCAAATGGATAATTCTTGCATTGGTAGTGTATTTCTCATAACCCAATGATTAGAGAAAACTTAGATTACCGATTGATTTTATTTAACTAGCTAACAAGCACACGCGAAATAACCAAATGGACTAAATTACACTGTTTTAGTTAAGCACTGGCTTTAATTTTTAAAATCACTCTTACTTTTTATTTATTAATTTGTCACAAATTTTTATTTGCTGACTGCACTCTCCAAAAAAAAATTCCGAAAACTTAATGTGTGCACTACGCGCACCGCACGCATTCAGTGATCGAAGATCAACTTGTCCGATGAAAAAGTGTCAATTAAATTTGAATTGTCAATAATCACTTTGTAACAAACGCGGGAAATTGCAATTGAAACAATTCGAGAGTATTTAAGTAAAAAACGGCGTGTTTTACAGGCGATGAGTGCAAATGTTTTAATTAGAGTTGGATAACTAGCAAAGGTGATGGTAACCAATTTCAAATTCAATTTCATTTATTAAGTTATATTTATAACATAATGCTACAAGATATATATATATATATATCTTTTAGAAGCATAGAAAAGAGATAACATAAAAAAAAAGTTACATACATAATTAAATTCAATTTACAGTTACAGGGATCAACATAAGTTATATAATAAAGTAATATGAGATCGAAAGGTAAACGTTTACTTATCTTGTGATATTGTTATTAGTTATATATGCAAACAGTTTTCTGTCGAATTCGGTCATTGAAGTATTCGTCTGCAATTCATGCGGAAGACAGTTCCACATGCGAATTACTGAAACAAAAAAGGATTGTTCTCCAACACAATGTGTGAAACGATTAATTTTAGGCCACGTGAAGAATGTGCAAATGTTAGAAAGTCTCGTAGATAATAAAGACATTTATGATGAATAATTTTGTATAATTTCAAAACTTTACGATACCTCAGAAAATCTTCCAGATTAACACCAAGAACATTCGTTTTTAAATGTGTAACACAATATCTGGGAACATTATAAATAATACGAACACAGTCATTAAACGCTACATTCAACCTTCTATTACACTCAAAGTCAACACAAGGATACACCGAACAATTGTAAGTTAAAAATGGCATTAGCAGAGTTTTAAAAAGACGAATTTTCAATTGCTTGTTTAAAAAGTAGGATGACTGTCGCAGGTATCGCAGGCCAGCGTAAATGTTTCTGATGGTATTTCTGACTGCATCACAACACGTAAGGGTGGAATTGATATAATATCCAAGATATTTAACACTTGTTTCAGTAGAAATGTATTTCCATTCAGAACTATAGGCGAAAGTTCATATATGAGACTTGTAGATTTCAGTGGGTTGAGTTTCAATTTATTGCACTCTCCAATATTACGAAGATCTTCATTGATTCTTGCATTACAATCCTAACTTAAACCTATCGGTCGTGCCAAATAAATTGATACATCATCTGCGTACATGTGCACGTTACAATTTTGTACTACCTGTGGAAGGTCATTGTTGAACATTGAAAACAATAGAGATCCTAACACAGAACCTTGTGGCACACCTAAACTGCTGTTAAATGGGTCAGAGACACCAATGTCTGTAATCACCTTCTGGAACCAACACACAACCGATCGATTAAACTGCTCGGTTTTTTAGTTAAAATTGACTTAAACCGAATATTACCGCAATTTTTCAATTTGTGTATTATGTGTATTCATGTGTTTTTGTACAATTAAATTAAATACACAGCTGATGCAGCTAACAAATATTACCGCAATTTTTCAATTTGTGTATTATGTGTATTCATGTGTTTTTGTACAGTTAAATTAAATATACAGCTGATGCAGCTAACAAATTTTGAAAGAAGCAATATTGACTTTCATAATAGCACTTTAAAATTTTTTTTACCTCTTTTTCGGCGACTTCCCGTTTGCACTGCTTGCAATTGCAATTAGAGTGCATATCCCACGATGATTTGAATTTCAAATTTCTGCTAATTTAATAATTAGTTTTTTAATATATACCGCTTTGTATTACTATCTGTATGTGTTTATGTATTTGCGCTCCGCTATTTTTTCCATTTCTTTGTGGTTTTTGCTTGTTTTTTGTTTGCACTTGTGCACTGTGTGATTTTGTACTTTTTTTAAATACTTATTTGATATGTGAACTTTGGCACTTTATGTATCACTTTGCTCTATATTATTTTTTATTTAAATTTCTTCTTTATTTTAAATGCTCCTGCTTGGACGCCATGAAAATTCTGCAAGTATTTTTGCAGATGATACATTTTTCTGTTTTCTTAACTTTTGTGTACTTACGTTTGTGAAACGTTAAAATTCAAGCATTGGCGGAGCGGAATATAAAAACGCGTGTGGTACGATTTACCGCCCGTTTATTCGGATTGCTTAGTTAATAGTACAGCCTTAATAAATTGTGAAAAATAAATATGGTCGCACGGGTACGAAACTCAAGTTTTTATAGGAAATTATTCTTTGCTTAATTATATAACTCACAGTAGGTTTTTTCTTGTTTTTGCTATACGCAACAGTTATCATGAGAAAGTCTGTAGCTCCAAGCAATTAAGATCACGAGATCCAGAAAAGAACTGTTTCTCAGGAAAGACGAGACCAACTGTTAAGCTGGTCCCCCGGGGATTGGAAAGAGAAGTATCCTAATATCCATTGTTTTAGTTGAACTCGATAACTGAAATATTATCTGACCCCTTACCACTGGTGGGGGCAAGTCAAGTTAACACTCAGATTGTTTGTTACGAATTAAAAATTTATTGAAACGAAATTCTCCTTAAATGCTAGAATATTGCTTACTTAGCTATTTACAATAGAAATTGTACACCACACAAATTATCTTCTGGGCGAGTCACCTGTGTTGCGGAGTTGTTGTGCTTTGTAGTCACAACTGGGGCCGGCTTATGTTGAAGTAACACAAAAGTCAGATTCATCTAATTTTATGACTGAGATGGATTCGCAGTCCTCTATTTGTGTCCTCTTGCATGGTTTAGGTTCAGCTGGCTTGATGGTTATTTGTGTCCTCGTACGTGGTTCACGTTCAGCTGCCTTGATGGTGATAGCCCGTCCTCTAATCTTCAACACTATGAAGAAGACAAGTACCATTAATAGTAATGTCGCAATAGACCCGACCGTCGTGTAGTGTTCAATTTTGTGTTTTCTTAACTCCAGAAGCACCTTTTCCTGACTTCGTTGTGTCTCGAGGGCGTGTTCTATCTTACCAACATCCTTGAAGTTATCTGGCTGTAGAACTGGCGCTTCATCTCATGTTGGCAGAAACGAAAATTCTAATCGGCTTGATAGTTTACGTTTTCCAATGATGATCATACCTTGCTGACGAATCATGCAGTCTTCTTGTCTTGTCCCACTGCCGTGCAATGATTTCTGACTTGTTTCTTGCCCGCAGATAACTTCTATACTCCTCTGACTGGGCATGCTGAAAATCTACGTGTTGGGATGGTACATCTCGCTCCAATAGGCTCTGGCAGGACTTGTGTGTTGTGCATGAGGGCGACAGGAAATTGTTGTGTTGAAGAATGCTCATCTCGCATGCACTAACAGAAGAGCCGGATGTGTAAATTGGATGTAGAAGATTGTACCAATATTTTCCAGGTGATCTTTGTTTACAGGAACCAAGTTCTTGCTTAGTCATTGGGTAGTATCGGTCGCCTTGAAGACTCACTAGCAGATAGTGTGATAAAGGCACTAGGTATGTGAAGTTTCCGGTTTTCAGGTTGGTACTGGTATCACATTGAAGACCTTGAACTCCTCATTAAACAATAATGGAATGTTAATTTCGATGATTATGTTCTTATTTGTCACTCTTCCTTTTGGATGTAGGTCCTTGCACAGTTGAAGGATGGATTCATGATGTCGTTCTCCCGTTATTATAAGCGTTCGAATCGTGGTCCTGTTTGAAGATGTTGATGGTTGAGTCGATGATAGAGGTGTACTTTTTCATTAGCTGTAGTATGTGCTTCTCGTTGATTTGCACATGCTCAATTGTTTGCTCGTAATTTTGAGCAAATCGTTGATCAAGTACTTCAAACAGCTCGTTTGCCACAGTTCCCATGAAGTCAAACGGCGATCGCTTATTCCTTCCTAGAACGTTGTTTGTTACGCATTCTTTGTAAGTGTAAAATTCGGTCCAGTAATTTGTCAAATTAATGAACACAATGGTCTTCCATCAACTTGCAATCATGTTAGCACGACCAACGTCCTCAAAATATATTCCAGGCTGGTTATTAAACTGTTTTTTTTTTTCAATGGTGCAGCAGCAATCAAGCTTATACTCGTAAGAGCTAGGAGTAACCAACAGAAAAAAGTTGAGTTGGTATTTCGTTTACCCTGTCTTACATGTTGCTTCGTGTTGTCCTTTTCTGCGACGTTTGTGATTCCAAGATTAATTTGCAATGGTGGATCGACGTTTAGATTAATTTTTTTTTTGCATTTTTATTGAACTGAATATAATTGATTGATAAATCCTAACAAAATACTTAAAACTAGGTAACATCATCTAAGAATGGTTTAACATCTAACTTACTGACCCTAAATAGGTGCTCTAGGTTAATCTATATCTAATAAGCGTGAAATCATTGTTGTACAAAAATGTTTTAATTTGTTCCAAGAAAACTATTTGAAAATCAAAAAGCTTGGTAGTGCGTTTAGATTGGTTTCTGCTTCTATATTCTCAATAGATACAATTTGGTGATTGGCCTCTTAAGAGGTTTTTGGTTGCTAAGTATCGTGGCTGTACGAACTTCGTTATCTTTATCAGGGTATACTTCTGTAACTTTGCCCAACATCCAGGTAGTTGGTGGTAATCTCTCTTCCTTTACTAATACAACATCACCGATCTTGATGTTGGACTCTTTTCTCTTCCACTTAGTTCGTTGTTGCAATTGTGTAAGATATTCGGAAGACCAAATTTTCCAGAAGTCCTGGGTCCTCTTCTACCAGTTGTCCCGGAATCGCATTGAGTGAGCTTCCAATGAGAAAATGTCTTGGCGTTAGTATGAGCATTTCGTCGATGTCATTGTTGATGACTGTCAGAGGCCGAGAATTCAGACACGCTTCTATCTGGGATAGAAAAGTACACATTTCTAGTGTTTCCGATTATGCGTTTCAAGTTGTATTTTGTTGACTTGACTGCAGCTTCCCACAGACCACCGAAGTGTGGAGATGCCGGAGGGATGAAATGCCACTGAATTCCATCTATCACGTGCTTTCTGGCTGCATCTTCTACTGACTGCCTTATGATGGCCTTCATATGATTTTGAATCTCCTTATTGGCTCCAATAAATGTTGTACCGTTGCCACTATAGAAGTTTGAACACATTCCTCTTCTTGTGGTAAACCTCCTAAAGGCCGCTAGAAATGCCGCAGAGCACAGATCGCTGACTACTTCTATGTGAATAGCCCTGGTCGCCAAACATAGGAATATTGCTATGTATGCCTTTGTTGTTCTATGTCCTCGTCCTTTGGAAATGGGTAACTGGATTGGTCTAGCATAATCAACTCCGGTGCTAGTGAATGATCAAGTTGGGGTAACTCGGGGTGATGGTAGCATTCCCATTAATTGACTTCTGCCTTTCGCATTCAACCGATAACATCTCACGCAATTGTGAATGACCTGACGTATTATGCGTTTTCATTGAATAATCCAGTATGATTGCCGTAATGTTGACAACACTAGATGAAGACCACCATGTAGGGTACGTAAACCTCTCATTATGAGGCAAAATGTTTGGGTGTTTTTAAGCATCTGATAGTTTGGGGTGTTCCAAACGTCCTCCCTCAACGAGAATATTGTCCTTATCTAGATAAGCATTTAATGATAGCAGTTTACTTTTTCTGCTAATAGATCTTCCAGTTTTTAACTGCGATATCTCTTCAGAAAAAAACTTTTTCTTGAACTGAGCGTATGATGGCTTTTCGGGCGTCTTCCAGTTCACTTGCAGTCAACTCTTTAATTTGCTTTGATTCTTGTGTCAGACAATTCATGGCAAATCTTTTGCAGTAGGCGATTACTCGCAGAAGTCTGGGATAGCTTGAAAATCTTTCAGTTATGTCGATATTGGTGTGAATAGCAGTATTCAACACTTGCTTTTCTTCAGAAATTCTTACATAGTGTACATCTTGTTGCGGCCAGTGTATGGGATCAAGTTGTAGCCTTTCGGGACCTTTCCACCATAATTGGTTATCTTTCATCTTTCCTGGTAAACATCCTCTGGAAGCTGAATCTACAGGGTTGTCAGATGAACTAACGTGTCTGCATGAGGTTTGTTGTATATCCGATACTCTGTTTGCTACAAACGTCTTCCAAGTTAATGGGCATTTTTGAATCCATGTCAAGACGATTGTGGAATCACTCCAAGCGAAGACTTTACCTACTCGAGAGCCAAATATTTTCATAATGTCTGCCATTGTTTTGGCTAGGAGGTGTGCTCCACAAAGCTCTAATTTTGGAAGTGTTTTCCGAATCGATGCCACCTTTGTTCTTGACGTCAGCAGGGTGGTAAAGTACCATTCTCAAGGGTTACTTTTGAATACACAACTGCTGAAATTTTATGTTCTGTTTGACTTTCATCCATCTTGGAATTCGCAGGTCCTCTAATGCAATAAGTCCATCCTTGAGTTTCTTCCATCGGTTTACCAGCTCTGCTGATAAAGGTTCATCCAATTCGACATCTGATTTCCAAATATCCTGCATGAGAATTTTAGCACTCACTCACTCATAAAGTTGGGCTATTTAGAATAAAGTTTTCCTCTTTGTCAAGGTTTCTTCTTTCACTGCAGTTTTGTCGATGTTGATGAACTGGAAACTGTCTGATGCAGGATTCCAATGAATTCCCAAGGTCTTTATAGTTTCTTGTTCCAGGATCCTCATTTTATTCTGAGTTTGCAACTCAACTGGAATATTATCAAGTAATCAATAATCCGACGTCACTGGATAATTTATATGCTCATCAGTTGCTAATTGTTGTAGGGTTTTGACTGCGAGGTACGGTGCAGCTGCTGTTCCATAGGTTACTGTTGTGAGCCTATATTCCTTAATCGGCTCCTTTTCGAATTTCTTTAAAAATCTTGATGGTTTTGGTGAATTTTAACTTGACGGTACATTTTTTCAATATCAGCTGTGAATACGTATTTATGAAGTCGCCATTGAATTAGAATTGTTCGCAGATAGTCCTGCAGCTTGGGGCTCACCAGCATTAGTTGGTTCAAGCTTATACCGGTTGTGGTTTTGGCCGATGCATCGAACACTTGTAGTTTCATCGTGGTGCTATCTGGCTTGTGAACTGCATGGTGTGGCATGTAATAAACGTTACGCTTGGCAGTAGGACACATGGTTGAAGTGACCATGTGTCAAAGATCTTGAAACTCATTTATAAACTTCGTGTATTCACCTTTTAGCCTTTTATTTGTGCTAAATATGTTTTCCAGCTGACGGAGCCAGGCGATTGCCCTGTTTTTGGATTCACCTAGTTCGGAGCTTTGTAACAACTCTTTGTTGAATGGTATGGTAACGACATATCGTCCACTTTCATTTCTGTAATATGTACTGCTATATATTTGTTCACACTCTTGCTCTTCTTTCGTCCAATGGTTGCGGTCCTGGACTTCTTCTATTTTTTGGGTAGATGTTCGGCCTGTTATGAGCCAGCCTAGATGAGAGTTTTGAGCTATAGGGAATCCCCTTATGCCCTTTCGGACTCCTTCTAGTATTAATTCTCCATATACGTCGGCGCCCAATGTCATGTCAAGTCCACCTGGAGCATTGTAGTTTGGATCAGCCAACTCTTAAACTCTTTTATTGTTAGGTAAAGAGTTTTTTCGGCTGCTAACAATCTCGTCAGTTTTGGCAAGATAAGGGCTTGTACCTCCGTTTTGAAATCCGATGCTACTCTTGGGAGTATGAGAAAGTTGACCTTGCTGCGGGCTATTCCTGCATCTGTTACTCCTAGTCCCCTCACTGGTACGAACACCTTTTCTGTAAAGAGCCTCAGTGATTGGGCTACCTCTTCTGGATCAATAAGCGCTCTTATCTGTCTGGTCTCTACGTGACTGTTTTTGGCGATGATTATCGCTGTTGCCAATAGAACGATCTGCCCATGATCGGCATGATTCACCTGCGGTTGCATTCCAACGTGTTCTGCTCGTGCTTGTTCTGGTTGAATTGGATTGTTTTGCCGTCTGTCGAACCTTTCAATGTGCAGAAGCGTGTTGTGCTTTTTGTTGCAATGTTTGCATAGCCTTTTACTTAGACATGTACTTTGTTTATCATGTCGTAAGCAATTAATACAGAGTTTTTCTGCTTTCACTTGTTCATACCTCTCCTTGGGTGTCAAGCTCATGAATTTATTGCACGAGTAGATATTATGACCACCCTTGCAAATTATGCAGTTAGCTGATGATGCGAGATGGTACATGCGGACGGAATTTTTCGATTCATCTCTTGGTGTCTTCTGCCGTGTCGTCTTGTGAGGAATTCAAATAGAGCTTTTTGTGTTAGCATTTTATTCGGATTTCGTATAGTTTGCTCGAATAGATTAATGGTATCTGGATCTAAAGTTTTGACGATTAAATGTACTATTACCGGTCCCCATGATGAAGTATCGTATCCCATGTTTTTCAACGCAGCGAGCCCTTCCTTATTGGCGTCAATTATCTGCTTTATATGGTTTGCTGATGGTTATTTTCCTGTATGATTTGGCTTAAACATTCGATCAAGATGTATCGTTATGATTTCTCGCTCATTATCGTACCTCAACTTTAGCGTTTCCCAAGCATTTTGATAATTGTCACTTGATATTGTGAAATGCTGTATAATATGAAGTGGCTCTCCTTCTAAATGGGTTTTTAAATACTCCATTTTTTCTGTAATGCCCAGAGTAGTCTTGTCGTGAATTAATGTGGTGAAAATGTCACAGAACGATTGCCATCCCAGATAATTTCCCTTGAAAATGGGGATTTTTAGCTGTGGAAGGCGAACTTCTGAAGTAGAAGGTGAGATTTTTTTATTGTTTATTTCGGATGACTTGGATGCCATTTGGAAAAGACAATTAATGATATCTTCTTCAGCTTCCTCATAACGATTTCGTACCATATAGGGAACTTTATAGTTTTGTTCCGACGCGTTTGACACAAATTCTTCATGCAGTTCAGTTTATAATTTCCTCCACTGTTCCAATAATATTTTCTGTTGGTATTCGTGGACTTCCCTTGAATAATTCTAAAAAGTTTGCTCGAAAGCATCGATGCTCCTCGTGATCGCCGCTATTTTAATGTTGAGAATTTTCAACCTCTGCTCTTGTTGTTCATTTCCTGCTTGTTCTTCGCTATCACTTTCAGTGTATACTGGAGATACGTTTTCTAGATCATCTTTAATTTTTTCATATATTACCTTTACTACTTGAAAAGTATATCTTTGCATATATGGCGTATCTGGCTTCACAACTTCTTTAATTTTTTCATGGTTTGCTTCGAACTTTCCTGATTTCTTCAATTTTTTAAAGTCTTACATAAATCCTGGTCTTTCTGGACTGACTGTCCTTGCCAAAGTTAATTTGGATTCTCTCAAGCTCCGTTGCCAGATCTTTTTGTTTCGCAACGACCACGTAGACATCAATTTCTTCCATTCTGTTTGATGATTTTTTTCACTTTACAAAAAAATCACCCAGTGTTGCAGGCCTGGGAACGCTTTGTTATGTTTTAACACTTGCTATGGATTACTGAAATATTATCTGACCCCTTACCACTAGTAAGGGGAAGTCAAGTTAACACTCAGATTGTTCGTTATGAATTAAAAATTTATTGAAACCAAATTCTCCTTAAATACTACAATATTGCTTACTTAACTATTTACAATAGAAATTTTACACCACACAATTTATCTTCTAGGCGAGTCACCTGTGTTGCGGAGTTATACTTCTTTGTTGTGCTTTGTAGTCACAACATCCATGCCGTGCACTTAAGTCGCCGGCCAATATTTTTTCTTCTGAACCAAGCATAAGGCAACGGAAGGGTGAATCGAGCTTTGAGACAGTTGATCTAGCGCGAGGGGATTCTGAGGCATAGACCGACACCACGTATAATTTCCTCCCGCTACGTGCAATGCAACATCTAATACTGTCGTACTTCACTATTGTACACTATTGTATGTTTTATATTATTTTTAACGAGGATAGTGATACGGCCTCCGGTTATGGAGCTGGGCCGGTCTATTCTCATAATATTGTAATAACTGCGCACCATTTTGTTCATTTGAATTAACTAAGTTTCGTTAACCAAGAGAAGGTAATAATCTAAACAGCTCCCCTCTTTGCTCACTTCTTACCAGTAAGTTCACGTGTATTGCAAGGATCTTACGGGCTGTTTCTAAAGCGTACCCACTTTGACTGCAGATGAGCTTGACCCTGCCCAAATTTGACCAAATTGCTATTCCAGCCGAGTCATAAGCCTTCCCAAGGTGTCTTTCCATTAGTGTGGTAACTTGAGTGCACTAGACAAACCGGTGTGTGGAACTGCAACCTGTGGCACTATTAGGGGCTTTTGCTAATTTCCCGTCATCCTTTAACAAAACGTCATATTGGCAAAGCTCAATTAAGGTGTGAAGGGCATGGCTGCTCCGAGTGTGTTTCCTGCTTTAGTAGGGTCGTCTTCGATTTTCGCTCTTGGAATTTAGGGCAACCTCGATAATTTGCGGAGTGCCATTTCAGTTTATGTTTGTAAACTAGTTCGCCTTGTCCCAAAGTACGTTTATTTGCGCTGTAGTTACCGCCGCATTTTACTCATCGAGGCTAATTTATCGCCTTGTGTTCGAACCTTTGGCAGAAGTGTAGTTTCCGCCCATCTCTTCTAACCTTTGCTATGGTGGCTCTTTGGGTATTTAGAGAATCTCCTCCGGTTCAAGCGGCTAGAAGTTTCTGTAGAACCGTCAACCAGATTATTCACGTTGAGATGGACGTCAGACACTCCGAGGTGCAAACATCGACTCAGATCATCACCTCGTTTTAGCCAAGGTAAGAACCCAGGTATCGAGAGAGCAACGGAGTCGGGATAGGCCAAACCGGTTTGACGTCGGAAAGCTACAATCGCAACAGATCGCTAGGAATCTTAACGACCGAGTCTCCTTGAAACTCGCTCAGAGTTCAAATCAATCATCAAAGAAGCTGCCACTGATGTGCTGGGTCTCACGTAACCACCCAGAAGGAACCCATGGTTTGACGACGAGTGCAGGCAAGCGCATGCAGCCAAACAAGAGTCTGAGTTTGAGTTTATTGTCTTAATTATTTATAATGTACATAATTATATTTTCACAATTTTGGTGCTATAACCTAAGGACCTATTAATATCTCCACGGAGTTGTCTTTTCAATCCTAGTTAAGAACCTTGAAGCGGTAGAAAAGAGTCCATGTAAGACGCCAGTTGGCCTAATAGTGCTATTAATCATGTTATGTGTCTATTTAACAATATGACTTAAGACAATGTAAAATCTGCGAAGCCGAGAGGCTTTTCTGCAGAAGTTTATTCATAAGGAATCAATCATTATTATCATATTTTTATTTGTTATTCTTGGAAACACATATTATTTACATTTTTAATGACGTATATTGTTTTGTAAGATAAATTTTATAAATTTTCGTTTTCTAATATGTATCGGTCGAATATTCCATAGCGTGCGTGGAATTTGGTAGAAAATCGTTGGTACCACAAAGGAAAGCTTTTTTCTTCCATAGGAGTTGTGGATTCTCGGAATTTTCAAAAGACCGTTTGCCCTTTGTCTTGTGTTGACGCAGTGATCAATGGGACGTTTGAAACGTTAGTCGTTGTAGGTCTCGTGTATAACATTAAAAATAAAAAGTTTTCGTATAGTTAATAAATGTAAGTCTTCACGAAAATTATACATATTTTCTATATTATAACTACCATACTTTGACCGTAAGGGAATTTTAAATATTCTATTTTGAGCCCTTTGGAGTTCCATGATTTTATAGCGCGCTGCTATTCCGTACTGAAGCATGGATTCTACTAGAGAGTCATATGCCAGCGTCAGAACTTCAAACGACGCGTAATTGCTTAGATGGTAAAGAGCGTATGTTTCCTGTCTAAGTCGCTTACATAGGTACTTTGAGTGAGTATCCCATTTAAAGTAGCAATCTTCTTCCACTCCGAGATTTCGATGTACATTAACTGCAACGATATATTCTGTGCATGGGCATGGGCCTATGCACGCGAGGTAACGTCGTTGATTGCGCTCAACATGGCGAGCTGCTAAGGCAATCCTCGTTAGTGCACAGGTCAAGTTGACATACAGCCTCCACGTGGAGCCCCCTGGATAGCCATCACAACACCCGTTGTATGGTGAACTAATGTATGCAGCGACCCCCTCTGCCCGAGGATTTGAATAATAGGCCTGGCCTACCAGTCTGTGGGTTGTGCGTGAGGGTAACTTCCTTACCACGTAAAAATAAAATAGTTCAGACAAACCGATATGTCTCGGATAAGGACGGATTAACTGTTGACGACCCCAGCAAACGCTTAAAGGACAACGATTTTCGGTTTTGCACGTGGAATGTGAGGCCCCTTAACAGGCCACGTGCAGCCGAACAACTTGCGGAGGCCCTTGACAGCTACAAAGCTGACATAACCGCCATCCAGGAAGTGCGATGGGATGGGCCTGGCATAAAAGCGATGAAGAACTGCGATATCTACTACAGCAATTGCTATAGAGAGAGAAGGCAGCGCTTATTCGGATGCGGATTTGTTGTTCGAGGCAGCCTTAGGCAAAAAGTCTTGAGCTACGACCCAGTCAGCAAACGCCTCATGACAATCCGCATCAAGGCTAAATTCGGGAACATCAGCCTAATATGCGCTCACGCCCCGACAGAGGAGAAGGATGACAACATCAAGGATGACTTCTATGATCTCCTAGAAAGAACATACGATCGATGCCCCAGCTATGACACCAAGATCGTTCTAGGAGATTTCAACGCTCAGCTGGGAAAGGAGGACATCTTTGCTGGAGTCATCGGCAACCACAGCCTGCACGACAACACATCCGGAAACGGACTCAGGCTGTTGGACTTCGCCCCGGGGCGAAACCTCTCTGTGGCTAGCACGCGGTTCCCACACCTGAACATTCACAAAGGAACCTGGCGATCCATTGATCAATCAACCGTCAACCAGATTGATCACGTTGCGATCGACGTCAGACACTCCTCCAGTATTCTCGATGCCCGAACCTTCCGAGGTGCAAACATTGACTCGGATCATCACCTTGTTGTAGCCAAGGTAAGAACCCGGGTATCGAGAGAGCAACGGAGTCGAGACAGGCCAAAACGGTTTGACGTCGAAAAGCTACAATCGCAGCTGATTGCTGGGAACTTTGCCGACCGAGTCTCCCTGAAACTCGCCCAGAGTTCGACGCTTCCTGCACTAAGCATAGAAGAAGAATGGAAACGTTGTCAGGAAGCCATCAAAGATGCTGCCACTGATGTGCTGGGTTTCACGTCACCACCCAGAAGGAACCCATGGTTTGACGACGAGTGCAGGCAAGCGCACGCAGCTAAACAAGACGCCTATAAGGCGACGCTGCATCGAACAACGCGAGCTGTTCGTGAACTCTACGAACAGAGAAGAAGGGAAGAGCACCGGCTTCTCAGTAGGAAGAAGAAGGAGCATGAGAAGCGCGCGGTCGAGGAAATGGAAAGGTGCTTTGGCAGGAATGAAGTCCGAAAGTTTTACCGAAAGGTAAAACAGCTATCCGGAGGATACAAGGTTCGGACCAAGGCCTGCCGGGACCAAAATGGACAACTAGTAGTAGAGTCGTAGTCTGTGCTGAGAATCTGGAAGGATCATTTCTGCAGACTCCTAAACGGCGATGACGACCCAAATCCCGCTGTTAGGCAGAATGTTCCACTCAATTTGGACGATGATAGACAAGCATTCCGTCCCCCCGACTTAGACGAGGTGAAGATAGCAATATCCAAGCTAAAGTCGAACAAAGCTGCTGGAGCGGACGGACTGTCCGCAGAACTATTTAAAGCAGCTGGAGATGACCTGGTTGGGCGCATGCACCAGCTCATCTGTAAGATATGGTCGGAGGAAAGCATGCCCGATGAGTGGAATCTCAGCGTCGTTTGCCCGGTCCACAAAAAAGGAGACCCCTTTGACTGCGCCAACTAAAGAGGGATTAGTCTCCTGAACATCGCATACAAGATCCTCTCTGCCGTATTGTGTGAGCGTCTGAAACCATTTGTCCATGACCTGATAGGTCCCTATCAGTGTGGTTTCAGACCAGGGAAGTCCACAATAGACCAGATCTTCACATTACGGCAGATCCTGGAAAAGACCCAAGAAATGCAAATTGACACTCACCACCTATTCGTCGATTTCAAGGCTGCATATGACAGTGTGCATAGAGACGAGCTATACAGTGCCATGTCTAGTTTTGGCATTCCTACCAAACTCGTCAGATTGTGTAGGATGACGATGGAGAACTCTCGCTGCTCCGTCAAGGTCGGTACCGAACTCACCGAGACCTTCAATGTCAAAAAAGGTTTTAGACAAGGCGACGCACTGTCATGTGACTTCTTTAACATCATCCTCAGGAGGATCGTGCGTAACTCACAAGTCAACACCAGAGGCACGATCTTCCAGAAGTCAGTTCAATTGTTAGCTTACGCTGATGACATTGACGTGATTGGACGAACACAGCGAGCCGTCAATGAGGCGTTTGCTGGCATTGAAGCGGAAGCGGCTTAAATGGGTCTTGCGGTAAATGAGGGCAAAACGAAGTACATGCTGTCATCAAGGAAGGACACACAACATCGACGTCTCGGACGGAGCGTCACACTAGGCAGCAGAAACTTCGAGGTAATTAAGGACTTCGTCTACCTCGGCTCCGCGGTTAACAGGGACAACAACATCAGTACCGAAATCAAACGCAGAATCACTCTTGCCAACCGCTGTTTCTTTGGGCTCAAGAGGCAATTGAGTAATAAAGCCCTCTCTCGAAGGACTAAACTAGCTTTATATAACAGCTTGATAATCCCCGTCCTACTATATGGCGCAGAATCTTGGACGTTAGCAAAGGCGGATGAGGAAGCCCTTAGTCTTTTCGAGAGAAAAGTTTTGCGTGCGATTTTTGGTCCTGTTTGCGTTGATGGCATCTGGAGGAGAAGATTTAATGACGAACTCTATAGGCTGTACAGCGACATGCGCCTGGTTAAGCGTCTACGGATACAAAGCTTAAGATGGCTAGGCCATGTAGAGCGTATGGACACCACTGCTCCGGCCCGAAAAGTCTTTGAATCCGAGCCATTGGGACAACGCAACAGAGGACGGCCTAGACTGAAGTGGCGCACACAAGTGGAGAAGGACCTCAACCAACTTGGAGTGCGCAACTGGACACAGCTGGCGAAAGATCGTGCTGGCTGGAGAGGCATGTTGGTTGAGGCCCAGGTCCACCCCGGACTGTAGCGCCACAACAGGAAGAAGATATATTCTGTGCAGTTATCTGTCACAGAGATTTTATGAGACCTGTGCAAGCAATCAAAATTATGGAATTTTATTTTTACAGAGCTACTTGTAGGGTAGCAAGGTCGGATATGCATACTTTTGGTTTTCTTTGAGTTTATTATAAGGCCATTGTCATGACACCACCGAAAAATATTTTGAAACTCTGACTGCATTATAAGTGTAGCGGTGTTGATATCTTTATGACTCACAATTATGGCCGTGTCATCTGCATATTGGAAACAAACGCTTTTTTCCAGAACGGATATCATATCATTTACATATATGACGAATAGAAGGGGCCCTAGATTGGATCCTAGGAGCACTCCGAATTCAACATTCTGAAGACTGATGTAGCTGTTGGATACTTTCACTTTAAATCCTCTGCTTTTAATATAACTTTCAAACCAACCTAATATCCTTCCGCGGACGCCTATTTTTTCCAGCATTTCAATTATCTTCGGATGACAGAGTGTATCAAAGGCTTTTCTAAAATCTATGAACAATACCAGCGTGTGAATGTTTTTGTTCATATTGGAGTTTACAAGAGAGAGAGAAGAGAGAGAGAGAGAGAGAGAGAACTCACACAATAGTTGGTTTACATTTCGGTATCTCAGAAAACCGTACTGTTTTTTGTTGATGATCTTAAATTGTTCAATGTAGTCCTGTAGTCTTTTCGACATTACTTCTTCAATCGCTTTGTCAACTACTGATAAAATGGAAATAGGTCGGTAGTTTGAAACTTCATCCTTGACTTGTGTATGGGTTGTACAATGGAAATTTTAAATTTTTCTAGAAATTTACATTCCTGAAAAGACTTATTAACCAGTTGTGTGACTGCTGGTGCTATGACATTGATGTTGTGTTTTAGGTCTTTAGCCCTTATATTGTCTATGCCGGGTGATTTATTTATATTCATTTTACTTAGGATGTTCTTAATTTCCGTTTCTGATACTCGTTCAAGAAACATTTAGTGGCATGTACTTGTTTCTCTACCATTATAGGTTCTTATATTGCATTCATGTGTTATATTCTTAATTTAGTCCCCGAATTGCTTAGCAATCTTATCTGCTATGTCAGATGTGGCTGAGACTGACTAAAAATTCTAACAGATCATTTCATCAATGTTATGGGTGGTCTTTCCTAATATTTTGTTTATCAGACTCCAGGTGTTTTTCGAATCCTTTCTATATTCTATAAATTTATTTTTATAATATTCAGATTTTATAATTTTTATCCTTTTGTTTACGTAATTCCGAAGATGTTTATACATATTTTCATAGCGTAGGCATTGTCTGTTATTTTTCCATTTGTTGTAAAGCTTATCTCTTTCTTTGCATAAAGCTAGGACTTCAAAAGTTATCCATGGATTAGGTCTCTCTCTTTCTTTCACCCTGATATTTATTAAGTATTTGTTATACGCGTTATTAAACAATTCTGAAAATTGTTCGTTATAGTTATTAACACTAGCTTCATTGTTTAAGAGGCTCTATTTAACTATAGGTAATTGTTCACATATTTTACTTTCACTTAAGACTCTTTTCATCATTACTTTGCTCTGTGGTTTTGAAGCTTTGGGTATACACGATTATAAGGCGACGCTGCATCGAACAACGAGGGCTGTTCGTGAGCTCTACGAACAGAGAAGAAGGAAAGAGGACCGGCTTCTCAGAAGGAAAAAAAAGGAACATGGATGGAGCAAATGGAAAAGTGTTATGGCAGGAATGAAGTCCGAAAGCTTCACCGAAAGGTAAAACAACTATCCGGTGAATACACGGCTTGGACCGAAGCCTGTCGGGACCAAAATGGACAACAAGTGCAAATCGACACTCAACACCTATTCGGCGGATGAGGAGGCCCTTAGTCTTTTCGAGAGAAAAGTTTTGCGTGCAATTTTCGGTCCTGTTTGCGTTGATGGCATCTGGAGGAAAAGATTTAACGACTTTCTCTATGGGCTGTAGAGTGACATGCGCCTGGTCAAGCGTCTACGGATACAACGCTTAAGATGGCTAGGCCATGTAGAGCGTATGGACATCACAGCTCCGGCCGGAAAAGTCTTTGAATCCGAGCCATTGGGAAAACGCAACAGAGGACGACTTAAACTAAGTCGGTGCACACAAGTGAAGAAGCACCTCAACCAACTTGGAGTGCGCAACTGGAGACAGCTAGCAAAAGGTCGTGCTGACTGGAGAGGCACATTGTTTGAGGCGCAGGTCCATCCCGGACTGTAGCGCCACAAGAAGAAGATTATCATTTTTAATTAAAAAATTACCAACTCGAACAGCCGTCTAATTGTTTCCTGAGAGTTTTATTCTTTTCGTGTACTCTATCTCTGCTTTGGCTGTGCGTTTTGTTTTCTGCGATTATTGACTTCTCGCAGCTCTCTGAGTTTTATTAGCAGAATTTTTGTAGTCTCTCTTAACCTAGAGACATCAAGTACCTTATCAAATGTTCCTTCTTAAGGTCAAATCTTCTGTGTGTATGTGTTTGTTATTTTGGAGCGGTGCATTTTGCAATATGATGTAAATTATTAAAGATCTGACAATTTATTTCCTGCAAATATGCTGTGAACAAAACTTTTTCTTAAAAGCACTTCCTGAGACGTATCAGTTGATCGTTGGTACATACCTTAATGATGCTCTTGAATGTGCTATATATTGTCAACTCATCCGGATCTATCCTAAACAAAGCCAGTTTGGTTGGGATCACCTGACGCACTGCTATTTGATGCTGGATTGGATTGTAAGGTGTGTAATCATTTCGTTTCTATCCGGCTGTAAATCATTTTTCCTTTTGCAGCTATTGTCTCACATGATTATGAGCTTTCTCGATGCATTAACATTGTCTCAGTAGAAATGAAACCATGTGTAACATTAACCGCATCGTTCATGTCGGCGTTGTTGCACATTGAGAGAGGAAAGCAGTCAGGGTTGTGTCGAAATCGCAACGGCCCGAAATAAATTAGGAGATGTTTCAAGGCTTAAAAAAAATTACAGCTTTGTCTGTCCACTTCTCTGGACAGACTGAATTATGTTAATTTAACAATCAATAATGAAAGGTATGCTTTGCCGAGGTGATTGCATGAACTTTATTTGGGGCGGAAGGCGTCCAAGTCTGCGTAATCACAACGGTTTGGGAATTACATTGTGATAATATTAAAGACGGTGCATCCGGTGGTTTTGATTGATTGGTGATGTAGAGGTGAGGTGAGGTGAGATCAGGTGAGAATTCGTGGTGCAAGCCACAGGCGAGTTTAGCAGATGGATTGCTTAAGAGGTGAGGCGGGGGTAGGTGGAAGACGTAACTCCTTCCCCTTCGAGTAGAGCGACGGTCAAAATGATGTAATTGGGGTTTCGGGGTCATCTTCGTATATTATTCCATTGATGTTGACACTGCAATTCTGGAAATGTAGGAGCGCTTTGCCTTCTATGGTTGCTTGAGTGCTGCAAGTAGATTTGATAAGTGTTTTTTCTACATTGATGAATAGTATAAAGTTCGGCTCCGGTTGAGAGATACTCCTGATTTTGCCCACGTCATTTATTGGACAGCGTGCTTCGTAGTTGCTCAGGAGGTTCCCTAGGTATTCGGATGCGGCTGCTTCTTCTTCTTCTTGTTGAAGGCAATAGAAGGTAGCCGCTACTTTAGGGCAAAGTGTGTTGTTGTAAATACTAAGTGTTGTTTAATATATACTGTTTGGTTACCATTAGTTTCGTTTCATATATTGGTAATGGAATGATGTGAAACATTAAATATTGAGTTGGCTTAAACTGTGGTTCTTGTACATTAAATATTAAATATGTGTCATTATAATAGGCCTGTAGTTTAGGGAAATGTATGAACATTTCCTCAGTTTATATAGTTACAATATTTTGATCTTTTAATTTCTTTTGTATTAGTTTAAGTTCCCTTAGGCCAAGTACTAGTTTTGGTATGACATTAAGTTTGCATAGTAGTTCGCATAACTTCCGCAAGGTCGGAAAGGTGGTTAGTTAATAAGTCAATGTTATAATTAATTTATCTTCTTCACGTCTGATTGAATAAGCTGTTGCCTCGAAGTATTTTTCAATTGTTAAAAATAAACGACCAATTTGGAGAAACTTCTGGATATAATTTTATTGTTACAATGTGACAGATGACGTTTGTGTAGTTGTAAGTAAGGTGCTGCCAAACTGTCAGTTTTGTATTAGAATTCCAACATCCCCGCTTAACTTCATAATCGTCAACTGAAGTAATGAACATTTAAAAAATAGGCTAATTCAAATAGACTTACAAAAATTCAAGTAATCACTAAAGTAAACAAAAGATTCAAGCATATGAAATTATTACAAAAAATAGATTAATCCAAAAAAAAAAAATATTCACAAAATTGAATTATTCATTTAAGTTTAACTGAGTAAGATTCAGGCCCATATCTGCGAAATGTTTGTAATGCGTCTGCTTCGGCAATGCTTTTGTCAAAGCGTCTGCAATCATGTTTTCGGATCTCAGAAAACTAATAGTGATGATGTGGTCAGTTATTGCTTCTCTTACGAAGTGATACCTAACATCTATATGCTTGGTCCTTCATTGATTTGCTTGATCATGATCAAGTTTTCACAATGGATATTTAAAGGTCCATCGTGCAAGTTGAGTTCATTCATTATGTTTCTAAGATATGCTGCTTCTTTTGCCACGGAAGATAGAGTGATGTATTCGGCTTCTGTGCTGGAGGTGGCAACAATCCGTTGTTTTCTGGAACCCCAGTGTACTGCTCCGCCAGCATATATGAAGACAAAACCGGATTGGGAATTCCTGTCGTCAACATTTCCAGCCCAGCTGGAGTCGGAATAAGCTTGGAGTTGATTTCTTGTTTGCCTGTAAATAATTTTAGAGGATTTAGTGCCAAGTAGGTACCTTACGACATTTATTCCTGCGGTCCAGTGTTGGCGTCTAGGGTCCTCGACATATTGAGATAAGGCGTTGACAGCAAATGAAATATCCGGCCGGCTAAAGGTTGCTTTAAACAACAATCGTCCGATTAGTTGTCTATACAAAGTTTTATCGATGCTTTCACTTTCTCCTTTTATTTTCGGATTTCTTTCTAGCTGCATTTTTGCTGGTATCGGGATGCGTGATGGTTTTGCATTCTCTAGCTCATATAGTCTTAGTAGGTTGCTTATGTTTGGTTGATGCTGATTTCTCCGTTGTTCCTCGAAATTTCCAAACCAACGCAAAACTTCGGTTCCCCCAGGTCATGGATATCGAACTCTTCCGATAGTCTTTTTCACACATCTGCATGTTCCTGAGGATCGTTGAAAGCCAGGAGAAGATCGTCAACGTAGATGGTCATTATTGTGATATTGTTATTCTTGATTTTATAATATATGCAGCTGTCATATGACGACTGCAAGAAGTTCAGATTGTTGAGTATCTTGTCCAGTCTTGTATTCCATTGACGCCTGACTGCTTGAGTCCGTAAATGGCTTTCCGTAGTACACACACTTTATTGGCGTTGTCTTTCTCAAAAAAGTTCGGCTGTTCCATGTATATCAAAGTATCAAGATCCCCGTTCAGATACGCTGAAGAAACGTCTAAATGATGGAGTTTCAGGCCATGTTCTGCTGCACTACCTAATGTTAATCGAATTGAATGGATGCTGGCCACGGAGGCATAAGTGCTTGTATAATCCATTCCTGGAATTTGCCATAGCCTTTCGCTACCAATCTTGCCTTGCGACACTCTATTGAACCGTCCGGTCTATATTTTGTTTTGAAGACCCACTTACAATTAATGACTTGTCTGTCATTGGGTCTATCTACCAAATCCCAAATATTGTTCCGCATTAGAGAGTCGTACTCTTCCTGCATTGCGTTGTACCATTCTTCTTGATTTTCCATTTTGTTTAACTTTTTAATATTTGTGGGATCAGATTTCGTATTACAAATTACTTCCTCCTTTCCAGGTTCAGTTGCGAGGGGAATTTCTTTTACAGGTGAGTATTGATTAATTTCTTTTGCAGGTGAGTGTTGATTAATTTCTTTTGCAGGTGAGTGTTGATTAAGTTCATTTTGTTTTTTTTTCTTGTAGGTCGATTTCTTGTGGTTTATAGTTGAAAGTGTAAATATTTGGTTGTAGATGTTTAACGTTTTTTGTGTTATTTGGTATTTCTTCTACAAACTTTACATCTCTGCTCTTGATCACAAGCCTCGTTCCAGGTTTCCAAAGTCTGTACGTTCCATGTTCGTTTTCGTATCCCACTATCTTATGTTCTGTGCTCCTTGGATCAAATTTTCCACTATTGTTTCCTTTATTCAAAACATAAGCCCTCGCTCCAATGCACTTAAATTTTGACACATCTGTTTTTTTCTGTCCATAATTCTTCTGGTTTAGTAAGTCCATTTAGTTTCGTTGGTCACCTGTTACGTATAAAAACAGCTGTGCAAATTAACTCCGCCCACAACATATCTGGCAAATCCGCTTCAATTTTTATGCATCTTGCCATATCTAATAGCGTTCTATTAGCTCTCTCGGCTACGCCGTTCTGCTGTGGAGTGTATGGTGCAGAAAATTCGTAGTCGATACCATTTTGCTCAAGTAACGTTTCAAAAGTTTTGTTTGTGTACTCGGTTCCATTGTCGCTTCTCAATGACTTAATGAACTCACCCGTCTGTTTTTCTGCAAACGCTTTGTAGGACTTGAATTTCTCCAGTGATTCATTTTTGTGTCTCATAAAATATACAGAGATGTGTCGAGTGTCATCTATAAACGTTATAAAATAAACAGACTTACTCAACGATTCTGTGCGCATTGGCCCACATACATCCATATGCACCAGTTGGAGTTTCTTTGAGCTTCGTTTAATATAGCCAACACTAAACGGTTTGGTGGCTTGTTTCGCACAGACACATGACTCACAACTAACGCTTTCCTTTTTCCAGTTTTCCGGTAGTCCGGTTACTATCTTGTTTAGCCGCATTTGCTCAAGTGACGCTTGGTTGAGATGCCCCATTATCTTGTGCCAAACTTCTAAAGAATTCGAATCGGGAACTGCCATTAATGCAAGATGTCTTTCAGTGATGGAAAATAATCCATTCCTTTTTTCAGCTTTTATTAGCAGCTTTCCTTTCTTATCATATAACTAAGCATGACGACCTTCAAACGTAACTTTAACACCTCGTTCAGTTGCTTTGTTCACGGATATGAGATTCTCCTTTGAGTCCGGAATATATAGTGTGTTAAAAAGTTATATGTTTCCTTCTGCGTGGCTTAAGCTAGGTGGTATGACGGCGGTTCCGATTCCAATGATACTTACTCTGTTACCATTGGCTAAGGTGGCGTACGTTTGTGTGTTGCATAGTTCTAGGCTGCTGAACATTGAACGGTTTGAGCACATGTGAGATGTAGCTCCTGAATCGATGCACCATGTTGTCTCCTCATTTGCAACTTTAAAAACAGATTGTTCTTGAACTGTGAAACCGTATTTATAATCATCTGTGTCGTCTGATTGCACGTTTTTTGCCTTTTCTCTATTATGGAAGCAATCTTTCGCTTTGTGGCCTTTTTTCCGCATTTGCGACAATCGTATTGAAAATAATTGTTTTTCTTATTATCTGGGAATTTCTTGGGTTTAAATCTTCCCTTGGAGTAGGAAGCCGTACTCGAAATTGTAGTCGCTTCCTTCTTTCGTTCGCTGACCTCTAAAAGCCGTGTGCACACAATATCCATTTCAGGATAACTGCTTTGCGCATCGAATGCAGCCCGAACGTCCTTGTACTCTTCTGAGAGCCCATCAAGAAGTATGACCACCAGCAAATCCTTGTCTAGTGTAGCTTGCAGCTCCAGAAGATTGCTCACAGTTAATTTATATTCCCGGATGAATTCATTCATACTTTGGTTAGGTTCCATTTTTGTGTTGATGATGCGCCTAAACTCCTCCGCCTTTTGCCTTGGTCCCCTTCTGTCAAATGTTTCGCCTAGAAAAGTCCAAATTTCATGAGAAGAATGTTTATTCTTTACTAAGGAAATTATATTTGGTTCCATAGCCAATATTAACTCCGCTTTCGCGTCCATGCCCATTAAGTCCGAGTCACGTTGTAAGTCCCCTGCATCCGCAGGCCGTGGCAGTGTTTCTTTAACATACTGTGTTAGTCGGGCTTTGTGAATTATTGCCTCCATTTGCGGTTTCCACGACGCAAAGTTTACGCCATTAAATGGCTGGACGCGATTTATTATATTCGAGTTCATATTTTTCTTTTTACTTTTAAAGATTAAGAAAAAATTTAGGCAAACTGGGCCCATAACCTGTTGAAACTAAACGACCACCTTGGAGAAACTTCTGGATATCATTTTATTGTTACAATGTGACAGATGACGTTTATGTAGTTGTAAGTAAGCTGCTGCCAAACTGTCAGTTTTGTATTAGAATTCCAAAATCAATAGTTTCTTGTTTTCTGTAATATATGGTTAGTTATATTTTTGAATTGTTCTATCATATGCATATTTAGGGTATTTTAGTCGATTACGGTATTAGTAAGATTGTTATTATGATAGTTATTTTAAGGTTATCTATTTGTCCGTTAATATTTTGGGCGTCTTGGACGTCTAAGTTTCCGGTTATCATTTTGATAGCAGATCCCAGTTCGTTAAACAATCCTCTTTTATTGCGAACAATGGGATATATTGTGAGTAATTTTGTTTTTAGTTTTTTAAGTCTAAGTTAACATTAGTAGCAGTGTTTATTCTTGCCTTTTTTCTAAAAGGTGTAATGATCTGATCTGATATACGTTTAAATTATAAGAGCACAAAATAACCGCCATCGCTGTTGAATAACTCATCAAAATATACTTGGCGGCACTTTGCGTTAATAATATTAGCGTCTTTACTTTTGTGTGCTTACTTCATTTGTGAGTGAGATGGTCATTAGTTACTTGTGGTGTAAATGAAAGAGATAGCGAACGCAAATAACTTCATATTGTTGCCGTTGGCGGTATTAATGCAATATCGTTTATTTGTAACAGTCAAATTTTGTTAATAATTACGTACATATATGTATGTGGAATTTCATTATCTACCGTTATGCCCTGATGAAGCATATCTTTCAAAATATTTGCATACGCATATTTCTTCTTTCGGCAATGAAGGAATAAGTCTTTTTGTACCAAGTAACATCTGAGCAACCCCAGCGTCTCTTTTCGTGTCCAAGTTTTCCTTTTACGTATAAAATGTTATTTTTGTTCCAAAAATTTTTTATTTTATATACTTACGATTTTTCTCCGTCAGCCATTTCCAACGACTTCTTAATTTTGATTCTTTTTTCGTTTGTCAGATGAATGAATTTAAGGATGCATTTTTTGACACATCAGAATAAATTATAGAGCCGCTTATGAAATATGCTGCGATAGATATATGGGTTAACTTAAGCGGATATAGCATTTGTTGTTTGTGTAATTTACATGCAAACTGAAATTTAATTTATATATTTAGTTTATATATTTATGCGCTTGCAGAAAAACACTTCTATTGTAAAGGGTTGAAGGGATTATGGGGAATGTATTGTACATATATGTGATTTTAAACATATGTAAACGCTCGTATGCTGTGAATCCAAATTCAACACAGTTGTTTAAAATATATGCAAACATATTGAAACATGTGTAAACCCTCATATGCCGTGAACGTAGACACTGTTTTGAATACAACATAAAGATTGGATAGCCTCCGTTATCATATTCCTCGATAATACTATCATGTTTACGTTCATATGCCGTGAACGCATTTAAATCTAAAGGTAATATATTATAGGTATATAAGCTTTATATGTATGTATGTATGATTTTCAATTTAGTTTTTATTTTACTTTGTTTTTCTTTCTTAACTTACACTTATGTAGTTTTTTATTACCCTTTGTTATTATAATGAATTTATTATTCTTTTTTACTATATGTTTGGAAAACCAAGGCGTAAGCTTGTTTCGCCTGGCTTCCTTTTTAAAAATGACCTCATTTTCCTTAATTTCCTCCGGCTCCTCGCGGGATGTATTCAATTTCTCGATCCTATCAGTTGTTAACTTGTCGACCTTTTCATGACTCTTAGGATATATTTCGTTAAGGAATTCATTTATATTTTTGTAAGGTATCATGTTCACTGGAGAAATATAAAGTTTTGCAAAATTTGTTGGGTCTGCCGAAAAATATCTCATAAGGATGTTTTGTGCTTGAGTGAATGGCGTTGTTATACGTGATGAAAGTTTCTGAAAGAATTTCCTCATGTTCTGTGAAAAGTTTTTGTTCCTTTCTCTTTGACAAAATCAGTCTATAGATATCATCAAACTAGAGTGCAGCCTTTCCACGGGAGAATTACTGCTGCTTTGTTGGTGTGACGTGAAGTGCAATGTTATATTGAATTGACTACAGAAATCTTTAAGGATGGTTGCGACGAACTCAGAGCCTTGATCACAGGCGATTTTTTTTTTTTTGGAATACCATAGGGACTTATAAAATTTTTTCTGGCTCGAAGAATGGTGATACTGCCTTTACACCTTAGGGTGTATCCATAGGCGAAACGAGAGTTTATCTATTATTGTTAGGATTTGGTTGTGGTTTATCGTATAGATATCTATGTGGATGATTTCTAGAGGTTTTAAGGGAATTCCGGGCTTACTGAATATAGGCTTAGAAGGAGTAGTTAATAACTTTTGTGATTATGTTATTCATATAAGGGAAGAAATATTCACGTTGCAAGTGAAGATGAGTCTCATTTATACCTCGATGATTTGACCGTTCATGGTAATCACGTATGATTTTTTTCTTGTTCGTCGTTATATTTCTTATATCTTTTAGAAGTTTTGTGCATCATAAGATACGAAAAGTTTTATTATTGGAAAAATATTTTGAAAAGATTGGTTGAACAACTGAGAAAATTTGATCACTTGTATAGACAGCAGTAAGTTTCTTGCATGGTAAAAATTTCTTGAAAATATCTATCATTTCACTTTTATCAACGTTTAATCTGCGTATAACACGACGTTGTTTGTTTTGAGTGTCATTGAGCAATCTTTGGCATTGGCTTCTAACACTAACTGTATGCTGAACTCATTTAGGGGTTTTATAGAAATGTATATTCCGTCATTTAAGTTTTCTTGCGCACTATGTACAGTAACCAGGTCACTCTCGTTGTTGAGTAATTCTTGTTCATCATCAGCGTTGGGAATTTTAACACGACTCAAAGCATCGGCATTCGTATTTACTTTTCCTTTTTTATAGGCTATTTCGGAGTTAAACTCCTCAAGCTTAAGACGCTAACGAACCAGCTTAGAGTTCGGCTCTTTAAGACTCATCAACCATGTGAGAGGTTTATAGCCCGTTACAATCTGGAATTTTCTTCCAAATAAGTTAGGACGAAAATATCTAGTGGCCCAGATGATAGCCAATAATTCCACTTCAATAGTTTCATAATTGCACTCAGCAGTAGAAAGTGTACAAAGCATATTGGTTTATCGTTGCCAATTTGTCCTTGGGGCATGCAGCTCCGAGTGCAACATAACTCGCGTCTGTTGTAAGAATGAAAGGTTTGCTAAAATCTGGATACTGCAAAATAGGGTCATTAATGAGCAAGTTTTTACAAGTTTCGAACGAGTCACGGTAATCTTGGTCTAACGTAATGTTTGTTCCTTTCTTCAAACACTTTTTTTGAGGTTTAGTAAGTCCTGCCAAATTTTTGATAAATTTACGGTAGTAACCGATAAATCCAAAAATGATTTTATTTCGGTTCGGGTTTTTGGAATAGGGAAGTTTTTTATTGCATTGATTTTAGCAGGGTTCGGCTTTGTTCTTATACCTCTTGTTTATGTACGAATGGGTACCTATAGGATTTCACATACACAGGAACGTCATCTGTTGTTTCCATGTGATGTTTTATCCGGCTTGTGAATGTTCGAGGTTCACCTTCTCTATATATTATGTTCTTGTATTCCTTGCAGATTTTTAAAATTTCTTTGCGTTCCTCTGGGTTGATGTGATCCGTCCTGATTAAATCCGCGATGTCCTTTTGTTACATTGTAACTTCAAGTTCCATGTTGAAATGGTTAATTTCAAAATAGTCTGAGGAATTGTATGTTTCAGTGTTAATCTCCGTCTCTACCATAAACGTTTGTTGTTTCAGCCTCGTAGAGTCCTTCGCTCATAAATAGGTGAGGTTTAATTTCAATAGAATTCAGGAATTTGTCAACAGGTAATCTTGCGAGTATTGATTTTTTGGGTACCACGAATACCTTGGAGGATTGGTTGCTTCTTATATTTTAAGTAGTTTAGGTAGTTTGTTTATTTAGTTTGTATCTTTTAAATACGTTGGTTTGACTTCATCGCAAGATGTTTGTTTGTGCGATGGTTTAAAGTCAGGACGTATGAATGATACAGATGCGCCCGTATCCAGAAGAAGTCTTAGCGGCCTACCGAAAGGCTACGATATATTTATGAAGGGCAAATTTGTGGGATAGCGGTCTAAGTTTATGTAGCTTGTTGGTTCCTCGAGACTTATGTGGAAAAATTTGGGGAATCCTGTATGTTGGTTTCATCATTGTTGAAATAATTGTCTAATTGCTGGCGAGTTAAAATTTGTGTTTCGAGTTTGTTGGCTTTTTTTGAAAGTTTGATTGCCGGAGGTTTGTTGTGGACGATTTAAGGGTTCAAAGTTCTGTGTTTTTGGAATATAGGTAAGGGTTGTTGTGATTTATTGTTGGGTGGACGGGTTTGCCTATTTTGTGATTGCCACGCGTTAGGCTGTGACTGGTTAATTTTTTGCTGCTGATACTGGTGGGGTTGGTTATAGGGTGCGTTATATGATTGGTTATAGAATGGGTTGTAGGGTCAATTGTAGGGTTTATATCCCAATGTTTTGGGATATATATGGATATATATGGTATAATATGTTTTGTTCACTAATGCAACAAGTAAGTGCAGCAGCCAGTGTATCTGGTTGTATTGTTCTTACTCTTGAACCTAATGTTTCATTTAAACCGCACAAGAACGAATTAAGTAACATCTCCGCAAATAGCTCTTTTTTCGCTGTTAGAACATTTTGATCTCTTGCATCAGAATGTTATTACAAAGGGCAGATTTCAACGATTCCACCGTCTTGAAATTTTGTCTTACACTGTGCAGATCTCTGATGAGCGATGTTTCAGTTCGCTTGTCAGAGTAGTGCAGTGTTAGATTTCTTTTAATTTCGTCCCATATCGGAGGCATTCCGTACATATTTAGAATTCCATGAGCTTGTCCGACAATCTTATTTCGGATAGCCCTTAAAAAAAATTGACCGTACGGAGTATTATCCGTACCTGTGATATAGAGCAGAATTTCCTCAACATTGTTGAGAAACTCATAAAGCAATCGAGGATTTCCTTCAATCAATCCTTGATTGCGTCGGGTATTCTTAGTGAGTTGAAAATAAACAACAACACTAACAGCACTCAGAATAAGTAGAAGCATATCCATTCGTTGGTTCATATTTGTTGTTTGGTGTCGCAGTAAAAGGTTGAAACCCACCTTTCTATTTACAGACCAAAAACAATTTTTTTTTCACTTTTTTCACTTTGATAGGCCTTTGTCAGTGTATTTTCGTATACTTATCTATTTATATATTTATTTATTATTATTTTCTAAAAAAAAATTGAACTGTTTCACGTAGTGAGTTTCACTAATTATGCGAAGCTTATATTTTTTATAGATTTGCTTGATCGGACAAACGAATCACTTTAACTTTAACTAAGAAACGAACTTCCGCGACATCCTAACGACTGCGCCAAATAAGTTAGGAGCTGTTTCAAGGTTTAAAAAAAATTAAAACTTTATTTGTCCACTTCTCTGGACAGACTGAATTATGTTAATTTAACAAACAATAATGAAGGGGCGGAAGGCGTCCAGATGTTTTGCGTGTAGCTGATAGGTTGCTTAAGGGGTGAGGCGGATCTAGGTGGGAGAGGTAGCTCGCATGAACATATTTCAACAATGCCCAAATTAACAGCATAAGCAACAATTATTACACCATTAGAAGGTCTTGTCAGCTCCCAATACAGATAAATAAAAATTATATATATAATTACTGCATATACACGTCTTGTGATTTATTTTAATTTAATTCCAGTCGGATATTGCGTGATATTAAATTTTATAATTTTTTTCAGCTAGTGTGAACATTGCACAATGCGAATATCGTACAACACTATAACGGCAGTTTTTTATGCATTCTTCGTGTTATATACGGTCTATCACAAAGGCTCGATAATGCATAGAAATGCATCTTTCTATATTTAAAACAGTGAACAAGACATCGTTTATAAACGAAACAGATACTGTGATAACTTAGATATTCTTTTCGATTTGCAGCACTTATTCGAAAAACACGTAGAATACAAAACAGCCTCTAGTTGAAATCCAAGTGAGTTTCAAAAATAAAAAATAGAAATGGAGGACATTGTATGACAAATGTTTTGAAAACACTATTCCATAATATTATAAATTACAACAAATTACTTAGGTGGAGATACTAAAGTTGTTTTCATTTTGGTATAATATGAAACAATAAATTATGCTCTGAATCCGCAACTTTAAAATAAGTAGTCAATTTCTATACTCTTTACTAGCGTGGCAGGTAAAGTTCGTTAGTCTGCGCCGAAGGCTCCAGGTTTTATTGTTGGACTAGAATTTCGATTTCAAACTGCTCGTAGAAATCAAAGAGTACAGTTTGTCAATGAAAAAGATTCTCAAGTTTTACCTTTAAAAGCTTACAAAGCAGAAATGAAGGTTCCTACTATTCGTGAAAATATAATAGCAAATATTACACGTGTAGCTGTGAAGCTGCAACTGATCCTTTATTAAACGGTGTTTAGTTTGTGAGCTGTTACTAAAACTACTTATACTAAAAATAAGAATAATTGGATAGTGCGACAGATGGGTGGGTGATGTGGGAACAAGGTAGGCACTGATTGGTATCAACCTGGCGATGCCCAGCTGCTGTAACTGTCTTCCACACACCAATTGTGCTTATTCTACCTCCACGTTGGTAGCCATCGGGTACTGGTTGTTGTTCACCCAAACTCAACCTGCTAAACCTATAAGTGCGACCTCCGCCCAAGAGGTATAAAAAAGGGCCTGGTCCTCCAGGTTGGGGGTGTGCGTCGGGGTAACTGCCCGGCAACATTAAAAATAAACAGTTACGAAACAACCGAATGCCTCGGATATGGATGGATTCACTGTTGACGACCCACGCAAACGAAAAAAGGATAATGCTCTAAGGATATGTACGTGGAATGTGAGGTCCCTAAACAGACCACGTGCAGTCAATGTACTTGCGGAGGCCCTGGACTGCTATAAAGCAGACATTACCGCAATCCAGGAAATGCGGTAGGATGGGCCGGGCAAGAGAAGAGTGAGAAACTGCGACATATACCACGGCGACTGCTACAGGGAGAGAGGGAAACGCTTATTTGGATGCGGTTTTGTTTTTCGAGGCAGACTTAGGCAAAAAGTCTTAAGCTTCCAATACATAAGCGAACGCCTCATAACAATCCGCATCAAGGCTAAATTCAGGAATATAAGCCTCATATGCGCCCACGCCCCGACAGAGGAAAAAGATGACAGCAGTAAAGATGACTTCTATCAACTCCTAGAAAGGACATATGATCGATGCCCCAGCTACGACACCAAGATCGTTCTAGGAGATTTCAACGCTCAGCTGGGAAGAGAAGAAGTCTTTGTTAAAGTCATCGGAAGACACAGCCTGCACGCCAACACCTCCGGAAACGGACTCAGGCTAGTTGACTTCGCCTCGGGGCGAAATCTCTCTGTGGCCAGCACGCGGTTCCCACACTTCAACATTCATAAGGGTACCTGGCGATCACCTGATCAATCAACCGTCAACCAGATTGATCACGCTGCCATCGACGTCAGACACTCCTCCAATATTCTCGATGTCCGAAACTTCCGAGGTGCAAACATCGACTCGGATCATCACCTTGTTGTAGCCAAGGTAAGAACCCGGAGATCGAGAGAGCAACGGAGTCGAGACAAGCCAAGACGGTTTGATGTCGGAAAGCTACAATCGCAATCGATCGCTAGAGCCTTTGCCGATCGATTCTCCCTGAAACTATCTCAAAGTTCGACGCTGCCTGCACAAACAATAGAAGACAAGTGGAAACGTTGTCATGAAGCCATCAAAGAGGCCGCCACTGATGTGCTGGGTTTTACGCCACCACCTAAGAGGAACCCATGGTTTGACGACAAGTGTAGGCAGGCGCATGCAGCCAAACAAGAAGCGTACAAGGCAACGCTGCATCGAACGACGAGAGCTGTTTGTGAGCTCTACAAACAGAGAAGAAGGTAGGAGAACCGGCTTCTCAGAAGAAAAAAGAAAGATCACGAGAAGCGCGCGGTCGAGGAAATGGAGAGGTGCTATGGCAGGAATGATGTCCGAAATTTTTACCACAAGATAAAACAGTTATCCGGTGGTTATAAGGCTCGGACAGAAGCCTGCCGGGATCAAAATGGAAAACTAGTGGTAGAGTCGCAGTCGGTGCTGAGAATCTGGAAGGATCATTTCTGCAGACTCCTAAACGGCGACGATGACGCAAATTCCGCCGTTAGGCAGAATGTCCCACTCAATTTGGACGACGATGGACAAGAATTCCGTCCCCCCGACTTCGACGAGGTCAAGATAGCAATATCGAGACTGAAATCGAACAAAGCTGCTGGCGCGGACGGACTATCCGCAGAGCTGTTCAAAGCGGCTGGGGATGAGCTGGTTGGGTGCATGCACCAGCTCATCTGTGAGATATGGTCGGAGGAAAGCATGCCCGACGAGTGGAATCTCAGCATCGTTTGTCCGGTCCACAAGAAAGGAGACCCCTTCGACTGCGCCAACTACCGAGGGATCAGTCTTCTTAACATCGCATATAAGATTTTCTCTGCCGTACTGTGTGAGTGTCTGAAACCGTTCTTCAACAACCTGATAGGTCCTTATCAGTGTGGTTTCAGGCCAGGGAAGTCCACAATCGACCAGATCTTCACACTGCGGCAGATCCTGAAGAAGTCCCAAGAAGTACAAATCGACACCCACCATCTATTTGTCGATTTCAAGGCCGCGTATGACAGCGTGCATAGAGACGAGCTGTAAAGTGCCATGTCTAGTTTTGGCATCCGTACCAAACTCGTCAGATTGTGTAGGATAACGATGGGGAACTCTCGCTGCTCCGTCAAGGTCGGTAGCGAACTCACCGAGACCTTCGATGTCAAAAAAGGATTTAGACAAGGCGACGCGCTGTCATGCGACTTCTTTAACATCATCCTTGAGGGGATCGTGCGGAACTCACACGTCAACACCAGAGGCACGATCCTCCACAAGTCCGTTCAATTGCTAGCTTATGCGGATTACATTGACGTGATCGGCCGAACTCAGCGAGCCGTCAATCAGGCGTTTGCTAGCATTGAAGCGGAAGCGGCTAAACTGGGACTGGTGGTAAACGAGGGCAAAACGAAGTATATGCTGTCATCGAAGAAGGACGCAGAACATCGACGTCTCGGACAGAGCGTCACTATGGGCAGCAGACACTTCGAGGTAGTGAAGGACTTCGTCTATCTCGGCTCCGCGGTGAATAGGGACAACAACATCAGTACCGAAATCAAGCGCAGAATCACTCTTGCCAATCGCTGTTTCTTTGGGCTCAAGAGGCAATTGAGTAATAAAGCCCTCTCCCGAACGACCAAAGTGACTTTGTACAACACCTTGATCATCCCAGTCCTGCTTTACGGCGCAGAAACCTGGACGCTACTAAAAGCGGGTGAGGAAGCCATTGGTCTCTTCGAGAGAAAAGTTCTGCGTGCGATTTTTGGTCCTGTTTGCGTTGATGGCATCTGGAGGAGAAGATTCAACCACGAACTGTATGGGCTGTAAGGCGGCATGAGCCTAGTCAAGCGTCTACGGATACAACGCTTAAGGTGGCTAGGCCATGTAGAGCGCATGGACAGCACTGCTCCGGCCCGAAGAGTTTTCGAATCCGAACCACAGGGACAACGCAACAGAGGACGTCCTAGACTGAGATGGCGCACACAAGTGGAAAAGGACCTCAACCATCTTGGAGTGCGCAATTGGAGACAGCTGGCAAGAGATCGTGCTAGCTGGAAAGGCATGTTGATTGAGGCCCAGGTCCACTGGACTGTAGCGCCATCCGAAGAAGAAGAAGAAGGATAGTGCGACAGTCCATAGTGGGACCGGTGCTCAGCCTGCTCATTCGCTCACGAGTGGAAAGGGCCTAAAGTTTTTTGCTGACTCTGAACGGCAGAGCTTAAGAAGCTTTTTATTAAACAGTTATTACTCTTTGAGTGTTATCAGCAGCTCGAAAGAGGTGGTGCCATGAACAATTCGAGGTGTTCGGCCGGAAATCGCACGTAGACCTTCTGCATCTGAGCGTCGCACTCTAGCCACTAGGCCACGGTAGCCACGCACACTGTCATATGCCTTAACATCGATGAATAGGTGGTGAGTGTCGATTTGCACTTCTTGAGTCTTTTCCTGGATCTGCCGTAATGTGAAGATCTGGTCTATCGTGGACATCCCTGGTCACAATACGCGCTCATATAATACGGCAGTGAGAATATTGTATGCGAAGTTAAGATGGCAGTTTTCCCGATAGTTGGCACAGTCAAAAGAGTCTCCTTTCTTCTAGACCGGGCTAACGACGCTGAGATTCCACTCATCGGGTATGCTTTCCTCCGACCATATCATACAGATGAGCTGGTGTATGCGGCCAATCAAGTCATGTCCAAGTGCTTTAAATATATCTACGGACAGTTCGTCCGCTCCAGCACCTTTTTTCGACTTTAGCTTGGATATTGCTATCTTCACCTCGTTTAAGTCGGGGGGACGGAATTCTTGTCTACCACCAACCACGTCGAGTAGAAAATTCTGCCTAACAACGGAATTTGGGCCGTTATCGTCGACAAGCGGTCCCAGCACATCAGTGATGCCTTCTTGACATTGCTTCCAATATTGCCCTGCTTCGGCTCCGTTGATCTCTCCGGGTTCTTACCTTGGTTACAACAGGGTGATGATCCGAGTGGATGTTTGTATCTTGGAAGGTTTGGACATCCAGAATACTGGAGGAGTGTCTGACATCGATCGCAACGTGATCAATCTGGTTGACGGTTGATTGATCAGGAGATCGCCAGGTCCCTTTGTGAATGTCCAGGTGTGGGAACCGCGTGCTAGCCACAGAGAGGTTTCACTCCGAGGCGAAGTCCAACAGCCGAAGTCCGTTTCCGGAAGTGTTATCGTGCAGGCTGTGTATACCGATAACTCCAGCAAAGATGGCCTTCTTCCCCAGCTGAGCGTTGAAATCTCCTAGAACGATCTTGGTGTCTTAGCTGGGGCATCGATCGTAAGTTCTTTCTAGGAGATCATAGAAGTCATCTTTGGTGTTGTCATCCTTCTCCTCTTCTGTTCCCGAATTTAGCCTTGATACGGATTGTCATGAGGCGTTCGCTGACGGAGTCGAAGCTCAAGACTTTTTGCCTAAGTCTGCCTTGAATGCCTAACAGCCTCCGCAAGTTATTCGGTTGCACGTTGTCTTTAAAACGTTTTCTGGAGTCGTCATCCGTCCTTATCCGAGGCATATTGTCGTCTCTGAACTCCTTTTTTTACTACAGGCTGGTAGGCCAGGCCCATTATTTAACTCTCGGGCAGAGCGGTTCGCATACATTGGTTCACCACATAAGTAATGGCTATCCAGGGGGCGTCTCGAGGAGGCTGTATGTCAACTTGATCTGTGTACTAACGAGGCGAGCTGCCAGCTCGCAATTAACAATTTTACCTTGTTTGGACAAGCCCATGCCCTCCATTCCTGAAACATTGCTATGTATAATTTATGGCATGGTAACAGGGAGGAAGTAGGATTTGCCGATGATTTAATCGCGTACAGATCAGGTCCGAAGATGGATGAAATAAACAGTCTGTTGCAAAACGACGTCGATATAATTCAACGAATTTGCAATGACTGGAAGTTGAAAATCCAGAAGTGTGAACACGAAAATGAATTGGCGCAAGTTCGGCATTGTTGACGAAATGGAACAGCCATTGGGTCAACAAGATATCTAGGTATCTAGTTGGATCAGTATCTATGTAAACACAGCTCTAACCAGTGCTAAGAATGTCTTCACTATGGCAAGAGGGCTGATTTACAGCAGTCAGCTTGACACAAGAGTGAAGGCCAAATATGGTGTATGGCTGTCCTATGTTGCTTAACGTGAGTCCTTCACAAATGGAAAGGGTGTTCGAGAGGCGGAGCCTTCGGATCGGTCTTCGCTTTTATCGAACACCAGAACTGCAGTACAAAAAATGTTACCTCAACAAGGTTCTGTGCAAGGAGGCAAACCTTATAAGGATAGATAATTTTATTACTAAGTTAATTCGGAGACACCTTGCTTGAGCCATGGCTTCAACCAACAGTCTGATCTTCAGGGCATATTTTCCTAATGAAATTTATTATTCTTCTTGAGGTTTCCCTTTATCTGAATGCGAAACGTCGCACACCTCGCTACCACGGGTTCAAATCCCGCGGCAGAAAAATAATTGTTTTTTTTTTTAAACACATAGTGTGCATATATAGGGGGGCATGGGCCTGTGCACGCGAGGTAACGTCGTTGATTGCGCTCAACATGGAGAGCTGCCAAGGCTATCCTCGTTAGTGCACAGGTCAAGTTGACATTCAATGTATGCAGCAAGCCCCTCTGCCCGAGGGTTTAAATAATGGGCCTGGCCTACCAGTCTGTGGGTTGTACATGAGGGTAACTTCCTCACCACGTAAAACAATATTAGTTCAGAGACAAAAACATGCCTCGGATAATGAAGGATCACCCGTTGACGACTCCAGCAAACGTTTAAAGGACATTGATTTTCGGCTTTGCACGTGGAATGTGAGATCCCTTAACAGGCCACGTGCAGCCGAACAACTTGCGGAGGCCCTTGACTGCTATAAGGCAGACAAAACCGCCATCCAGGAAGTGCGATGTGATGGGCCTGGCATAAAAGCGATGAAGAACTGCGATATCTACTACAGCTATTGCTATAGAGAGAGAAGGCAGTGCTTATTCGGATGCGGATTTGTTGTTCGAGGCAGCCTTAGGCAAAAAGTCTTGAGCTACGACCCCGTTAGCGAACGCCCCCCGCATCAAGGCTGAATTCGGGAACATCAGCCTAATTTGTGCTCACGCCCCGACAGAGGAGAAGGATGACAACATCAAGGATGACTTCTATGATCTCCTAGAAAGAACATACGATCGATGCCCCAGCTAAGACACCAAGATCGTTCTAGGAGATTTCAACGCTCAGCTGGGAAAGGATGACATCTTTGCTGGAGTCATCGGTAAGCATAGCCTGCACGACAACACATCCGGAAACGGATTCAGGCTGTTGGACTTCGCCTCGGGGCGGAACCTCTCTGTGGCTAGCACGCGGTTCCCACACTTGGACATTCACAAAGGGACCTGGCGATCTCTTGAGCAATCAACCGTCAACCAGATTGATCACGTTGCGATCGACGTCAGACACTCCTCCAGTATTCTCGATGTCCGAACCTTCCGAGGTGCAAACATTGACTCGGATCATCACCTTGTTGTAGCCAAGGTAAGAACCCGGATATCGAGAGAGCAAAGGAGTCGAGAAAGGCCAAAACGGTTTGATGTCGAAAAGTTACAACTGCAGCCGATTGCTGGGAACTTTGCCAACCGAGTCTCCCTGAAACTCGCTCAGAGTTCGACGCTTCCTGCACTAAGCATAGAAGAAGAATGAAAACGTTGTCAAGAAGCCATCAAAGAAGCTGCCACTGATGTGCTGGGTTTCACGTCACCACCCAGAAGGAACCCATGGTTTGACAACGAGTGCAGGCAAGCGCACACAGCTTAACAAGACGCCTATAAGGCGACGCTGCATCGAACAACTAGGGCTGTTCGTGAGCTCTACGAACAGAGAAGAAGGGAAGAGCACCGGCTCCTAAGATGGAAAAAGAAGGAGCATGAGAAGCGCGCGGTCGAGGAAATGGAAATGTGTTATGGCAGAAATGAAGTCCGAAAGTTTTACCTAAAGGTAAAACAGCTATCCGGAGGATACAAGGTTCGGACCAAAGCCTGCCGGGACCAAAACGGACAACTCGTAGTAGAGTCGCAGTCTGTGCTGAGAATCTTGAAGGATCATTTCTGCAGACTACTTAACGGCGATGACGGCTCAAATCCCGCTGTTAGGCAGAATGTTCCACTCAATTTGGACGATGATAGACAAGCATTCCGTCCCCCCGACTTAGACGAGGTGAAGATAGCAATATCTAAGCTAAAGTCGAACAAAGCTGCTGGAGGGGACGGACTGTCCGCAGAACTATTTAAAGCAGCTGGAGATGACCTGGTTGGGCGCATGCACCAGCTCATCTGTAAAATATGGTCGAAGGAAAACATGCCCGATGAGTGGAATCTCAGCGTCGTTTGCCCGGTTCACAAAAAAGGAGACGCCTTTGACTGCGCCAACTACCGAGGGATAAGTCTCCTGAACATCGCATACAAGATCCTCTCTGCCGTATTGTGTGAGCGTCTGAAACCAATTGTCCATGACCTGATAGGTGCCTATCAGTGTGGTTTCAGGCCAGGGAAGTCCACAATAGACCAGATCTTCACATTACGGCAGATCCTGGAAACCCAAGAAATGCAAATTGACACTCACCACCTATTCGTCGATTTCAAGGCTGCATATGACAGCGTGCACAGAGACGAGCTATAAAGTGCCATGTCTAGTTTTGTCATTCCTACCAAACTCGTCAGATTGTGTAGGATGACGATTTAGAACTCTCGCTGCTCCGTCAAGGTCTTTAACGAACTCACCGAGACCTTCGATGTCAAAAAAGGTTTTAGACAAGGCGACGCACTGTCATGCGACTTCTTTAACATCATCCTCGAGGAGATCGTGCGTAACTCACAAGTCAACACCAGAGGCACGATCTTCCAGAAGTCAGTTCAATTGCTAGCATACGCTGATGACATTGACGTGATTGGACGAACACAGCGAGCCGCCAATGAGGCGTTTGCTGGTATTGAAGCAGAAGCGGCTAAAATGGGTCTGGCGGTAAATGAGGGCAAAACTAAGTACATGCTGTCATCAAGGAAGGACACACAACATCGACGTCTCGGACAGAGCGTCACACTAGGCAGCAGAAACTTCGAGGTAGTCAAGGACTTCGTCTACCTCGGCTCCGCGGTAAACAGGGACAACAACACCAGTACCGAAATCAAACGCTGAATCACTCTTGCCAATCGCTGTTTCTTTGGGCTCAAGAGACAATTGAGCAATAAAGCCCTCTCTCGAAAGACGAAGCTCGCTTTATATAACAGCTTGATCATCCCCGTCCTACTTTATGGCGCGGAATCTTGGACGTTAGCAAAGGCGGATGAGGAAGCCCTTAGTCTTTTCGAGAGAAAAGTTCTGCGTGCGATTTTTGGTCCTGTTTGCGTTGATGGCATCTGGAGGAGAAGATTTAATGACGAACTCTATGGGCTGTACAGCGACATGCGCCTGGTCAAGCGTCTACGGATACAACGCTTAAGATGGCTAGGCCATGTAGAGCGTATGGAAACCACTGCTTCAGCCCGAAAAGTCTTTGAATCCGTGCCATTGGGACAACGTAACGGAGGACGACCTAGACTAAAGTGGCGCACACAAGTGGAGAAGGATCTCAACCAACTTGGAGTGCGCAACTGGAGACAGCTAGGGAAAGATCGTGCTGGCTGGAGAGGCATGTTGGTTGAGGCCCAGGTCCACCCCGGACTATAGCGCCACAAGAAGAAGAAGTGTGCATATAAATGAGCAGTGAAAAGCGACCCGCGCTCGACAAATCGGGTGACTTCAAGACACGGTTGCCATACAGATCTACTGATCATAGTGACAACAGCTGTGTACGGTTAGAGAGCCCAGCCAGCCAACTCAACGATACAAAGAAGAGGAGGAGGAGAATGCAGATGCAAACGACTTCTATCAAGCGCCGAACTACAACAACAATGGCATCATATGAAGAGTAAGCGGCCACAGGCAAGGCAACTCCCAGCCCAGCAACACCCACTCGGAAATCCCTAAAAACAAAGCCAACAACAGCATTGAAAAAGGAAAACGATATTGAAACCCTTCAATCGGAGGGTAACAAAGGGCGGTACATGGGGAGCAACAACTCCTTCCACCTCCTTGCCTCCTCTGACACTGAAGACAGGGCAGAAGACGTCAAGGAGCTGGAAGAAAGTACGAAGAGGCGTGATGAGCTCACCGCTCATATCGAACAGCAGAAACATCAGAGACAGCCGCATCAGCAAAGACAACACCAACAACCATCACAACAGGTACAAAGCCAGCAACAGAAAGAGAGGTGCCCGCCTACAAATATCTTTGGACTAGGGACGAAGGACTTTGATAAAACGTTTAAGTTGGCCACAAAAAATTCCTTTTTTCTTAAATTCAAGGGTATGAATGGAATGTCGGTCCGCTGTAGTTCAGTGGCCGACTTTAAAAAAGTAAAAGAGGCTTTAACGGCGGCTGGAGCTTGTTGCCATACATACACCCCTGAAGGAGAAAACCGGGCGCACTCTGTACTCCTCAAGGGTGTTGATCCTTCAATTGACCCAAAGGAGATCTTCGAGGAACTGCGAACCCATAATAGCGACGAGGTCCGATTCGTAAGAGCAAAGCCCTTCACCACTTTGGCTACGAGGAAAAATAAGGACGTAAAACTTCCGTTCTTTCTCGTCCAGCTCTCCCATTGCAGCAAAATTTAAAGCTTAAGGAAAACTCGGTCCATAGGCTCTCTAGCTGTTAAATGGGAAATATTAAAAAAATCCGATCACGTACTTTAATGTGCGCAGTTTCGGATGTTGGGATACACAAGGGACAACTGTAATATGCAGTACAGATGCTCAAGATGTACCCAAGTTTAGTCGAGCAGGTAGTCGCAGACAGAGCCCTGCTCAGCTGTGTAAACTGCGGAGGAAAAGGGAGCTCCGTCAAAAAGGAAAGGCTGCAGGGAACGCAAAAACGGTAGAAGCCAGGCCACTGGCCCGTGCTGCAGCTACCGCTGTTACGCCGACCATCTCCTACGCTCAAATTGCGTCAGGCAGAAAGCCGGCAGAACAGAAAGTGCCAAATAGAGCCCACAGCAAATTTTGGGCGTGAAAGTATAACCACATGAGTGATACATCAATGGAAAGATCTCAAAATAGTTAACTCAAAGGTTGAAGTCTGGCAGCGACCAGTTGCAGCCGAAGTTAGTAATATTAGGTTAAAAACGTGCTTTTTTTTCAAAATCTGAATATTTGGTATAACCACTTGAGACTAGTGTTAAATGAAAGAACAGACCACCCTGATTAAAATATGTGGGTACCAGACGTTTTACTTGGAGACAGACACATGCCAGACGTACTAAAAGTATGTAAAAAATCACATTTTGAAATATTAGGTATAACCAAATTAGGGTTAAATCAATTAATTTGTGAGAACTGCCTGATTACAAAAATATGGGATCCCTGATACAGACATTTTATATGCAGCCAGACACTTGCCAGACGTCAAAGTTCATAACAAAACAGATATTTGTTACGTTTTGTACGATTTTGCACTAGAAGTCATTACTTCCAAATGACTTTGTTTAAAAGGTTACCAAAGGTTGCATTCAAAAGAGTGTTTAATTACTAAACTATTAAAAAAACGTTCGTCTAAATCAATGGTCTATTAAGAATGATATAGACTTTTAAAGTCGTGGAACACTCTATTGAACCAACATGTTTCGCGTTTTTTTACCAATATGTCGAAATTTCGTCTGCAACATGCTTTTTCTAATGATGTGGAATTATTCTCCGGAAAATTCTCTATCTCCCAAACAATGTATATACCTAAAGTGCCTACTTAATGAAATGCACAGTTCCACAATGTTGTATTTCGTGCGTTTCTTCCAAGTTCCATATTATTATTAATAAAAAAACAGGAACTGTCTCAGACGAAAATGGCAAAAGTATCGATTGTACAATGACTTCTTAGAAATGAATTTCCTAACTCATCTTATTCGCATAAAAATTGTTGAGTTTAAAAACTGGAATTAAAAACTCAGTGCACATAATCCCAACTCCAAGGCTTTCTGGAACATCAGCAAATTAATAAGGAAAAGACACAACCAGATTTCCAGTTTGGTTTCTGATAACTCTGTAGTGACAGACAATGAAGGCAAAGCGGAGCTATTATCTGAAGCATCCCAAAATATGGTTTCAAGAAGGGAATTTGAAGTTCATTCCGAAGTATCGTCATTTAATCGGTGTGCGTTATATCCGCCCGAAGAGGTCGTCACTTCTTATGATGTTGAATTTGTTATTTCTTCACTGAAAATAAAAAAATCGCCTGGTATTGATGGCATAAATAATATTGCAATTAAAAATCCCCCTTGTATATAATGCTAGTTTCAAATTGAATTACTTTCCCACAAAATGGAAAACAGCAAAAGTAATTGCATTGCTTAAGTCTGGAAAGGATCCAAGCAATCCAAATAGCTAGAGACCCATAAGCTTACTCAACGAATGCAGTAAAATTTTCGAAAAACTAATAAAAATAAAATTAGACACCTTTCTGAGAAAGAGTCAACTAATCCCACAAGAGCAATTCAGTTTTCAAGAACAGCTTAACACTTCTCATCAAGTTTTAAGAATATGCTCGGAAATTAAAAATAACTTTAATGGGAAAAAGTCGATGGGTCTAGTACTATTAGACGTTGAAAAAGCGTTCGACTCCGTTTGGCACAGGGCTTTAATTTACAAACTTATAAAATATGGTTGTCCTGTATACCTTGATCAAATTTTGCAAAGCTATCTAAACGCTAGAACTGTCCTTGTCACACTCAATGGTGTGACTTCTTCTTTAAAAATTGTACCTGCTCTGTTTTGGCTCCAACTTTGTTCAACATTTTTATATGTGATATACCTGTCATTACCGACTGTTTTATTGCTTTGTACGCTGATGATTTGGCCTTGTATACGTCCCATACAAATGCTTTTGTTGTTATAAACAAATTACAAAATGGACTTCATACTTTTTATGAATATTTCAAATATTGGAAAATTAAAATTAACGCTGAGAAATGTCAATCGATCTTCTTCACTGGGAAAAGATCGCCATGCCATTTTCCCTCAACCAAACTAAAAATTAATACCTGTGATATACCGTGGTCTAGTTCTCTCAAGTACCTCGGGGTGTACTTGGACCCGAAACTAACATTCGGTACACATATAAAGAACATATTGAATAAGATGAATATTGCCATCAAAATGTTGTATCCCTTAAAAAATCGAAAATCAATGCTTAACCGTCATAACAAATTAATATTGTTTAAAACAGTATTTCAAGTAATTATTACGTATGGTTGGCCAGCGTGGGGTAACTGTGCAAAAACACAAGTCAAGAAACTTCAAATAGGCCAAAACGAAATTCTCAAAATGATGCTGAATCTTCCTTGGGATTCCTCAACACTTGTTTTACATGAACAAGCTGGTATACTTCAAGTTGCCCGAAGAACTTTTTTTCAAAATATCGAACAGTCGAAAATTCACTTGTTACTGAGCTTACACAACTTTAATTCTTAATCTTCTTTGAACAATATATTTTTAAGTAAAATAACTTTCTTTTCATTATCTGGCGCTCGAGCAGGGACTGCGTGGTCGTGCATTTGTGTCATGCGTAGTGCGTAGTGCGTAATCTAAAGTGTAAGTGCGTATGAGTTTGAGCTTGACGAGGATTATGCAACGGATGCAGGTAGAATTTCCGCCTAGGAGCGGGAATTGGTGTAGATTGAGGTTGATTTACCTATTTACGAGAGGTGGTAGTAAAAAGATTTTTCGAGCGGAAGCTTGTGAATTATTCGTATTGTTTTCGGAAATCAACGTTTTGTAACTTTAAGAAAAGATGAAAGGGGTGCAGGCTCTCTTATGCTAAGGAGTCTGGGCAGATCACCCTTCAGGCCTCTGACAAATGTGTCAAGAGCTTTGTCTCTATAATATCGTTAAGTGACTCTTGGCTCATGTCTAGCGAGCCTAGTTTGTTTAAAAGAAGTGAAAGGTGGTGGTACATTGATTGGTAGATCTCTGGTATCGTGCTATTACCTTGAACCAGCGTAGGCATCTGGTATTCAGGCGTCTGCGTAGTGTAACGTCAGACATTTGGATACTTTTTCCCAATTTAATGGGGTGTTATAGGACTTCAGAGCTGCGTGTCCCGTTATTTTATTTCGAATTACAGAAAGGATACCGTAATATTTTGGTGTGCCTCTGAGATGTTCATAGATTTTGAGTTTTTTTCGATACTCTTCTTCCATAAGTCAGACTCTTCAGCCTGCTTAAAAAATTTGCGTAAACTCTTTACAGTGTCATGTATTTTATCCATATCGGATACATTTCTGACGGTTGTTACGTTTATCGGTTCATAAACATCGTTGTTTATATCGGACGCGGGATATATTATAGAGTCAAAAATCTGTCTCCCATGTATCTGTAAAGTCTCTGTCAGTAGTCTTCTAATTGTCCGTAATAAAGCGTCATTAATTTGTGTTTTAGGATGGGGGCAGAAGTAGCAGAATTACTGGGAGCAGAAACATTTTCAGTTACCATGTCTAATCGAGATGGCCTGATTAAATTGTTTGGGTTTGACATTTTTTAGTGTAATTTTTTATAAGAATGAGTTCTTACAATTTCGTTCACAATTATTACAGCAAAATAATAACAATTTACAGAAATATAAATTGGATGACCTTTCCTTTCATAACATTGTATAGGTTTCTTCTTGTCCTTAACTCTTGTTTGTCCCCTTGGTTATAGGACTACTGGGGGACCTCTTTTCCTTGAACTTCACTTGTGTCCTTAAGTGGCTTGGTGTCCACTCTCCGAAAGCTTTTTCGCGGCAGTACTCGCACTGCTTCGGTATTGCGTTACGCACTTTTGATCCGTTGCGCGTTACTTTACACGCTCGTTTGCTCGTGTGGCTTTGTTATTGCACACACATATGCACTTACACTTTAGATTACGCACTACGCAATATGCATGACACAAATGTACGCAGTCCCTGCTCGAGCGCCAGATAATGAAAAGAAAGTTCTTTTACTTAAAAATATATTGTTCAAGGCTTATAACCTCGACTTTATTGATTCAATAAAAAAACTAGAAGTAAATTACAATCGATTTCTTAACTTTATTTATTCCTCTTAATTGCTAACTCTGCACTTGTCATCAAAGGGCAGTGATCGCTTCCACGTTCCAGACACTAGCTCAGCTATCCGGATGACCCAGATGCGAGTGCAAGATGCAGTGTGGAATGACCTAAATGTGGGTGACCCAGATGCGAGTGAGCGGTGTTATTTTGCAGCGTGTTCGAAAATAACTTATAGCTTTCTCCTACCACAAGCGGTGAAACATACCAGCCTTCATGTATGCTATTTATCTGCTCGTCTTTACGTCCACGGATTGGAACTTGTTTTGAGCCGGTTGTGATCTGGTTTCCTGAAAAGTTAGTTTCAAGCATGATCCTGAGGGTCTTAACTTCCGACTCAGTATCCATTGGGTTTTCTGGGTGCACTAAGGCTTTCATCAATCTGCTGGTTTCATGGAAATTTTTCCTCTCCTATTGCTGCTGCCCAGATGAGACGAATAGGCCCATCATTCGCTGCCGCTTCAGGTTGTGGCGGATGGACAGAATCGTAGGGGAAGTGACCTGAAGCAACGACCTGAAGCAAAGTTAGAGTTCACCATTTTTGACAAGACAACATCCATCAACCCGCACCCCAGCTTTTACTGGTTGCGGCAGAAAATTAATTGAATTTTGGACGCGGGAAAAGCTACTAACAGAGGTGTCCCCTATTTGTCTTTAAAACATGATGAAAAGGAGGCAGCAGATTTCAGAGAACTCGCCAGTCGTCTACCGAAAGGAAGCAAGCGATGACTTAATCAATAATTGAAGCAATGTCATTGGAATATACAGTAGCTCCAAGCCAAACTAATTTAGGAAAACAAATAGATGTTTTTAGTTTTAAAAAAACACATATTTATTACTTATTTCACAAACAAACTTTATTTAACCCCAAAAATAAGGAACAGAAAAATGTTTCAAATTAAAATTTTCTTTCAAGTTAATGCATTAAACATTTAAATATGTATAATAAAATTAATATGTATTTGAGCACGTCAAAGATCGCAGTCATATCTGAGGAACAGTTGGGAAAGAAAGGTTTCATATCCACAATAAGGCACGAAAAATATTTCCACACCTTCATCGATCAGTGGAAATCTTTTTCTGCCTCTGGGCTTGAAAGTTTACATTTTATAGAAAGATCAAAATGATTTACTTGGACATTTTAAAGCCGTATTTGTATCTTTCCGACAGTAACCATGGCCTTGGAAACTGTTGGAACTTTTGGCAAGGTAATAACACCAAGCAAAAGACGACCCTGGCTGCCCAATGTTATGGAAACTCCTCCACAAAGTGTAGATGTACGACTTGGAAGACGGAGTCTTGCAAACCACTGCCAACTACGTAATGATATAAGTCAATGGCGATACAAGAACTCCGGTTCCACCAGGTTCAGTGACGATCTTTTGCAAATAATGCTGCTGCCGATGATGGTTGGACTCCGTCATGAACTTCAGGGTATCTTCAAAACACTGAAGAAGAATAAGTTTCGATCGTTTCATTTTCAATCTATTTATTCCCATTTTTGTTACATGCTTGACAAAAAAAATATTTAAAGTAGCTTCCTAATATAAAAACAAGTGCTCTAAGTTAACGTAGGATTATTTATTTTCTTCTTTACCTTCTTCATTATTCGTGTTTGTGTTTGTTTTTCTTTTAATTCATTTTACCGTCTAATTTTTACCTAAGAAAATTTTAAAGACTTGGTATAACAAAATCTTCAATAATTCTAGCTTAAGACGAAGCCTAAAGTCTAGCTTAAGACTAAGACTAACGTCTAGCTTAAGACTATGGGTAAAACCTTAAACTTAATTCTATAACAAATTAGGTCTAAGCTTAAATGTACTTCACTTCTTACGCTAGTCTTAACTATGTTAGTTCAGTTTATAACGCAGTTTAATTTCTTTTAATTCGGTTTCTTACATGCTAGACAAAAATACTTAAAACTAGCTTATCTACTGAACTTAATTCCAACTTACTGACTCGTTTTGAGTTCTTGTTTTTTGCCTTTCCGCATCATGTATTATTATAATTAAGTACTTAAACCTATATATATACATTTATTAACATTCTCCAAGAAAATTATAAAAACTTGGATATCATAATTCTTTATTCTTAATCAACTTATAAAAATATTTAACCTAATATACCTAGAAATGGATTTAAACTTAATCTAATGTCTATAAACAATTATAGAGAACTTAACTCTACCTATCTATTATAAGTGATCTTAACTATGTCCGTGCATAAGGGCGTATGTGTTATTTATATGCTTAACATATATATCTAATACGCAGTGGTGCACCTTTTTTAATTTTGTTTTTAAAATAAATTTTTAAATTTAAATTTTGTTTTTGGCTTTTTTTGTTTTTTTCTTGTTTTTCTTAACCTATGTTAGTTGGCCCTACTAACACAACTACCCCGTCATATGCCTTAAGAAGTTAGCGGCACTGAGGGTTCTGGTGGAGCAACCAATAAAAAAGGCGTTCCTTTGCAGACACTTTTCTGTCGCGAGCAGAAATCGCTCTACTGGACTGTAGGAGCTCCTCGTGGCTGCAAGTGACGTCCGGCTCGTATTGAAGTCGCCTTTCCAATGTTCAGCGTACGACATGGAAGATGATAGGGCAGCCTTCTCTAGCTTGCCTCGAGCAGTGTGACTCCAAATCAACTTAATAATAAAATTATCTATTCGTATAAGGTTTGCCTCGTTGTACAGGACCTCGTTAGAATAGAATTTCTTGTAATCAGATTCTGGTGTAATCAGGTTCTAGTGTTGATTTTCAACTTCCAGTCGTCGCAAAATCGTTGAATTGAATCGAAGTCACTCTGCAACAAACAATTTATTTCTTCTACCTTCGGACCTGATCTGTACGCGATTAAATCGTCAACAAACGCTATTATGTTAGGCATAGAACCTAGAAGATCGCTAGTGAATATAGTGAACAAAATCGGCGAATCCGCTGCCTTTTGCTGAAACCAATTTTTATATCGAACACAGTTGTGGAAATTTCGTTGCCATTTTTCACAACGAACTTTCTTCCCGTTACCATCTCGTAGATCATATATAGAAACGTTTTATGAATGCCGAGCCTGACGAACTTGAGGAAGAGACCTTCTAACTAGACGGTGTCGAATACCTTTTCCATGTCAACAAGGTAGGCCCCGATGCACTGCGTCTTGTTCCTGTTTCATTGTATGTCCGAACGGCAGGTACAGTATCCGCCTAATCCAAATTGGTTGTTCCGTATTATTTTTTTGTCCTCAGTCCATTGTATCAGTACTTTATTGACAATCTTTTCAAAAGCCTTCCTTATGCAAGGGAGAAAACTTATCGACTGAAGACTTTTCGGAAGCGAGGAATCATTGTCTCTTTTGGGGATGGGTTGCACTACTGCCGTCTTCCGATGCTCTGGGTAATGTGCATTACTCAGTTAATCCACCACTTTCTTTTGCATGTCCTTCTTCTGGATAGCCTTCACCTTGGGGCAGCCTCAATAATTAGAGTGATGTCTCTTTTCCCCACAGTGCACGCATTTTAAACGTGACCTGTCCTTCACTTCCCCCCTCCCAGGGGACAGCGCGCAGACAGATGCAGTTTCCTGCGGCGTGGCCAAAGATTTGGCATCTTGCGCAAAGGAGCATCCGTCTGACACCCCCAAGCTTCTCCTAGGAAATCATCTGGGCTACAAACTCTACGTCCTCGATTCGGAGTCCCCGAAACATCCAGTCCCTTTAAAAGTTCCGTCTGTACTCTACCTCAGCTGCCGTCATCTGGTCCTTAACCTTTCCATAGCTGTCCACTGATAAGCAGTCGAACGATTGCTTTTGAAACCCTTTATTTTTTGTTTTGTGTGTCTGTGGTGTCCATCCCGCTGACACTTATTGGTGTCATCCTCTTCTTCTTCATTTGGATGGTCTGGTCTTGCTGCTGTTGTTGTTGTTGGTTCACTTGCTGCTGATGTTGTTGTTGCTTTTGCAGCTGTTGCTGCTTAGGTTACTGCATCTGTTGCTTATGCTGTTGTTGTTGATTTAGCGGCACCGGCTTAGACTGAAGCAGCTTTTGCTGCTTGGACTGCTGTCGCTGTTACTGCTTGGACTACTGCAGCTGTTGCTGCGTCTGCCGTTTCTCAATAGCCAGTTTCCTTCTGGCATCTAGTTTTAGCTGGAGAGCTTTTATAAAGGCCTGAAGCTCCTCCTTCTCCCGGATCTTCGCCGCCAACTCCCTCTCCTCAGCGGCCTGGTCATCGGCCCTGGATGAGGCTAGTTTGGCGAAAGTATTCCCTTGTCCACTATAGGACGCTTCATCGTCGTTTTCCTTTTCTTCGAAATCGTCGGACATTTCCATTCGCCTCCGAACCAGATTTGATTGAGGGTTCAGAATTTTTCTCTTTTTAAACATTTTGTGGGTTTTAATCGAAAAGCCACCCTCCATCGCCGAACGATCTTCATCCATTTGGTTACACATAATAACACACATTTCACTTCGTCTTTCAGTTTCTTTTTTCCAAGAACTAAGTACCAATTATATTCTAGGTTCGCTTTTCCAGGAAAGCCGACGCAATTTTTGATAGTTTTGCTCCCTTATTCTGGGAATCGCAACAACAAATTTAAATATCACACACTAACTCCTCAGCCGGTGCACGTCCTTCTGTGTTGAATGTCAATGAACGACTGTGATCAGCTACTAGATCCACTTAGCCGAACTGTTTTTTTAGCTGACCCAGCACACTTGCGATTTTTATATGAAGCCGAAACACGATAGATGTGGTCATCATTTGGTTGTTTGTTTTTTTTTTGTTTTTTTCTGCATTTTTATTTACCTGCATATAATTGATTAAATTCGATGGCTGGGTGATGTTTGAACAGGGTAGGCACTGATTGGTATCAACCTGGCGATGCCCAGCTGCTGTAACTGTCTTCCACACACCAATTGTGCTTATTCTACCTCCACGTTGGTATCCATCGGGTACTGGTTGTTGCTCACCCGAACTCAACGTGCTAAACCTATAACTGCCCGGCCACATTAAAAATAAACAGTTACGAAACAACCGAATGCCTCGGATATGGATGGATTCACTGTTGATATGTACGTGGAATGTGAGGTAAACAGACCACGTGCAGCCAATGAACTTGCGGAGGCCCTGGACTGCTATAAAGCAGACATTACCGCAATTCAGGAAATGCGGTGGGATGGGCCGGGCAAGAGAAGAGTGAGAAACTGCGACATATACCACGGCGACTGCTACAGGGAGAGAGGGAAACGCTTATTTGGATGCGGTTTTGTTGTTCGAGGCAGACTTAGGCAAAAAGTCTTAAGCTTCCAATACATAAGCGAACGCCTCATAGCAATCCGCATCAAGGCTAAATTCGGGAATATAAGCCTCATCTGCGCCCACGCCCCGACAGAGGAAAAAGATGACAGCAGTAAAGATGACTTCTATCAACTCCTAGAAAGGACATATGATCGATGCCCCAGCTACGACACCAAGATCGTTCTAGGAGATTTCAACGCTCAGCTGGGAAGAGAAGAAGTCTTTGTTAAAGCCATCGGAAGACACAGCCTGCACGCCAACACCTCCGGAAACGGACTCAGGCTAGTTGACTTCGCCTCGGGGCGAAATCTCTCTGTGGCCAGCACGCGGTTCCCACACTTCAACATTCATAAGGGTACCTGGCGATCACCTGATCAATCAACCGTCAACCAGATTGATCACGCTGCCATCGACGTCAGACACTCCTCCAATATTCTCGATGTCCGAACCTTCCGAGGTGCAAACATCGACTCGGATCATCACCTTGTTGTAGCCAAGGTAAGAACCCGGATATCGAGAGAGCAACGGGGTCGAGACAAGCCAAGACGGTTTGATGACGGAAAGCTACAATCGCAACCGATCGCTAGAGCCTTTGCCGATCGATTCTCCCTGAAGCTATCTCAAAGTTCGACGCTGCCTGCACAAACAATAGAAGACAAGTGGAAACGTTGTCAAGAAGCCATCAAAGAGGCCGCCACTGATGTGCTGGGTTTTACGCCACCACCTAAGAGGAACCCATGGTTTGACGACGAGTGTAGGCAGGCGCATGCAGCCAAACAAGAAGCGTACAAGGCAACGCTGCATCGAACGACGAGAGCTGTTTGTGAGCTCTACAAACAGAGAAGAAGGGAGGAGAACCGGCTTCTCAGAAGAAAAAAGAAAGATCACGAGAAGCGCGCGGTCGAGGAAATGGAGAGGTGCTATGGCAGGAATGATGTCCGAAATTTTTACCACAAGTTAAAACAGTTATCCGGTGGTTATAAGGCTCGGACAGAAGCCTGCCGGGATCAAAATGGACAACTAGTGGTAGAGTCGCAGTCGGTGCTGAGAATCTGGAAGGATCATTTCTGCAGACTCCTAAGCGGCGATGACGTCGCAAATTCCGCTGTTAGGCAGAATGTCCCACTCAATTTGTACGACGATGGACAAGAATTCCGTCCCCCCGACTTAGACGAGGTGAAAATAGCAATATCTAAGCTAAAGTCGAACGGAGCTGCTGGCGCGGACGGACTATCCGCAGAGCTGTTCAAAGCGGCTGGGGATGAGCTGGTTGGGTGCATGCACCAGCTCATCTGTGAGATATATCTGAGGAAAGCATGCCCGACGAGTGGAATCTCAGCATCGTTTGTCCGGTCCACAAGAAAGGAGACCCCTTCGACTGCGCCAACTACCGAGGGATCAGTCTTCTTAACATTGCATATAAGATTTTCTCTGCCGTACTGTGTGAGCGCCTGAAACCGTTCGTAAACAACCTGATAGGTCCTTATCAGTGTGGTTTCAGGCCAGGGAAGTCCACAATCGACCAGATCTTCACACTGCGGCAGATCCTGGAGAAGTCCCAAGAAGTACAAATCGACACCCACCATCTATTTGTCGATTTCAAGGCCGCGTATGACAGCGTGCATAGAGACGAGCTGTACAGTGCCATGTCTAGTTTTGGCATGCCTACCAAACTCGTCAGATTGTGTAGTTCGATGTCAAAAAAGGATTTAGACAAGGCGACGCGCTGTCATGCGACTTCTTTAACATCATCCTTGAGGGGATCGTGCGGAACTCACACGTCAACACCAGAGGCACGATCCTCCACAAGTCCGTTCAATTGCTAGCTTATGCGGATTACATTGACGTGATCGGCCGAACTCAGCGAGCCGTCAATCAGGCGTTTGCTAGCATTGAAGCGGAAGCGGCTAAACTGGGACTGGTGGTAAACGAGGGCAAAACGAAGTATATGCTGTCATCGAAGAAGGACGCAGAACATCGACGTCTCGGACAGAGCGTCACTATGGGCAGCAGACACTTCGAGGTAGTGAAGGACTTCGTCTATCTCGGCTCCGCGGTGAATAGGGACAACAACATCAGTACCGAAATCAAGCGCAGAATCACTCTTGCCAATCGCTGCTTCTTTGGGCTCAAGAGGCAATTGAGTAATAAAGCCCTCTCCCGAACGACCAAAGTGACTTTGTACAACACCTTGATCATCCCAGTCCTGCTTTACTAGCTGTCTCCAGTTGCGCACTCCAAGTTGGTTGAGGTCCTTCTCCACTTGTGTTGTGCGTTGTCTCAATGGCACGGATTCAAAGACTTTTTGGGCCGGAGCAGTGGTGTCCATACGCTCTACATGGTCTAGACATCTTAAGCGTTGTATCCGTAGACGCTTGAACAGGCGCATGTCGCTCTACAGCCCATAGAGTTCGTCGTTAAATCTTCTCCTCCAGATGCCATCAACGCAAACAGGACCAAAAATCGCACGCAAAACTATTCTCTCGAAAAGACTAAGGGCTTCTTCATCCGTTTTTGGTAATGTTCAGGTTTCCGCGCCATAGAGTAGGACTGGGATGATCAAGCTGTTATATAAAGCGAGCTTAGTCCGTCGAGAGAGGGCTTTATTACTCAATCGCCTCTTGAGCCCAAAGATACAGCGATTGGCAAGAGTGATTCTGCGTTTGATTTCGGTAATAATGTTGTTGTCCCTATTTACCGCGGAGCCGAGGTAGACGAAGCCCTTGACTACCTCGAAGTGTGACGTCAATGTCATCAGCGTCAGCAATCAATTGAACTGACTTCTGAAAGATCGTGCCTTTGGTGCTGACTTGTGAGTTACGCACTATGTTACACACAGTAGTCACATGACAATGCGTCGCCTTGTCAAAAACCTTTTTCGATATTGAAGGTCTCGGTGAGTTCGTTACCGACCTTCACGGAGCAGCGAGAGTTCTCCATCGTCATCCTGCACAATCTGACGAGGTTGGTAGGAACGTCAAAACTAGACATGGCACTGTAAAGCTCGTCTCTATGCACACTGTCATATGCGGCCTTACGATCGACGAATAGAAGGTGGGTGTCGATTTGCATTTCTTGGGTCTCTCCCTGACACCACACTGATATGGACCTACGGTTTCAGATGCTCACACAATACGGCAGAGAAGATCTTATAAGCGATGTTAGAGAGAGACAAATCGCTAAACAACGTCAAACCGTTTTGCTGTCACGACTCCGTTGCTCTTTCGATATCCGGGCTCTTACCTTGGCTACAACAAGGTGATGATCTAAGTCGATGTTTGCATCTCGGAATGTTCAGACATAAAGAATACTGGTGGAGTGTTTGACGTTGAACTCTGAGCGGGTTTCAGGGAGACTCGGTCGGCAAAGTTCCCAACAATCGGCTGCGATTGTAGCTTTTCGACGTCAAACCGTTTTGGCCTGTCACGACTCCGTTGCTCTCTCGATATCCGGGCTCTTACCTTAGCTACAACAAGGTGATGATCTGAGTCGATGTTTGCACCTCGATAGATTCGGACATCGAGAATACTGGAGGAGTGTCTGACGTCGATCGCAACGTGATCAATCTGGTTGACGGTTGATTGATCAATGGATCGTCAGGCTCCTCTGTGGATGCTCAGGTGCGGGAACCGCATGCTAGCTATAGAGAGGTTCCGCCCCCAGGCGAAGTCCAACAGCCTAAGTCCGTTTCCGGATGTGTTATAGTGTAGGTTTTGTTTACCGATGACTCCAGCAAAGATGTTTTCCTTTCCCAAAGATGTTCTTTTCCTTCTCCTCTGTCGGGGCGTGAGCGCATATTTGGATGATGTTCCGAATTTAGCCTTGTTGCGGATTGTCATGAGGCTTTTGCTGAGGGGGTCGTAGCTCAAGACTTTTCGCCTAAATTTGCCTCGAATAACAAAACCGCACCCGAATAAGCGCTACCTTCGGTCTCTGTAGCAATCGTTGTAGTATATATCGCAGTTCTTCCTCGTTTTTATGCGAAGCCCGTCCCATCGCACTTCCTGGATGGAGGTATTGTCTACTTTGCAGCAGACAAGGGCCTACGCAACTTGTTCGGCTGCACGTGGCCTGTTAAAAGACCTCACATTCCACGTGCAAAACCGAAAATCATAGTCCTTGAGACGTGTGATGCTGTCGTCAACAGTTGGTCCGGTTTTTTTGAAGTAAAGGTTTTTACGTGGTGAGGAAGTTACCCCCACGCACAACCCACAGATTGGTAGGCCAGGCCTATTATTTAAGCCCTCGGGCAGAGGGGTTCGCTGCCTACATTGGTTCAGCATACAACGGGTGTTGTGATGGCTATTCAGGGACGCCGCGAGGAGGCTGTATGTCAAGTTGACCTGCGCACTATCGAGGATAATGTTGGCAGCTCGCCTTGTTGAGCACAATCAGCAGTGTTACCTCGCGTGAACAGGGCCATGCCCCTCTATCTATCTATATATATATTATCTTTGATTTTAAGCTTGAATTATTTATGTTATTTCCGTTAGTAATATTAATTATTAATTATATTAATTTCTCTCACAGTACATATTAATCTCTCATCTCGCTCTCAATCATTAAATGAACCAATTTTTATTAATCTCAATAAAATGCTATAAATTAGTATATTAGTGGTCGCCGTGGCGTTGTGGGTAGAGTGCGACGCTCACACGCTGAAGGGTCTAGGTTCGACTCGCAGTTCAACACCAATTTTTCTAATATTTCACGGCACCACCTCTTTCGAGCTGCTAACAACACTCAAAGAGTAATAACTGTCTAAGAAAGCTTCTCAAATTTCGCCGTTCGGAGTCGGCAAAAAACTGTAGGTCCCTTCTACTCGTGAGAGAACAGTAGCGCGCACAACACGAGTAGTTGATTAGCAAGCTAGGCCCTGGTCCCCCTTTGGACTGTAGCGCCAACAATTATTATTATTATTATTAGTATATCAAAACTTAAGGGAGAATATATGTGAATAAGATATATATGACACTGAAGTTAAGTTACCGTTTAAGTTGTGAACAAAGTTGTAAAATTAACACGCCAAATTCCCAGACGGCAAAGCCCCGAAGATTTCGCGTCAAGATCCTGTGGTCTCACTCCCTCATTCGTATGTGTAAAAAAAAAAACAGAAAGCCAACTGCAAAGGACCTCTCAGTCATCCCACCTGGATGAAAAGGAAGTTTGTACGAGCTAGCCGTCACCACTGAAGCAGCTATCCGGATTCCAAGCAGTCTAGTTTCGTGAGTTAGCTTTAAGGTTATTTCTAGTTACAAAAAAGGGAAATAGTTCAATAAATAATAAAAAAAATAAGTGAAAGATTAAAAAGTAAAAATTAATTTTTCAGTACATAGAAGGTAAAGAGAAATTTTTCGAAAAAAAGCGAATCAAAAGTGACAAAGAAAACGTATAAAAGAATTACGATTAAAAAGTAAAAATACCTTTTTCAGGAGACAAAAAAATAGCCAATAAGGAGTTGAAAAGGAATAATTCTGTGAAAAAATAGAAGTAAAGTTGTTCCTATTCATAGTAGGTACAAGAACGAAGGCAAGAAAATCGTCAACCCCGAAAATCCAGGGCTTTAATCACGGATGACGACTATCGTGCGACGATATGGTTGGCACACGAGCTTAGCATAGCGTAAGAAAAAAAAACGATATCGACAAAACGATATCATTTTGATTGCTTCATGAGCTCTCAAAACTGTAAATCACTAACGTCCTGACGATCGTTTTTTGACGATAGCTATTTCACTCTCATTTTGCATTGCGCTGGCATACAAGTAATGAATATTTGAAGAAAAAGTAAGAAAATAAATTGAAACTAGTAATTACAAAATGTTTGTATACAATCCTCAGGTTACATCCAAAATTATTTTAAAAATATGTTGCCTGAAATCAAACCTCATATATTTTATGCGCTTGTAATATAATGTGTAAGTAATGTACAACTGTTCAGTAGCGCTCTAACTGTGTATCAAATAGATGATAGTACGTTGGGTTATGTGATGTAATTTATCAACGATATCGTTAAGATGGATTGTCGGGACGATTGTCATTTGAAAAATTTACATTCCAGGCCATGTCCAGGGTCTTCCTCAAACTAGACATTCACAAGTTCATCCTGTATCCCATTGCTCAACGAGTCAAAATCCAGAAGATATCCAAACTGTAATTCAAGAGATTAGTCCAACACCAGCTCTGGTTACATCGGTAGTAATTTGAGTATTTCAAGAACAGGGGAAAAAATTAGTCCAAGACATTATAATTCCTACTAAGCTAGACATTTTTTTGGCGTAGACCAAACAAAACAAATTTTGTTGGTCTGGAAAAAAAATCCGGATATAGTGAGAAGCATATGAGAATTTTCAGAAGAGGCTAGCGAGTTCTTCTCCTGGAAAAAAGTGTAGAGCGCGTTTTTAAAATCTACGAACATTTTAAAGGAACGCCGCTAACAAAAAAGTTCATATTATGGAATCATAAATGTCATTCGAACCCAAAGCATAGGGCAAGTGAATGCTGCGGTACAAGCTTACAACAACCCTTTATTGGGAAAGTATTTGACATTGTTTGACAATGCATTATTCCGATAAAAGTGATATTGCTACATTAGAATACCAAACGGTGAGCCCTGTGCTAGCAAACCGCAGCATCCAATAGTTTGTCCAACCGGTAAATTTCCAACTCACGTTGATTATTAACAATATCTCATGTATGGAAATCGGCCCAGAATCTAAACAACAACAACAACAAAAGCATATAGAGACAAAGCCCTAGAAACTTTCATAAGATGAATCAAAGGCCCCATTTCCGATCTTCTATGTATGAAGTTACCTTTAGACTTGCCTCAGGCACTTTATCTTTGCCATAAATATGAAAACTAACATTTCGGTGTCAATTTTGTACAAAACAGTGGAGGACGTTTCCATAAAAACTTCCCGCATTACTTAACTCGTCAGCAAAATTCTTCACTACCTAGGAAGGTTCAGACAGTGTTGAACCAAAATCAAAATTCGTACTACATACAAATTATCCTTCTTATAATTTTCCCATGCAACGCAGTTCTGCGGTTGATTTTCACTTAAGTCCTCAACAGCACACAACTAACTTGCCGTAGAATGGATTTTTGAGACCTAGACCATTCCCTAATAATTAAGTCTTGGTCAAACAGGCCAACTTCTTTATTGATCCCATTACTGAAAATTCATGAAAATATTCAATAATACCGGAAAAAAGCAATTCTGAAGAAGAATATTTTAAACTTGCTGATCAGCATCCAGACGAATACCAATACCGAAGTGGAGAAGAGTATGGTCTAAGAAACCATACTGTCATTAATTTTTAGGGCACCCGATTTATTGTTGCCCTATTTCCAGCCAGAGTTGAATAAAACCAGACTTGGTAAAAACCCAAATTTGAATCAAAACTCATTTTTCGCAAAATCTATAACTAGTGACGTAAACGATCAGTCACCATACAATCATTAATCTATTTGGCCTAAAGGAAATAAATTGAAAATTTTTCTTTCTACCTACCTTCAAAACATTCCATGGCATATTTGGCAATAAGAGTTTAAAAGGTTTATCAGCCATCATCTACGATAAAGATGGCAAAACCAAAAATAAAATAAAGCAGCAAATATCTGAAAATGTTTGCCCGATCACAGTCAAAACCGATCATATTAGTGACCAGCCGAAAAACCTTCTAGAGTTAGCATTTAATAAGCACGCGAATTTATTTTCTGAATCCGAAGAGAAACTTACCGCTAGAGTTTAAGTAGAAATTAGAACATCTACAAATAACCCAATTTATAATCGCCTTTATCCATTTCCAAACAGAAGTTAAGTAACAGGTAAAAAAACTTCTCGACGACGATGACGACTTCTCCAATACTTTAACTATAACCGAACATAGCGATGAATATATAAATAGTTTTAAGGTACCGATTAATGTTTTTAAGAACCAAACCACCATACATGGCGAAACACCCAATCAGACTTTATATAATCTTTTTTACCTATCACAGACACATAATCACAGAACCGGTTTACAACCAATATAATTTAAAACACATTTAAAAAAAAAAACTTAAGTCCCTCAGTAATAAATTGCATAAAGACTGAAGAATACGTTATGGGCATGATTCAAACTATCTACCTACTTCACTTTAGTAAGTACGAAATTTGGTTTATATAACTTTTAGTACAGGATGTGGTTGACGCAACGGAACAGGAAGAAATAATTTTTTAAACCGACAAGCGAGGTCGCCGAAACGAGCGCAAATATGAAGCACAAAATTTGGAAAGATTTTATTTTCCGGCAATGGCTACAAAAACTAAAAAAAATAGTAAAGAAGTGCACAATTTATCAAGAGAATGAATACGACAGGCACTTCAGTTAGCCCAGACTACAGGCAATCCCAACTCCATAATATCCTAGACAGATTGTCCACATTTACATTTTTTAAGCCATCTTATATTAACGTCTATTGACAATTTCTCAAAGTATGTGGGGAGGGTCCTCAAATCTAAAGCGGTAGAGGATGTGCGGTAGCCTCTAAGAGACAAACCATTCTTTTTTGGCGTACAAAAAATCTTTTCATAGACAATGAAAAATCTTTTAATTCGATTTCGAAAGAAACTGCTATATTGACATCGCATGAATTACCTCTCATTATCGAGAGGAATCTTTCTAATGCGCTAAACCACTTAAATCACTAATAAGTGGGTAATGTGTCAATTTTATGTAGCTCTTCAGTAAAATACATAGGAATTCATCTTGATTCAAAGCTACTATTTACACAACATGTGAGTCAAACATTGAAAAAAATAAATATAAAGGTACAACTTTTATATCCCTTTATAAACAGAAAGTCGTTTTTGTCAATTGAAAACAAAATTATATTACATAAAATAATATTTCAAACTATAATTGTGTATGATTGCCAGGTTTAAAGTTAAGCAAAGTTAAGGACAGCGCAAAACGAACTTTTAAAAATGATGCTAAATTTTTTTATGGTTGAATGTTGATCTGATCTCTAAAAGAATAAATACACTTATGACAAAATTTAAGTACCGCTGCGGTTACTCTGATAACACTTTAGCAAAAAAATCTTTTTTCATAGTCGTAGTTCTTGCAATATTCCGTAAGAACTTCCGATTTAGTTTAGTTTGATATCTGCTTATTTATTTATTTATTTATTATTAGGATCACGAAGGCTTCCGCCTGGAAGACCGGTAATCGCAAAGCATTTTTGCGCAGGTGCAGTTCGACCAGCCTCTTTAAGCTTTTTAACATGAAGGAGGTGAGACTGATAGGCCTGAAGTTTTTGGCGAGTGAGTAGTCTCCTTTACCAATTTTCGGTATGAAGACTACCCTCACTGTACGCCAGGTGCTTGGAATGTATGTCAGCGCGAGACTGGCAGTGAAGATTCTTTTCAGAGCCGGCAGTATAGGGTTTATGCCCTTTTGCAGCAGTGCTGCATATATGCCATCGGTGCCCGGTGACTTGAAAGCATCAAAAGACGCAACAGCGTACTTGATGGCTTCATCAGCTACCACGAGCGATGAAATAAACCAGCCTCTGCGTGTAGTATTTGTCTGCTCATCCCCAGTTTCGGAAATCGGCACTGGTTTTGAGCGATACAGGTCCCAGTCCTCTTCCAGATTGGTCTTGAGTGACCTATTCAGAAGTTTTCTGGTTTCCTTGCGCTTTCTCTGCAATTCCGCGTTCTACCACGGAACAAGGGCTCTACAGGGATGTTTTTTGACTGGGCATGTCAGTTCGAAACATTTGGTTAGGGTATCGTTCAGGTTCCGAACTGCCACCTTAACCTTACTCCTCGTTCTGAGTTTTGGGAGAGGCATAGTCGGATTTGTTCTCCTAGGGTTCCTGCTCCTCTGCGAGACATTGGTTTCGCATTCGATTCGGAACTCTATGTATCTATGGTCCGACATGGACAATTCCGACAGAACTTTCCAGTCTGTGATCTCTTCCTCACTTCCTTTCTTCTTGTAGCAAATGTTGATTGATGTCCAACGATGTTTATGGTCCGGCCAGACGAAAGTGCGAAATCGAGAAGATACAACCCTCTCCTGTTACACTTGCTGCTGCCCCAGAAGATGTTCTGAGCATTAGCGTCCCAACAGATAACGAGACCCATCTTTTTCGATTCGCAGTACCCTACGAGTTCCGCTACTTCCCTTGGTGGAGGTGGTACGACGGAATCGTATGGGAACTAGACCAAAGCCACGACAAAATTATGCCATGATCTGCCTGATTTATAATTAATGACCGCAGCAACTAAATCTTGTACACAGAATTGTCCGAGCTTAGTTACTGGGAGAATATTCGGCACAATAAGACAAGCTCTCGGTCTTTCCGATCGCTCGTTGAAGAGTGGGGAGAAGCCTCGTAGGCTACCAAGGCCACAGATGCGATTTTTCCACACCCATATTTCCTGGATAGATACGATGTTTGATTTTGTCTTCATCATGGAAAGTCTGCCACATAGGATTGCAGTAGCATCTTCAGAATGATGAAGGTTGATCTGGGTAAACAGTGGCATGCAGAGTTACCGTGAAAAGCATCCCTTATTCGCAAACCCCAAAACTGGAGACGATGGTCTCAACCGAAGTTCGGTCCAGGCCCACAACGAGAGTAAACCGTCTTTACTTTCCCGGTTCTTGCTCTCTCTGTGGGAGAAGACCTTCCACCTTCTGGTTTTAAGACCAGGGTTCTAGATGCGGAGACGCGCCAGCACATCCGCCGTGTTCCTGAGTGGCCGCGGGATCCAACAGATGGCGCGCGTGAGTTTTAAGGGTCTGAGAAACTCAAAACTTGTGGTTCCCTTCTTCTTCTTATTGTTGTGGCGCTACAGTCCGGGGTGGACCTGGGCCTCACCCAACATGCCTCTCCAGCCAGCACGATATTTCGCCAGCTGTCTCCAGTTGCGCACTCCAAGTTGGTTGAGATCCTTCTCCACTTGTGTGCGCCACTTTAGTCTAGGTCGTCTTCTGTTGCGTTGTCCCACTGGCACGGATTCAAAGACTTTTCGGGCCGGAGCAGTGATGTCCATACGCTTTACATGGCCTATCCATCTTAAGCGTTGTATCCGTAGACGCTTAACCAGGCGCATGTAGCTGTACAGCCCATAGAGTTCGTCATTAAATCTTCTCCCCCAGATGTCATCAACGCAAACAGGACCAAACTAAGAGCTTCCTCATCCGCCTTTGCTAACGTCCAAGATTCCGCACCATAAAGTAGGACGGGGATGATCAAACTGTTATATAAAGCGAGCTTCGTCTTTCGAGAGAGAGCTTTATAACTCAATTGCCTCTTGAGGCCAAAGAAACAGCGATTGGCAAAAGTGATTCTGAGACGTCGATGTTGTGTGTCCCTCCTTGATGACAGCATGTACTTCGTTTTGCCCTCATTTACCGCCAGACCCATTTTAGCCGCTTCCGCTTCAATACCAGCAAACGCTTAATTGACGGCTCGCTGTGTTCGTCCAATCACGTCAACAATGTCGTCAGCGTAAGCAAGCAATTGAACTGACTTCTGGAAGATCGTACCTCCGGTGTTGACTTGTGAGTTTCGCACGATCTTCTCGAGGATGAAGTTAAAGAAGTCACATGACAGTGCGTCGCCTTGTCTAAAACCTTTTTTCACATTGAAGGTCTCGGTGAGTTCGTTACCGACCTTGACGGAGCAGCGAGAGTTCTCCATCGTCATCCTACACAATCTGACGAGTTTGCTAGAAATGCCAAAACTAGACATGGCACTGTATAGCTCGTCTCCATGCACACTATCATATGCAGACTTGAAATCGACGAATAGGTGGTGAGAGTCAATTTGCATTTCTTGGGTCTTTTCCAGGATCTGCCGTAATGTGAAGATCTGGTCTGTTGTGGACTTCCGTGGCCTGAAACCACACTGACAGGGACCTATCAGGTCATGGACAAACGGCTTCAGACGCTCACACAATACGGCAGAGAGGATCTTGTATGCAATGTTCAGGAGACTTAACCCTCGGTAGTTGGCGCAGTCAAACGGATCTCCTTTTTTGTGAACCGGGTAAACGACGCTGAGATTCCACTCATCGCGCATGATTTACTCTGGCCATATCTTACAGATGAGCTAGTGCATGCTCTCAACCAGGTCATCTCCAGCTGCTTTAAATAGTTCTGCGGACAATGCGTCCGCTCCAGCAGCTTTTTTCGCCTTCAGCTTGGATATTGCTATCTTCACGTCGTCTAAGTCGGGGGGACAGAATGCTTGTCTATCATCGTCCAAATTGAGTGGAACATTCTGCCTAACAGCAGTATTTGGGCCGTCATCGCCGTTAAAGAGTCTGCAGAAATGATCCTTCCAGATTCTCAGCACCGACTGCGGCTCTACCGCGAGTTGTACATTTTGATCCAGGCATTCTTCGGTCCGAGCCTTGTATCCTCCGGATAGCTATAACACCATAACACACTGCCATTCATGCCATAACACCTTTCCATTTCCTCGCCCGCGCGCTTCTCATGCTTTTTCTGTTTCCTTCTGAGAAGCCGGTGCTCTTACAGCCCTCGTTGTTCGATGCAGCGTCGCCTTATAGGCGTCTTGTTTAGCTGCGTGCGCTTGCCCGCACTCGTCGTCAAACCATGGGTTCCTTCTGGGTGGTGACGTGAAACCCAGCTTATCAGTGGCAGCTTCTTTGATGGCTTCTTGACAACGTTTCCATTCTTCTTCTATGCTAAGTGCAGGAAGCGTCGAACTCTGAGCGAGTTTCAGGGAGACTCGGTCGGCAAAGTTCCCAGCAATCGGCTGTGATTGTAGCTTTTCAACGCCAAACCGTTTTGGCCTGTCTCGACTCCGTTGCTTTCTCGATATCCGAGTTCTTACCTTGGCTACAACAAGGTGATGATCCGAGTTGATGTTTGCACCTCGGAAGGTTCGGACATCGAGATTACTGGAGGAGTAACTGACGTCGACCGCAACGTGATCAATCTAGTTGACGGTTGATTGATCAGGAGATCGCCAGGTTCCTTTGTGAATGTCCAGGTGTGGGAACCGCGTGCTAGCCACAGAGAGATTTCGCCCCGAGGCGAAGTCCAACAGCCTGAGTCCGTTTCCGGATGTGTTGTCGTGCAGGCTGTGTTTGCCGATGACTCCAGCAAAGATGTCCTCCTTTCCCAGCTGAGCGTTGAAATCTCCTAGAACGATCTTGGTGTCTTAGCTGGGGCATCGATCGTATGTTCTTTCTCGTAGATTGTAGAAGTCATCCTTGGTGTTGTCATCCTTCTCCTCTGTCGCGGCGTGAACGCATATTAGGCTGATATTCCCGTATTTAGCCTTGATGCGGATCGTCATGAGGCATTCACTGACGGGTTCGTAGCTCAAGACTTTTTGCCTAAGTCGGCCTCGAACAACAAATCCGCATCAGAATAAGCGCTGCCTTCTCCCTCTATAGCAATCGCTGTAGAAGATATCGCAGTTCTTCCTCGTTTTTATGCCAAGCCCATCCCATCGCACTTCCTGGATGACGGTAATGTCTGCCTTGTAGCAATCAAGGGCCTCCGCAAGTTTTCCGGCTGCGCGTAGTCAATTAAGGGAGCTCACATTCCACGTGGAAAACGGAAAATCGTTGTCCTTATAACGTTTGCTGGGGTAGTCAACAGTTAATCCGTCCTTATCGGAGGCATATTCGGTTTTCGGAACTATATTATTTTTACGTGATGAGGAAGTTAACCTCACGCACAACCCACAAACTGGTAGGCCAGGCCCATTATTTAAGCCCTCGGGCAGAGGGGTTCGCTGCTTACATTGGTTCACCATACAACGGATGTTGTGATGGCTATCCAGATATCCAGAGGGCGCCGCGTGGAGGCTGTATGTCAACTTGACCTGTTCACTAACGAGGATAGCCTTGGCAGCTCGCCATGTTGAGCACAATCAACGACGTTACCTCGCGTGCACAGGCCCATGCCCCCCAGCTCAAAAGAATCGGACATAGAAAAAACCGCGTTCTCTGTTAATAATGGGAAGTTCGAATTTACTCGTCTTCCCTTTGGTCTGAAGAATGCACCAGCTTTATTCCAAAAAACTCTCCATGATATCCTGAGAGAGCATATTGGAAAACGCTACCATATCTATATTATTTACTTTCAATTAATTTTTATTCAATAATTCTTATATGTAGACAAAAATGTTAAAAACTGGTTGGACGAACATTGTTATTATTACTAACTTACTGGCCCTAGGCGGGCACTCTAAGCTGAACTTAATCTTAAACTATGTCTTGCGACTTAACCTAACAATTCATATGTATTCAAAGTAAATTTAAGTTAAATTTAATTGTAAAAATAACGATTAAGGAAATTGCAAAAAACTCAATATCAGAACATTTTTACTAAAACTTATATACTAACTCACACACTACCTTAAAATAACTTAATCTACCTAAAAACAAACATACTTACCTATAAGCATGGATATATATATTAATATACACATGTATATATACATGCATTAAAATATTGTTACGGCAACACCAGTACGCAGCCAGAACAGTGGTAACACTAATCTAAATGTATAAAAGAAATGTAAAAAGAAATAAATGATGATTCCGAATTTGACTTAACATCTTAGAAGTGGGATTACGGGACACCATCAACCGACGAAGTGGTGCGATAATATTATCGGTAGCTGAGTTTTTTTTTCTCTGCGTGGTACTCGCATGAACATTCACGGACTGTCTGAGAAAACGAGAGACGAATTGCGGAAAATACTAAAGACACGTGGTTTGGTGGTAGGCGGCCTGAAGGAAGAGCTGATCGAGCGATTATTGAAGGCGATGAGTCAAGGGACAGTGGAGTCTGAGGAGACTACGACAAGGGCGGGTGTTTTGGTTGAAGCAAATTGTTGCGGTGATACAGAAGGAAGGACTGCAATGGAGGAGAAGGCACAACGGCTGTGTCTGAGGAAATGGAGCTCCATTCAGAACTCCGAAGATTGCAAGATCAACTCAATAATACGCTGGTGTGGACAGCGAATGCAGGAGGACATCCACAAAATACTACAGAGCGTGAGAATTGTCGTGACCGATATAGTGTGCATGACGTGGCGAACATGATTCCAGAGTTCAACTCGAGGAATCTTGCTGGTTTATCATACAGTGCTTGGAGACGAAAAGTGAAGGACATCCAGCAGATATACGATTTGGACGAGCGGTTGGTGGTGATGGCGGCAACCTCACGATTGGCGGGGGCGGCCAAGATGTGGAATTCTAGTATGACTTGGGAGTCGCTAGACGAATTCTTCATCGAGCTGTGTCGTACATTCCCATCCATCAATGAAGAGGCCGACGAGAACCGATGGGTTCAGCATGGTATGGTCGTTGAGTGGTTCACAGACCTCCGTGGAGTCAACACGTGTTTCGGCTAAAAAAGTAAGCGAACAAGCGAATTTGATTAAGTGCAGTAATAAGTAATAAGTAGAGCGCCAGCGCCAGTGACGGTGACTCTAGAGATTCCAGGTTCGAATCCCGGGAGTGTGTGATTTCAAAAAAAAAAAAATTGGTTTTTTAATTAAAATTAAATAAACTTTTTGTGTAAGCAAGGAATTCATGGAGAGTGATGAGCGACCCGAGCTCAGCAAATCGGGTGATTTCAAAACAGCGGTGGCTGGAACGTCAGGCCAAGTGATGGCAGCATCCGTGTGGCTAGTCCAACAAGCCGTAACACGGACACGAAAAAGAGGAAAAAGAAGCTGCAGCCGCAGTCCAATCTCACTAAACGTCGGACGACAATGATGACTTCAGAAGACGAAGCGGTCGCACTGAATAAAGGCGGATCGGTAGCGATCAAAAAAACACCACCAAAGACAGCAACAGGAACAACAACAAAGTTGGCTTCCACAACAGCCGCAATCGACATTGATGCCCTACAATGCGAATTGCAGGGCGATTAATGTCGATATTCGTACAGGGGAAGAGACAATTCGTTCCAAGTGCTAGCAACCTCAGATGCCGATGATGAGGCAGAGGAAATTAAGGAAGAATTAAAAAAAAACTCAAGAAACTCGACGAGGAACGGGCAAGGCTCAACACCCATATAATATTCCTCAACGACCAATCAACGGCCAGGAAAGTGGCAGAAAAAGCGGCCAAGCAGAAACAGCAGCAACGTGAACTCAGGGAACTGCAGGAGAGACAACAGCAGCACAAAGCAGCAACAAAAGCTGCTTAAATCAAAACAACCGGACGAGCCAATACTGTCAACATCTAAGGAAGCGCAACGGCTGTAGCAAATACAAAAGCAGCTGAGCCTACAACAAAATCAGCAGCAGCAGGCAAAACAAACGCGAGCTACCGTATTGAAGGCAGCTCAAGTGAACAAGCAACAACAACATCCTAAGCAGCAGCCAAAACAAAAGCAACAGCAGCAGAAACAACAACAGCAGCTAAATCATCAAAAGCAGCAGAACCAACAACAGCCACAACTACAGAAGGAATAGTGGAAAAGGAAAGTGCGCTGCCCGCCCATCAACGTCTTCGACATAGGGACCGACGAACTGGAGACCCTATGTGAGTTGGCCCTAGGTAATAACACATTTTACATTAAGTATAAGACTCCCCAAATTCACACCGTCCATTGCCTAACAATGGATGGGTTTAGATTTTTAAAAGAAAAGTTAGCGGCATCGAACGCTGACTTTTATACTTACACCCCTAGAGGGGACAGGCCGCAGACATTGCTTCTGAAAGGCATTAATCCCTCCACTGACCCGAAGGTTCTCCTCGGCAAGCTGCGCCAAGTTGAGAGCGACGAGGTCCATTTCGTAGGGGTTAAGCCCTTTAACACTGCGGCAGCGAAAGCGAAGAAGAAGGCGCTTCCCTTCTTCTTAGTTCAGGTATCCCCTAGCACTAAAATCGACAACCTACGAAAAATCCATTTCGAAGGTGGCTTGTGTGTAAAGTGGGAAAAATTAAATAAGACTGACCACGTACTTCAATGTGCGAGGTGCAGAAGGCTGGGGCACGTCGCGGAGGACTGCAATATGGAGTTCCGCTGCGCACGATGCACCCTCAGCCACAACAAAGAGGAATACCCTTTAGGGACCAATGACGTTGAGGATAAGACGCTCCTCAAATGTGTACTCTGCGGAGGAAACGCAACCTATTTGGGGTGTCCACGAATCAAAGAACAGAAAGCAAAGGAAATAAGGAATGACACCGAAATGGTGTCAGGCAGACAACTGGCACAACGTACAGTGCCGAAAGTTGCCCCGGCTCCTATTGCCAGGCAACCCGAGACAGAACCCTCCATAAGGGATGTAATGTCTTCCATCCAGTCGATGCAAGCGCAGATGATTGCCTTGCAGAAGCAGATGGTCGAATTACAGACCAGTTTCCTTACGCAGACGGCTAGAGTAGATTTCCTTTTCTCTCAGCTGCCTGCAAACAAGTGCGCTCAGATATAATGGGCTCACGCGAGGTAAGAACCCTTGAGGTCCTAGCGGTGAATGTAACTTCGCTGATAAGGGTCGAACGAAAACTAACCCTCTCTAATTTGTTGCGATCCTATAATCCTGATGTGCTAATGGCTAGCGAAACTAAGCTAAACCAGACGCGAAATCTCAGGTACAAAAATTACCATATTATTAGAAAAGACCGACCCCAATCCACTCGAGGTGGCGGAGTCGCACTCTTAACAAAAAAGAATATTAGTCATAAGGTCATATATATAAATGAAGTTAGAAGATCTGGTGTGTTAGAAGCGGCCACTGCGTGCATCTCTCTCCAAGGTGGAAAGAAGTTGCTTGTTATGGCTGCTTATGCATTAGAACCTTTGTTTCTTTCGAAGCTTGAGGCTCTCTTCACCAGACTCTGCTTGAACTGGAAGAAAACTTCTATATATTAGCCGGGGATTTGAACGCCAAACACGGTGAATGGAGTACTATTGCTCCAAACGAGAGAGGAAACGCTCTCTTAGAATGGATGGAACAAAACAATATTGAGTTCAGGCTGGATTTGCTTGCAACCGATAGACTATCATTTCCTAGAAGCGGGTATTATCTGGATGTAATGCTAATCGACAGACGCCTAACAATACTTAACGTGGAGCGACATACGAGGAACTGTTTAACTACGGTCGAGTATGACAGTGATCACTGTGGTCTCGCCGCGGTAATACAGCTCCCGAATAAGCTGGAGGAACTTGAGGAATATGTCCAAACGCATCCTTATAATTATAATAAGGCGCGCTGGTCACGTTTCTCTAGAACCTTAGCCAGAGAAATAAGTTCGGGTGTTATCAATCCTCCTACGAACAGAAACCTTACGAACGAAGAGGTTGATGGGTACCTCACACAAATGGACGAAGTCATTAAACGAACTATGGACAAAACTATTCCGAAGGTACCACATACCCATGATGGCGACATTTATAGAAATGCTGTCAAGGCTTAAACTCTTGTATAGGAGATTTACAGATCCACAGAATGCGGAGATTCGCTGTCTGAAGTCAGAGATCAAAGTACTCCAACAGCTAATCAAACATAATTACAGACTAGCTGTAAGCTTGCACTGGGGCAACAAGATTTGGGCTGTAAGGTGCAACAACCCGAGCATGTTCCCGCAAATAAATAAAATCTTTCCGAGGAAAAAAAGGGCCAAAGATACCTCAATCCCGACGAATCTCTGTTCTATAAGTCTTCTTCCGTGCATGAGCCAGGTATTTGAAAAGATAGTCATTAGAGCTCTGAAAGAATGGGTTGAGGAAAAACAATTAATACCAATTTGGCTTCAGGGCGAGGCACGACACCATTCATGTCGCGTCTAAACTGGTTTCCGACATTTAGTGGAATAGAAATAAAACACAGTGTATAGGGGCCTGCTTGATCGACATGGAAAAGAAGGTCTCTTCCTCAAAATGGTCAGGCTTGGCATTTATAAAACATTGCTTTATATGATCTACGACATGGTAACAGGTAGGAAGTTCGTTATGAAAAAAGGCAACGAAATGTCCACTACTGTATTCTACATAACAAATGGGTTGCAACAACGGCGGTGATTTCGCCGATCTTGTTCACTATATTCACCAGCGATCTTATGGGTTCTATGCCTAACATAATAGCGTTTGCTGTCGATTTGATAGTGTACAGGTCAGGTCCGAAGGTAGAAGAAATAAATGTTTTGTTGCAGAGTGACTTCGATGCAATTTAACAATTTTGCGACGACTGGAAGTTCAAAACCAACCACCAGAAGTGTCAGACTATCCTTTTCAGAACCCCGTTGTCCAGAGCCTCAAGGGACACGAAAATTAACTGGCGCACGTTCGGCATAGTTGATCCACTGGGACGGCCGTTAACCGTGAAAAATGTAGTAAGATATCTAGGCATCTGGTTGGACCAGTATCTATATGGTAATATCCATGTAGATACTGCTCTGACCAGGGCTAAGAGTGCCTTCGCTATGGCAAAAGAACTGTTTTATAGCAGCCAACTTGACACCAGAGTGAAGGTTATCTGCTACATGGCCCTCTTCTTCATTTATATCGAACACCAGAATTTCAGTACAAGAAATTCTACCCCAATGAGGTTCTGTACAATAAGGCAAATCTTATAAGGATAGATATTTTTATTATTAAGTTGATTCGTAGTCACACTACTCGAGCCATGGCTTCAACCAACAGTCGGATCTTTGGGGCTTACTACCCAAATGAAATGTACCATGAACGGGTGCGTCTTAACGGCTTCATTAAACCTGAAGCTTTTCTCTATTTGGACACTTAAGGCTTGATTCGAGATAGGGAAGGCTGCCCTATCAAATTCCATGTCGTACGCTGAACAGTGGAAAGGCGACTTCAATACGAGCCGGACGTCGCTCGCAGCCACGAGGAACTCCTACCATACAGTTCAGTAGAGCGATTTCGGCCCGCGACAGAGCAATATCTGCAAATGAACGGCTTTTTTATTGGTGGCTGCACCAGAACCAGCCTTCGGTGCCGCTAACTTCGTAAGGCATATGACGGGGTAGTTGGGTTAGTAAAGCCAACTCACGTAGGTTAAGGCAGTTTTAAGGCATTTCATAGACACAAAAAAAAACAACAAAAAACGAAAAACAACAAAAAGCAAACCACAATAAACAAAAAATTTAATAAAAATGGAAAAAAATACAAAAAAGCTGCACCACGGCGTATTGGATATATATATGTTAAGCATATAATTAACACATACGGCATGATGCACGCGTCCGTATAGCTATACGGACATAGTTAAGATCATTTCTAGTAGTTAAATAGAGTTAAGTCTTAGGTTTGTATATAGATATAAGGTTTGTATATAGACATAAGTTTAAGTGTAAATACAGTTTTAGGTATGAAGTTTAGTTTAATAATAGGTTAGATTAAGAATAAAAAATACAGAAATCCGAGTTTTTACAATTTTCTTGGATAAAGTCATTAAATATATATATGTAGGTTTAAGTACTTATTAAAATAACAAAATAATATATGAAGCCGAAAGGCAAAAAACAAAAACCATAGATTAGCTCAGAGTACTCATGAAGAGTCAGTAAATTAGAACTAAGATCAGTAGATTACTTTGGTAAGCTAGTTTTAAGTATTTTTGTGTAGCATGTAAGAAACTGAATTAAGTTAAGTAAAAATGCATTATAAACTAAACTAACTAATGGACAGGCCGATATTCACGATGCACTGCGACTCAAGCGGCAGAGGGTAGGCGAGGACTTCGAGGAATACGTATTCTGCATGAAAGCGATTGCAGCACGTGGATCTCTTCAAGAATCGTCAGTCATACGGTATATTGTTCAGGGAATGACAGAGAATCGTCTTAAAGAGGCGTTTATGGCGATAAAACCTTCCTCCATTGGCGAAATGCTGGAACGAGCGTGTTGGGCTTCAGGGCTGGAAGTAAGGTCAAGCGGAGGGCACAACCGTCTAGGCCAGGTTAACAGAAGGAATTGCTTTCGGTGTCGGCCACTTGATGAGAAACTGTCCGCAAGCGCACAGTCGAACTAAACAAGTGGTCACAGCACGACAGCAATTGCTTATAAAGAATGAGGAATCCGAGTATCTAAAGGAGGCCGCTGTGGACGGACATCAGGTCATGGCTTTCGCAGAAAGGAAATCCGTAGCACAAAGATGTGGTTTAAGGTATGCTGGAGGAAAAACAGTACTTAGAGGATTCGGAGGCGGTGGTTGTATGACGGTCGGCCAATTGCGCGCAAATGTTTCAGTAGACCGCCTTGTGGCTAGATGCAATATTATGATTGTCCCCGATAACAGTCAGTCACACCCACTGATTATAGGACGAGCGCTCTTTGATTAACCCCAGGTGAGGATTTATAAATCTTCCAAAGAGTTACTAATCGTAGATGGACAAAGTCTGGACGTGAACTCGTCCAAGACTAGTGCCACTGATGAGGAGCAACAGGACGATTGTACTAGTGTGGACATCGTTGAAGCTGGCTACATTATCGGAGAAGACAGGCTGCTGGTAGAGGAACTCGACATAGGCGACATCAGCGAAGAGGATAAGCTGGAATTACAGCGGTTACTTGATGAGAACAGAGACTGCTTCGCCAGAAACTTAAGTGAACTAGATCAATCAAAGTTGGGAGAGTGTGTTATCGAACTATCCTCACCGAACATCGTGTGTGTGCAGCCCTATAAAATCCCCTTTGCCAGACTAGCTATCGTTAATGGGAATGTTGAAGAGCTGCTGCAACAAGGAGTGATAAGAAGCTAAACCAAAAAGAAGGACGGAACAGATCTTTTCTGCATCGATTACCGTGCGCTTAACAAAGTCACAGTTAAGCGTAAATTTCCGATGCCAGTGATTGAGGAAGTACTCACGTCGCTAAGTGGCCAGAAGTTTTTCTGTGTGCTAGACCTCACTCCTGGCTATTACCAGATCCTAATGGAAGAGAACAGTAAGAGGCTCACCGCTTTTGCAACCGATTTGGGGTCGTTCGAGTTCAATCGGATGCCGGTCGGGCTGATTAACGCCCCAGCCGAATTTCAACGGTGCATGAATGTACATAAAGCACAATTGCAAAAGGGAGATGTGGAGGTATATATGGATGATAGTGTAATCGGAAGCACTACTATAAAAAAGGCTTGAAGAAGCTGAAGAGATTCCTGACGGCTTTAAAGCGTTATGGACTTACATTCAATGTAAGTAAATGTATATTTTTCCGAACTAATATTTCATTTCTCGCGTATCAGATTGACGAGACTGGATTGAGACTGAGCCCGGAGAAGATTAGAACAATTACAGAGTATCTAGCGCCCCGCAACCCGCATGAAGTAAGACAGTTTCTGGGGTTAACAGGCTTCTTCCGGAAATTTGTGGAGAAATACTCACACATCGCCTTGCCGCTGACGAAGCTTACCAAGAAGGACCAGGTTTTCGCCGCCGGTGTTGGCTATTTATGACAATGCTTGTGAACACGAGGTTCACACGGACGCATCTTCAGTGGGGATAGCTGGGATCCTGTTCCAACGGCAGACAAATACATATACTTTTGAAAGAAATTTAAGTCTACAAGAATTAAAGCAAAATAAAAACTGCATTTTCAAAAAGAATTGTAAATTAGTGAGTAGCTTTTAAAAGGAAATATTAACTCTAAATTATGATCTTCTTCTTGTGACGAAAGAAGACTTGTTTTAAATGATAATTATTTAATAAATTTGTTTAATTGTTCAATAGAAATTGGTAATAAGAAGTATAAGAGTAAAGTGTCCAAGGTTATTGAAAAATTTTATATTCCAAATTATGAAGATGTAATAATGAACAATGATTCTTTAACATTCGAAGAACTGACTTTCCATCAAGTTAATAAAATCAAAGAAATACACCATTCTTAACGCCATAGTATTATAAATTACTCAATTGGAAGTTCGGGCATTGTTATAATTATATTAATTGGTGTATACATATATTGTAAACAAAAGAAAATAGAGAGGGAGAGAGATAGAGAGAGAGAGGGATAAGGGAGGGAAGAGTTAGGTTCTCACACTTCACCAAACCGAAGTTCGAAGGAAAACATGTTGACTCGACAATTGATGCAAGCAGCTCAAAACCTGAAATCATTGAGTTCATTGGAAAACTACACCAAAATCGACTCAGCTTGTTCACTAAAATTAACTCAAATGAACTCAAGGTGTAATACACCTGATTAAGCAATTTCACCGAATTGCAATTCGCTGGTAATTGAAAGAGTATCAGCAAGTTTAATTTCAAGCCTCGGTCGTGTCGGACGATCTTCTCCTAAAAGAAACAAAGTCATCAAATAAAATCCTAAAGTACATCAGAAATCGTGTGTTTTTTTATTTAAAACTAATTTTTTGGTTTCTAAAGAACGCCAAACAAGTAACTCGTGTATAAAACACCACCATATAAGAGTGAAGTAAATGGCCAGATTGAGCGGTTTCATTCCACTCTTTTTGAGATCATGCGATGCCTCAAAGCTGAGCAAACTCCCCGCTCTTTTGAAGAATTACTTGATAATTTTATTGTTCATTCTACAAGACGTCGAATATCATAACAAAAAACGGGAACCGATCAAAACGTATAGTCCGCGAGATGTTATTTTCGTGAAACATAGTAAAAGACTAGTTGCGAAACTTACTTATCGATATCGGAAAGAAATAGTTAAAGAAAATCAAAACACTGTAGTTATTACAATACACAAAAGCAACATTAGAAATTGACATAAAATTCTTTATTTCAGGTGTGTACTTCACTTCGTAAAAACAGAAGTACAAATTTTGGATTTCTCTAACTCTCAATTTTTTCCAATACATACCGGACAGACAAAGATACAAAGTGGTAACTTTAAAATAATTCACGACATTGACCTTGACCAATTCGAACAATTTTTGACAAACATCACTCCGACACTCGACCAGAATGAATTGGTATGGAAGAGAGGCCTATAAGTTCAACTTCTTTTATGCTGAAAAGCTTGTAGAGAGGCTGATCAAACTGCATGTGCGCAAAATAGTTTTTATTTAACTGTTTCACCCTGAATCTCAGATATAATTTGCTTATCAGACCGGAAAACCTTGCGAGACTGTACAGGGGATGCTTAAGGCGCACTCTGCGCCCAAGGGCAACTTTAAACCATCTTGGTGGAATGTCGAGTTAGACAATCTGAGGAAGAACAGCCGACGATTATTTAACAAACCAAAGTTCACAAGATTGGATACTGACTGGGACGCCTACAAACGATCCCTCAAAGTGTATAAAACCAAAATCAAGAAATCCAAATCGGAATCTTGGAGACTCTTTTGTGGCAAAATAGAAGAAGTTGGTGAAGTCTCGAGACTCAGAAAAGTCCTCTCCACCAGTCCAACCATACCCTGCTTCTACAAAAGGCAGGATGGTGAATGAACCATGACCAGTGAAGAACCCCTAAGTATTCTACTCGACACACACTTTCCAGGCAGTACGGAGGAATCTCCGCTGACTCAAGAATCAACCAGTCAACAAAGCTGCCTCCCTTATCTTGTCACAGAGCGCAAGATACTCTGGGCCATTCGGAGTTTCAAACCGTACAAGTCACCTGGACCCGATGGCATTACACCTGCGGAACTCCTGCAGTCCTCAGAGTTAATTCTCCCATGGCTTGAGGTCATTTTGAACGGTTGTCTTCGCTTTTCATACATACCAACAAGCTGGAGAGAAGTTAAGGTGGTATTCATACCCAAAGCGGGACGAAGCTCTCATGTTCAACCTAATGATCTCCGCCCCATTAGCTTATCCTCATTTATTCTCAAACTATTGGAGAGGATAATCGACTTTCACATCCGTTTTACAGTCCCTGCGCACAGGCTGGCAACCCCCTAACATGCATACTGTAAGGGCAAGTCCATGGATGCAGCCCTACACTCACTTGTGCATCATATTGAGAAATCTCTCTACCACAAGGACTACTCCTTAGTAGCCTTCGTGGATATAGAAGGTGTTTTTAAAAATTTCTTTACGCATTCGATATCTAAAGCAGTAACAGATTTGGGTGTGGGCGTGGGGCTCACCTCCCTGATACAAAAGCTACTCGTTAGCAGGCGTATCACGGCCAAATTGGGCTCCACCACTACTTCCAGATACGTTAGCAGAGGCACTCCCCAAGGTGGAGTCCTCTCCCCTCTTCTATAGAACATATTATTCAACGAACTGATACCACCCCTGCAAGGTGAGGTATGTAAGGTGATAGCTTATGCGAATGATATTGCTATTGCGCTCTCTGGCAAATATCCCTTGCTACTTAGGGACCTTATGCAAAATGCTCTTTCGCTCATTTCAAAGTGGACGAGCAAAAAACAGAACTAGTCCTCTTCACCAGGACATACAAAGTTCCCCGTGTTGATCCACCGACCTGTGCTCTTTTTCCGAAACAGCCAAGCTCCTAGGACTTACGCTAGACAGGAAACTCAACTGGAAGGCAAATATTGCTGAGCGCGCCCGCAAAGCCACGACTGCACTCTACATGTGCAGAAGGGCTATTGGGTCTAGATGGGGTATCCGACCGCATATGATGGCCTGGATCTACACGGTTGTGGTGCGCCCTATTCTACTATATGGCGTTGCAGTTTGGTGGCCTGCACTAGACACAGCCTCCCACTATAACACTATCAGAAAAGTCCAGCGATTGGCATCCATATGTATCTGCGGTGCTCTAAGAACCACCCCATCAGATGCATTGGGCGTCATTCTCAACCTTATGCCCATAGATCTGTTTGCCCAACAGGCGGCAGCCATAAGACCGATCTCCTCATCACAATGGAACGTGTCCCACGGACACTCAAGAATCCTTCAAAGAGTAAACTTTGTATACCAAAACCTTGACTATGCGGCGCCGAAGGTCTTTTTGACGCAAACGAAGGCGTTGGTTGCGGAGTCTACTCTGAGGATCTGAACCATAGTCTAAAATTCAGGCTTCCCAATTACTGTAGCGTGTTCCAAGCTGAAGTAATGGCCATTCGCGAAGCACTGTCTTGGCTGAAGAGGAATAGAATATCCTCAGCTAATATCCTTATTCTTACCGATAGTCAGGCAGCACTCAGGGCCCTGGAATCTGTCTCAACAAACTCCAAGACGCTCATGAACTGCCGCACATCCTTGGATGAGATGACTGAGCTGTTCAACATACGCCTGTGCTGGGTGTCAGGTCACAGAGACATTCCAGGCAACTGTCAAGCAGGTGAATTGGCCAGGCTTGCCGCAACGCAACCACTACTTCAGGAACACGAACACATCGGTATCCCTCTCGCCACATGCAAGTTAGTACTGCATTTGAACGCGATCCATCAGACTAATCAAAGGTGGTCTAACCATAACCTTTGTCGCGTCTCCAAAGAGGTGTGGCCCTCTCTTGAGCCCAAACCCTCCAGACTGCTACTATCGCTCAAAAGATCAGACATAAGCCTGGTCATGGGAGCCATAACCGGGCACTGTCTAATCGGTGAGCATGCTAGCAGGGTAGGGGCTTCCTCAAACGATTTTTGCAGAAGCTGCAGGGATGAGGAAGAATCAGAAACTCTCCTACACCTGTTATGCACATGCTCTCGCGCCTCAGATACAAACACTTTGGAAGCTATTTCCTCAACGGCCTACATGACCTCAATAAAACCCCTCCCGCCGACATTTTAAACTTTATTATCGGCTACAACTGGTTTTAGGTTCTTCCCACATGGTGTGGTAGCACAATGGTCCTGTATGGGACTAAGTGCATTCATCAGCCACCTTAACCTACCCACACTTGAAAATCTGGTTGGCAGAATTGAATGTGCACTTGACAAAAAACAAATACGCGCTTGTATTTGAAAAATAAAAAACAGAAGATATCGATCACTTTTATTTTTTAAAATTTTATTACCTACATCCGCCTTCAACTACTATTCACAACCGACTGACTCTCTTTCCTTATTTCTCTTCCTTTATTTCTACCCGGTAGTCCTCTATTCATTTTGGCTATTCTATTCTGAAAAAAAAATGTAATTACAAAACCAACTACAATTTGTATTTAAGAGAGAAATATTTTAAATCTATGTCTACTACACTGGGTATATATTGTATTCATTAATATGGAGGGTGCTTTTGACAACGCAACTTTTGATGACATGTGTCACGAGTCGAGAGAACACGGCGTAGAAAATTAATCAGTGTTGTGGATAAAAATAATGCTAATAAACAGAACAAAATCGCACCGCGACCAGTATGTAATATTGGGAGTAAATAGGGGCTGCCCACAAGGTGGTGTCATGTCTCCTCTCCTATGGTGCATGTTTGAGGACTCTTTTTCTTGTCACCTTGAACAGATCTAATTTTTACGCGGATGATGTAGCAACACCTGTTACTATGTCTGGAGATTTATGATCTGGAAACTTTAAAAGGAAACAATTGGCCGAAGTACTGCAACCTCTATCGACAGTTGTGACTATCGCGGGAGCACAACTAGAGATGGCATGATTTCCTAGGATGTAGGCTTTCAAAGTGAATGCTCCCAAACGTTAGTAAGTAATCCTCGACATTTCTGCTATATATAGGCAGGAACGGATGCAGAAGGCTTTCTGGCATGCTAATAGGAAACATCACACAACAGTGTGATTGAGCTTAGTGATGAAACCCACCACGATCCCTGCAGTAAAGGTGCCAATGACTGTTGTGGCAGCTGTTTGGTGCTAATGTGGTTGGTGCTGAAAATCGAGGCTATATTACAGAATCGCTTAGTGGTATTCCTACGACAGACAAAGAAACTACCATATATTAAATGTAAGTTACTGGGCAGTTTGTCTAAGTCTGAGTTTGAGTGCTTACAGTATTTTTCAATATTCAAAAAAACTGATTACGTTTTGGTCAGTAAATTAAATAAAAATTACTCATTTGCACTCAAACATTTTTTTTACTAAGTAAAAGGTTGAATTCCAACGTCTGCAAATGTCTTGGACTAGTTGATGCTGTGGAAAACAGGAATAAAATTATGACACAATTGAGTCAAGACTTCTTCACGTGAGGTGTCTGTATTTGAACGAGTATGCATCGCACCCTACAAATTCTGCTGTTGAGAGTATATTCGGCCGGAAAGCGGCATATTCGAAAATTTCGAATACCCGGTGCTCGTTGCATTTTTATTCATAATCCATACGCATCATAGAGAGAATTTTTTTTCAGGATGACCAGGATATTTTGAGGCAGACGTTCTTTATTCCAAAATATAACTTAAAAGTGAATAACATCGTTACACCCTACATAGAATGTATAATCGCATGGGAAAGACCGAAAAAATAGAAAATTATATCGAGTTCATAAAGCAGGAAATATCTATCACATTTAAACTATACATTCGTCTATTCGACTACAGAGAGTAAAGCAGACTTTAAGAGAATTAAATAACGAGTATGATGCCGTGCGGGAACAGATTCATGGAGCACATGTGGATTTCCACTCTACCAACATCGCATTATATTGACGAAAGCATTAAGTCAAAGTATGCCTTGTCACTAAAGGTCATTTCCATGATCATCTTGGCGCATATTTTTCAAAACCCAACTGAAGAACGTACGTCAATTGATTGATTGATTGATGATTGATTTTTAAGTCTGCTTGATATTGCTAGGGTGTAAAGCAAGATCCCTACGCAAAATACGCCATAATATGGTCTGAGTGATTCCCAATTCTTGAGGTAGCCTGCTCCTAGGACTTACGCTAGACAGGAAACTCAACTGGAAGGCAAATATTGCCGAGCGCGCCCGCAAAGCCACGACTGCACTCTACATGTGCAGAAGGGCTATTGGGTCTAGATGGGGTATCCAACCGCATATGATGGCCTGGATCTACACGGTTGTGGTGCGCCCTATTCTACTATATGGCGTTGCAGTTTGGTGGCCTGCACTTGACACAGCCTCCCACTATAACACTATCAGAAAAGTCCAGCGATTGGCATCCATATGTATCTGCAGTGCTCTAAGAACCACCCCATCAGATGCATTGGGCGTCATTCTCAACCTTATGCCCATAGATCTGTTTGCCCAACAGGCGGCAGCCATAAGACCGATCTCCTCATCACAATAGAACGTGTCCCACGGACACTCAAGAATCCTTCAAAGAGTAAACTTTGTATACCAAAACCTTGACTATGCGGCGCCGAAGGTCTTTTTGACGCAAACGAAGGCGTTGGTTGCGGAGTCTACTCTGAGGATCTGAACCATAGTCTAAAATTCAGGCTTCCCAATCACTGTAGCGTGTTCCAAGCTGAAGTAATGGCCATTCGCGAAGCACTGTCTTGGCTGAAGAGGAATAGAATATCCTCACTCACTCAGGGCCCTGGAATCTGTCTCAACAAACTCCAAGACGGTCATGAACTGCCGCACATCCTTGGATGAGATGACTGAGCTGTTCAAAATACGCCTGTGCTTGGTGCCAGGTCACAGAGACATTCCAGGCAACTGTCAAGCAGGCGAATTGGCCAGGCTTGCCGCAACGCAACCACTACTTCAGGATCACGAACACATCGGTATCCCTCTCGCCACATGCAAGTTAGTACTGCATTTGAACGCGATCCATCAGACTAATCAAAGGTGTTCTAACCATAACCTTTGTCGCGTCTCCAAGGGGGTGTGGCCCTCTCTTGAGCCCAAACCCTCCAGACTGCTACTATCGCTCAAAAGATCAGACATAAGCCTGGTCATGGGAGCCATAACCGGGCACTGTCTAATCGGTGAGCATGCTAGCAGGGTAGGGGCTTCCTCAAACGATTTTTGCAGAAGCTGCAGGGATGAGGAAGAATCAGAAACTCTCCTACACCTGTTATGCACATGTCCGGCGTTCTCACGCCTCAGATACAAACACTTTGGAAGCTTTTTCCTCAACGGCCTACATGACCTCAATAAAACCCCTCCCGCCGAACATTTTAAACTTTATTATCGGCTACAACTGGTTTTAGGTTCTTCCCACATGGTGTGGTAGCACAATGGTCCTGTATGGGACTAAGTGCATTCATCCGCCACCTTAACCTACCCACACTTGAAAATCTGGTTGGCAGAATTGAATGTGCACTTGACAAAAAACAAATACGCGCTTGTATTTGAAAAATAAAAAACAGAAGATATCGATCACTTTTATTTTTTAAAATTTTATTACCTACATCCGCCTTCAACTACTATTCACAATCGACTGACTCTCTTTCCTTATTTCTCTTCCTTTATTTTTTCCCGGTAGTCCTCTATTCATTTTGGCTATTCTATTCTGAAAAAAAAAATGTAATTTCAAAACCAACTACAATTTGTATTTAAGAGAGAAATATTTTAAATCTATGTCTACTACACTGGGTATATATTGTATTCATTAATATGGAGGGTGATTTTGACAACGCAACTTTTGATGACATGTGTCACGAGTCGAGAGAACACGGCGTAGAAAATTAATCAGTGTTGTGGATAAAAATAATGCTAATAAACAGAACAAAATCGCACCGCGACCAGTATGTAATATTGGGAGTAAATAGGGGCGGCTCACAAGGTGGTGTCATGTCTCCTCTCCTATGGTGCATGTTTGAGGACTCTTTTTCTTGTCACCTTGAACAGATCTAATTTTTACGCGGATGATGTAGCAACACCTGTTACTATGTCTGGAGATTTATGATTTGGAAACTTTAAAAGGGAACAAAATGGCCGAAGTACTCGCTATTCACAGATTCAAAGAGGCTTTCATAAAGCTCAAACCCATCTTGCAACCTCTATCGACAGTTGTGACTATCGCGGGAGCACAACTAGAGATGGCATGATTTCCTAGGATGTAGGCTTTCAAAGTGAATGCTCCCAAACGTTAGTAAGTAATCCTCGACATTTCTGCTATATCTAGGCAGGAACGGATGCAGAAGGCTTTCTGGCATGCTAATAGGAAACATCACACAACAGTGTGATTGAGCTTAGTGATGACACCCACCACGATCCCTGCAGTAAAGGTGCCAATGACTGTTGTGGCAGCTGTTTGGTGCTAATGTGGTTGGTCCTGAAAATCGAGGCTATATTACAGAATCGCTTAGTGGTGTTCCTACGACAGACAAAGAAACTACCATATATTAAATGTAAGTTACTGGGCAGTTTGTCTAAGTCTGAGTTTGAGTGCTTACAGTATTTTTCAATATTCAAAAAAACTGATTACGTTTTGGTCAGTAAATTAAATAAAAATTACTCATTTGCACTCAAACAATTTTTGTACTAAGTAAAAGGTTGAATTCCAACGTCTGCAAATGTCTTGGACTAGTTGATGCTGTGGAAAACAGGAATAAAATTATGACACAATTGAGTCAAGACTTCTTCACGTGAGGTGTCTGTATTTGAACGAGTATGCATCGCACCCTACAAATTCTGCTGTTGAGAGTATATTCGGCCGGAAAGCGGCATATTCGAAAATTTCGAATACCCGGTGCTCGTTGCATTTTTATTCATAATCCATACGCATCATAGAGAGAATTTTTTTTCAGGATGACCAGGATATTTTCAGGCAGACGTTCTTTATTCCAAAATATAACTTAAAAGTGAATAACATCGTTACATTCTACATAGAATGTATAATCGCATGGGAAAGACCGAAAAAATAGAAAATTATATCGAGTTCACAAAGCAGGAAATATCTATCACATTTGAGCTATACATACATACGTCTATTCGGACGGGACTACAGAGAGTAAAGCAGACTTTAAGAGAATTTAATAACGAGTAAGATGCCGTGCGGGAGCAGATTTATGGAGCACATGTGGATTTCCACTCTACCAACATCGCATTAAATTGACGAAAGCATTAAGTCAAAGTATGCCTTGTCACTAAAGGTCATTTCCATGATCATCTTGGTGCATATTTTTCAAAACCCAACTGAAGAACGTACGTCAATTGATTGATTGATTGATGATTGATTTTTAAGTCTGCTTGATATTGCTAGGGTGTAAAGCAAGATCCCTACGCAAAATACGCCATAATATGGTCTGAGTGATTCCCAATTCTTGAGGTAGCCTGAACGGCAACTTATTTTCGACAGTTGATAAAACCCGGCAACATCATACAACAAATATGCATACTTAAGAGTGTGCACTAAGCTTGTAATTGCCAGTTTACTAAGGCGTGAATCACGAACAAAAATTGGAGATAACACTTTAAAAGTTGTGGCCACCACTAATTTGCAGACGTTACAGGTTCGTGTACTTAAAACGAAGGAAGGTATGTTGAAATCTTCGCTGAGGTAAATAATTTAACCCAGCTTGTGAATGAGCCAACACGAATACCTGACATTGCAGATCATACCGCTAACACCTTGGATCTGTTTCTCACCTCTCATCCGGAAAAATATTCAATTGATATATTGTCGCCTCTAGGCTCGTCCGACCACTGTGTCGTGTCAGCCAAATTCTCGTACTCCTCCCACATAGTTAGAGAACAAATTCCGAAAAGAACAGTATGGCTCTACGAGAAAGCCAACCGGAGCGGACTTAACAACTTCTTTAGGAATTTTAACTGGTCACTATGCTTCCTCGATAGTGACGTGGATACCGCTACTGATGCGATCACAAACATTATTTCGCTGGGCATGAGGTCCTTCATTCCTCACAGAGTGAAGTTCCTTCGCTGATGACAGTACCCTTGGCTCACGTCCCTCCACTTCGGCCTTAGACTCGGAACGGCAGCGTATGTTAAGCACATTAAATTCCGACCTTGACAGCATAATCGATTGGGGAAATAAGAATAGAGTGGAATTTAATGCTTCCAAAACACAGTGCTGTCTACTGTCGTTAAAGCGATCACAAAATAATCAGCCGTTATTCATCAACGGCACCTGCGTTGTTGAAACCGAAAGACTTTCCATCCTCGGTATGTGTATCAACCCAACAATTAGTTGGAACGATCACATATTTGAGGTCGCCAAAAATGCTGCGAAATGTCTAGGTTTCCTTAAACGATGCAAGAAGTACTTCACCCCCTCTGATCTGGCTACAATGTACAAGGCATACATACGCCCAAAACTTGAGTATAACGCTCCTATCTGGTCAGGTGCTTCTAAGACCTCCCTGCATCTGCTGGATAGAATTCAAAAGCTAGCGTTAAAACTTATAGGTGACAGTAATATTGCGAAGTCGATTGATTCGTTAGAACACCGACGTAATGTCGCGTCGTTGTCACTTTTTTACCGCTATTTCAACAAGAAATGCTCAGACGAATTAGCCAGTTGCATTCCTCCCCTTCAAGAATTCACCCGCAATACACGCCTCGCTAGGAATGCCCATCAATTCACCCTCAAGCCCTCTTTCGGACGTACAGTCAAATTCAGAGACTCGTTCTTTAGCCGCACTACACGCATCTGGAATGCTCTTTCCAGCTCGATTTTTCCTCCTCATTACAATCCACAGGCATTTAAAACCAATGTGCATCGGTACCTCCTCTCCCTCTCTTCCTCTATACTTCGGCCCGTGCTGTGACTTGATCCGGTCACTTAAAGGTACTCGCAACCCCTTTTGCACACGTCAATTATAAAAATAAAAAAAAAACTTAATTTTGCTAAACATATTCACAGTGACAGTGGAAAAGCCTTTATAAATTTGTTATATAACTAATTTATAAAGATTTTCCACTGTCATTGGCTAATTCTGCCAATATTATAGCAATATGCAAATCCGTAGCCTTAGCTTTTCCTGATTTGTGTGCAGACTTTGTTTTAATTTGATTAATATTCCAGTGCTCATAATAATAATTTTGAATTTCTTAATCATTCATATTTCCGAATGATATGGCAGTGCTGTGTTCACATTACTCGCCAATGTTATTGCTATTTGGTCTTTATTCAATATATTCTTAATTTTTGTCAAATGTTCATTACATTTCTCACAATTTATATATTAAGTCTGAAATTGTGTTGGGAAATGTATGCTGAACACAGAATGCCTATTGAAAACATTCGTCTTTAGTTGAGTTTGCCCCCGAAATATATGTACATCAGAGACTAATAGGGAGACAGTCAACTAGAGCTCATTCACACACAGGATTTTTTTGTTTTTAATTGAGAATACGTGTGAAATGCCTATACGGTGGATCTTCTCAATCTTCAATATGTTAGAAGGAGAGGGCTTATAAATCAGAAAACTGAAAGACAGAAGGTATAGTTTTTCCCACCACTAAGTAATGGTTGCCGATAGCCGCGTTCAAATATGATGTTTCTAAGGCAGAAGTTGCATCAGAAAAGCAATATAGTTAAAACTTTATGATTATTTCAAAAACAAAATGAGGACATAAAGTTAGTTTGAACGCAAAAATTTAAAAAATGTACTAAATAGTTGTTATGAACTAATAAACATTACAAAACACTGAAAAACTGCTAGTTATATAAAATACTCGTTTCCATTTCGAACTAACTTAATTGTTTTAAGTATATTTAATATATTACAATTGTCATATATCTTCGTTCTGAGTTAAATTAGACAAGAATGTTTCGCAAAATATATTCGTTTTATTTTTATTGTTGTTATTTTCATTGCATGAACTATGTTTAATATTTCATTGTTTTTACAACACACAATATTTCATTGTTTACAACACCTTTTATATTGAATGGAAGTCATTTGGACAATAAAAATAACATTTTTTAATAATAATATTTAGCAAGAAATATTTATTTTAATTAAAATACGCGTAACTCGGAATATCAATTGACAATAAGTCTTTTCCAAATGTGCGACTTTTCAGCACGCGTTACTCTATTTTTTTTCTACATATTTCATAAGTTATTATTTCGCTGGGCATGAGTTCCTTCATTCTTCACAGAGTGAACAGCATCAAGCCTAAAGAAAACGCGTGGTACGACTCGAGCTGCAAAGAGGCTATCAGGATGAGAGAGTTGAGTTTCCGGGATTATAAAGCCAACCCTTCTGAGGAAACCCGGAAAACGTTCAAACTGATCCGAAATGACTGTAATGCATCAATAAGACGTGTTAAATTCTCTTTTGACCAAAAGTTGAGGCAAAAAGTTCTACAATGCCCCAAGGGTAGCAGAAGCTCTTTGGTCTTTCGTAAAAAACATAAGGAATTCAGTCTCGTCTTCGATCCCAATGCTCATTTGCAATGACATTTTAACTGTCAGCTCTTTAGACAAAGCTAAACTGCTTGCTGCACACTTTGCAGTTAGCTCAACGCTGTCAGATAGCACTTTGTAACCGTCTGTCCTTGACAGCGTAAATTTGTCTATGGGGCAAATCCACTTTCGCACTCGTACAGTAGCAAGAGTATTTAAAGATCCAAACATACACAAATCCGCTGGCCCGGGTGGTATACCCCTGTTCTTCTGAAGAGGTGTTCTTCTACGCTGGCAAAACCACTGCGTAAGCTTTTCCAACTGTCCTACTCTTCAGGGCTCTTTCCGAGTAAGTGGAAAACTGCATTTGTCCAGCCCATCCCTAAAAAGGGCGAATCTTCGTCACCCACCTTCTACCGACCCATAGCACTACAGTCCCTTCTCTCCAAGGTCATGGAAACGCTGATTAACCGTCAGCTTATGAAATATCTTGAGTCCCGGAGGCTTCCTAATGACCGGCAGTAAGGCTTCCGTTCCACTGGTGATCTGATGGCAAAGTGGAACCAGTCTTTGCACAATGTAGGAGAAAGCAAGATTGTTGCGCTTGATATTTCAAAGGCATTTGACAGGGTCTGGCATCAGGCTCTCTTGTCGAAAATGCGTGCTTTTGGGATCGATGAGTCTCTTCTTCAATGGATTAGAAATTAGCTTTCGAATCGTTCAATACAAGTCGTTTTGGATGGATTCAAGTCTGATGTTCACCATATTAATGCTGGTGTTCCCAAGGGCTCTGTTTTGTCTCCGACACACTTCCTCATTTTTATAAATGATCTCTTGTCTGCTACTTCGCAGCGTCTTGTCTGCAGCGTATGTTAAGCATATTAAATTCCGGCCTTGACAGCATAATCGATTGGGGAAATAAAACTAGAGTGGAATTTAATGTTTCCAAAACCCAGTGCTGTCTACTGCCGTTAAAGCGATCACAAAATAATCAGCCGTTATTCATCAACGGCACCTGCGTTGTCGAAACCGAAAGACTTTCCATCCTCGGTATGTGTATCAAGCCAACAATTAGTTGGAACGATCACATATTTGAGGTCGCCAAAAATGCAGCGAAATGTCTAGGCTTCCTTAAACGATACAAAAAGTACTTCACTCCCTCTGATCTGACTACAATATACAAGACCTACATACGCCCAAAGCTTGAGTATAACGCTCCTATTTAGTCAGGTGCTTCTAAGACCTCCCTGCACCTGCGAGCGATAAAACTTATAGCTGATTGACTCGTTAGAACACCGACGTAATGTCGCGTCGTTGTCACTCTTTTATCGCTATTTTAACAGGAAATACTCAGTTGAATTAGCCAGTTGCATTCCTCCCCTTCAAGAAATCACCCGCAATACACAACTTCCCAGGAATGCCCACCAATTCACCCTCAAGCCCTCTTTCGGACGTGCAGTCGAATTCAGAGACTCGTTCTTTAGCTGCACTACACGAATCTGGAATGCTCTTCCCAGCTCGATTTTTCCTCCTCATTACAATCCACAGGCATTTAAAACCAATGTGCATCGGTACCTCCTCTCCCTCTCTTCCTCTATACCTTTGGCCCGTGCTGTGACTTGATACGATCACTCGCAACCCCTTTTGCACGCATCAATTATAAAAAAAAAATAAATAAATAAATATAAATGCTATCAAATTGTCCATCTATTAGAAATAAATCCTATTTAAAGTTTCGATTACACTATCTTGCGTAAGCAATTTGCAGTGGCCCTCTCTTGAGCCCAAACCCTCCAGACTGCTACTATCGCTCAAAAGATCAGACATAAGCCTGGTCATGGGAGTCATAACCGGGCACTGTCTAATCGGTGAGCATGCTAGCAAAGGAGGGGCTCCCTCAAACGATTTTTGCAGAAGTTGCAGGGATGAGGAAGAATCAGAAACTCTCCTACACCTGTTAAGCACATGTCCGGCGTTCTCACGCCTCAGATACAAACACTTTGGAAGCTTTTTCCTCAACGGCCTACATGACCTCAATAAAACCCCTCCCGCCGACATTTTAAACTTTATTATCGGCTACAACTGGTTTTAGGCTCTTCCCACATGGTGTGGTAGCACAATGGTCCTGTATGGGACTAAGTGCATTCATCAGCCACCTTAACCTACCTACCTACCTACACTTGAAAATCTGGTTGGCAGAATTGAATGTGCACTTGACAAAAAACAAATACGCCCTTGTATTTGAAAAATAAAAAACAGAAGATATCGATCACTTTTATTTTTTTAAATTTTATTACCAACATCCGCCTTCAACTACTATTCACAATCGACTGACTCTCTTTCCTTATTTCTCTTCCTTTATTTCTACCCGGTAGTCCTCTATTCATTTTGGCTATTCTATTCTGAAAAAAAAATGTAATTTCAAAGCCAACTACAATTTGTATTTAAGAGAGAAATATTTTAAATCTTTGTCTACTACACTGGGTATATATTGTATTCATTAATATGGAGGGTGATTTTGACAACGCAACTTTTGATGACATGCGTCACGAGTCGAGAGAACACGGCGTAAAAAATTAATCAGTGTTGTGGATAAAAATAATGCTAATAAACAGAACAAAATCGCACCGCGACCAGTATATAATATTGGGAGTAAATAGGGGCTGCCCACAAGGTGGTGTCATGTCTCCTCTCCTATGGTGCATGTTTGAGGACTCTTTTTCTTGTCACCTTGAACAGATCTAATTTTTACGCGGATGATGTACCAACACCTGTTACTATGTCTGGAGATTTATGATCTGGAAACTTTAAAAGGAAACGAAATGGCCGAAGTACTCGCTAGTCACAGATTCAAAGAGGCTTTCATAAAGCTCAAACCCATCTTGCAACCTCTATCGACAGTTGTGACTATCGCGGGAGCACAACTAGAGATGGCATGATTCCCTAGGATGTAGGCTTTCAAAGTGAATGCTCCCAAACGTTAGTAAGTAATCCTCGACATTTCTGCTATATCTAGGCAGGAACGGATGCAGAAGGCTTTCTGGCATGCTTATAGGAAACATCACACAACAGTGTGATTGAGCTTAGTGATGAAACCCACCACGATCCCTGCAGTAAAGGTGCCAATGACTGTCGTGGCAGCTGTTTGGTGCTAATGTGGTTGGTGCTGAAAATCGAGGCTATATTACAGAATCGCTTAGTGGTATTCCTACGACAGACAAAGAAACTACCATATATTAAATGTAAGTTACTGGGCAGTTTGTCTAAGTCTGAGTTTGAGTGCTTACAGTATTTTTCAATATTCAAAAAAACTGATTACGTTTTGGTCAGTAAATTAAATAAAAATTATTCATTTGCACTCAAACAATTTTTGTACTAAGTAAAAGGTTGAATTCCAACGTCTGCAAATGTCTTGGACTAGTTGATGCTGTGGAAAACAGGAATAAAATTATGACACAATTGAGTCAAGACTTCTTCACGTGAGGTGTCTGTATTTGAACGAGTATGCATCGCACCCTACAAATTCTGCTGTTGAGAGTATATTCGGCCGGAAAGCGGCATATTCGAAAATTTCGAATACCCGGTGCTCGTTGCATTTTTATTCATAATCCATACGCATCATAGAGAGAATTTTTTTTCAGGATGACCAGGATATTTTCAGGCAGACGTTCTTTATTCCAAAATATAACTTAAAAGTGAATAACATCGTTACACCCTACATAGAATGTATAATCGCATGGGAAAGACCGAAAAAATAGAAAATTATATCGAGTTCACAAAGCAGGAAATATCTATCACATTTGAGCTATACATACATACGTCTATTCGGACGGGACTACAGAGAGTAAAGCAGACTTTAAGAGAATTTAATAACGAGTAAGATGCCGTGCGGGAGCAGATTTATGGAGCACATGTGGATTTCCACTCTACCAACATCGCATTAAATTGACGAAAGCATTAAGTCAAAGTATGCCTTGTCACTAAAGGTCATTTCCATGATCATCTTGGTGCATATTTTTCAAAACCCAACTGAAGAACGTACGTCAATTGATTGATTGATTGATGATTGATTTTTAAGTCTGCTTGATATTGCTAGGGTGTAAAGCAAGATCCCTACGCAAAATACGCCATAATATGGTCTGAGTGATTCCCAATTCTTGAGGTAGCCTGAACGGCAACTTATTTTCGACAGTTGATAAAACCCGGCAACATCATACAACAAATATGCATACTTAAGAGTGTGCACTAAGCTTGTAATTGCCAGTTTACTAAGGCGTGAATCACGAACAAAAATTGGAGATAACACTTTAAAAGTTGTGGCCACCACTAATTTGCAGACGTTGCAGGTTCGTGTACTTAAAACGAAGGAAGGTATGTTGAAATCTTCGCTGAGGTAAATAATTTAACCCAGCTTGTGAATGAGCCAACACGAATACCTGACATTGCAGATCATACCGCTAACACCTTGGATCTGTTTCTCACCTCTCATCCGGAAAAATATTCAATTGATATATTGTCGCCTCTAGGCTCGTCCGACCACTGTGTCGTGTCAGCCAAATTCTCGTACTCCTCCCACACAGTTAGAGAACAAATTCCGAAAAGAACAGTATGGCTCTACGAGAAAGCCAACCGGAGCGGACTTAACAACTTCTTTAGGAATTTTAACTGGTCACTATGCTTCCTCGATAGTGACGTGGATACCGCTACTGATGCGATCACAAACATTATTTCGCTGGGCATGAGGTCCTTCATTCCTCACAGAGTGAAGTTCCTTCGCTGATGACAGTACCCTTGGCTCACGTCCCTCCACTTCGGCCTTAGACTCGGAACGGCAGCGTATGTTAAGCACATTAAATTCCGACCTTGACAGCATAATCGATTGGGGAAATAAGAATAGAGTGGAATTTAATGCTTCCAAAACACAGTGCTGTCTACTGTCGTTAAAGCAATCACAAAATAATCAGCCGTTATTCATCAACGGCACCTGCGTTGTTGAAACCGAAAGACTTTCCATCCTCGGTATGTGTATCAACCCAACAATTAGTTGGAACGATCACATATTTGAGGTCGCCAAAAATGCAGCGAAATGTCTAGGTTTCCTTAAACGATGTAAGAAGTACTTCACCCCCTCTGATCTGGCTACAATGTACAAGGCATACATACGCCCAAAACTTGAGTATAACGCTCCTATCTGGTCAGGTGCTTCTAAGACCTCCCTGCACCTGCTGGATAGAATTCAAAAGCGAGCGTTAAAACTTATAGGTGACAGTAATATTGCGAAGTCGATTGATTCGTTAGAACACCGACGTAATGTCGCGTCGTTGTCACTTTTTTACCGCTATTTCAACAAGAAATGCTCAGACGAATTAGCCAGTTGCATTCCTCCCCTTCAAGAATTCACCCGCAATACACGCCTCGCTAGGAATGCCCATCAATTCACCCTCAAGCCCTCTTTCGGACGTACAGTCAAATTCAGAGACTCGTTCTTTAGACGCACTACACGCATCTGGAATGCTCTTCCCAGCTCGATTTTTCCTCCTCATTACAATCCACAGGCATTTAAAACCAATGTGCATCGGTACCTCCTCTCCCTCTCTTCCTCTATACTTCGGCCCGTGCTGTGACTTGATCCGGTCACTTAAAGGTACTCGCAACCCCTTTTGCACACGTCAATTATAAAAATAAAAAAAAAACTTAATTTTGCTAAACATATTCACAGTGACAGTGGAAAAGCCTTTATTAATTTGTTATATAACTAATTTATAAAGATTTTCCACTGTCATTGGCTAATTCTGCCAATATTATAGCAATATGCAAATCCGTAGCCTTAGCTTTTCCTGATTTGTGTGCAGACTTTATTTTAATTTGATTAATATTCCAGTGCTCATCATAATAATTTTGAATTTCTTAATCATTCATATTTCCGAATGATATGGCAGTGCTGTGTTCACATTACTCGCCAATGTCATTGCTATTTGGTCTTTATTCAATATATTCTTAATTTTTGTCAAATGTTCATTACATTTCTCACAATTTATATATTAAGTCTGAAATTGTGTTGGGAAATGTATGCTAAACACAGAATGCCTATTGAAAACATTCGTCTTTAGTTGAGTTTGCCCCCGAAATATGTGTACATCAGAGACTAATAGGGAGACAGTCAACTAGAGCTGATTCACACACAGGATTTTTTTGTTTTTTAATTGAGAATACGTGTGAAATGCCTATACGGTGGATATTCTCAATCTTCAATATGTTAGAAGGAGAGGGCTTATAAATCAGAAAATTGAAAGACAGAAGGTATAGTTTTTCCCACCACTAAGTAATGGTTGCCGATAGCCGCGTTCAAATATGATGTTTCTAAGGCAGAAGTTGCATCAGAAAAGCAATATAGTTAAAACTTTATGATTATTTCAAAAACAAAATGAGGACATAAAGTTAGTTTGAACGCAAAAATTTAAAAAATTTACTACATAGTTGTTATGAACTAATAAACATTACAAAACACTGAAAAACTGCTAGTTATATAAAATACTCGTTTCCATTTCGAACTAACTTAATTGTTTTAAGTATATTTAATATATTACAATTGTCATATATCTTCGTTCTGAGTTAAATTAGACAAGAATGTTCCGCAAAATATATTCGTTTTATTTTTATTGTTGTTATTTTCATTGCATGAACTATGTTTAATATTTCATTGTTTTTACAACACACAATATTTCATTGTTTACAACACCTTTTATATTGAATGGAAGTCATTTGGACAATAAAAATAACATTTTTTAATAATAATATTTAGCAAGAAATATTTATTTTAATTAAAATACGCGTAACTCGGAATATCAATTGACAATAAGTCTTTTCCAAATGTGCGACTTTTCAGCGCGCGTTACTCTATTTTTTTTCTACATATTTCATAAGTTATTATTTCGCTGGGCATGAGTTCCTTCATTCTTCACAGAGTGAACAGCATCAAGCCTAAAGAAAACGCGTGGTACGACTCGAGCTGCAAAGAGGCTATCAGGATGAGAGAGTTGAGTTTCCGGGATTATAAAGCCAACCCTTCTGAGGAAACCCGGAAAACGTTCAAACTGATCCGAAATGACTGTAATGCATCAATAAGACGTGTTAAATTCTCTTTTGACCAAAAGTTGAGGCAAAAAGTTCTACAATGCCCCAAGGGTAGCAGAAGCTCTTTGGTCTTTCGTAAAAAACATAAGGAATTCAGTCTCGTCTTCGATCCCAATGCTCATTTGCAATGACATTTTAACTGTCAGCTCTTTAGACAAAGCTAAACTGCTTGCTGCACACTTTGCAGTTAGCTCAACGCTGTCAGATAGCACTTTGTAACCGTCTGTCCTTGACAGCGTAAATTTGTCTATGGGGCAAATCCACTTTCGCACTCGTACAGTAGCAAGAGTATTTAAAGATCCAAACATACACAAATCCGCTGGCCCGGGTGGTATACCCCTGTTCTTCTGAAGAGGTGTTCTTCTACGCTGGCAAAACCACTGCGTAAGCTTTTCCAACTGTCCTACTCTTCAGGGCTCTTTCCGAGTAAGTGGAAAACTGCATTTGTCCAGCCCATCCCTAAAAAGGGCGAATCTTCGTCACCCACCTCCTACCGACCCATAGCACTACAGTCCCTTCTCTCCAAGGTCATGGAAACGCTGATTAACCGTCAGCTTATGAAATATCTTGAGTCCCGGAGGCTTCCTAATGACCGGCAGTAAGGCTTCCGTTCCACTGGTGATCTGATGGCAAAGTGGAACCAGTCTTTGCACAATGTAGGAGAAAGCAAGATTGTTGCGCTTGATATTTCAAAGGCATTTGACAGGGTCTGGCATCAGGCTCTCTTGTCGAAAATGCGTGCTTTTGGGATCGATGAGTCTCTTCTTCAATGGATTAGAAATTAGCTTTCGAATCGTTCAATACAAGTCGTTTTGGATGGATTCAAGTCTGATGTTCACCATATTAATGCTGGTGTTCCCAAGGGCTCTGTTTTGTCTCCGACACACTTCCTCATTTTTATAAATGATCTCTTGTCTGCTACTTCGCAGCGTCTTGTCTGCAGCGTATGTTAAGCATATTAAATTCCGGCCTTGACAGCATAATCGATTGGGGAAATAAAACTAGAGTGGAATTTAATGTTTCCAAAACCCAGTGCTGTCTACTGCCGTTAAAGCGATCACAAAATAATCAGCCGTTATTCATCAACGGCACCTGCGTTGTCGAAACCGAAAGACTTTCCATCCTCGGTATGTGTATCAAGCCAACAATTAGTTGGAACGATCACATATTTGAGGTCGCCAAAAATGCAGCGAAATGTCTAGGCTTCCTTAAACGATACAAAAAGTACTTCACTCCCTCTGATCTGACTACAATATACAAGACCTACATACGCCCAAAGCTTGAGTATAACGCTCCTATTTAGTCAGGTGCTTCTAAGACCTCCCTGCACCTGCGAGCGATAAAACTTATAGCTGATTGACTCGTTAGAACACCGACGTAATGTCGCGTCGTTGTCACTCTTTTATCGCTATTTTAACAGGAAATACTCAGTTGAATTAGCCAGTTGCATTCCTCCCCTTCAAGAAATCACCCGCAATACACAACTTCCCAGGAATGCCCACCAATTCACCCTCAAGCCCTCTTTCGGACGTGCAGTCGAATTCAGAGACTCGTTCTTTAGCTGCACTACACGAATCTGGAATGCTCTTCCCAGCTCGATTTTTCCTCCTCATTACAATCCACAGGCATTTAAAACCAATGTGCATCGGTACCTCCTCTCCCTCTCTTCCTCTATACCTTTGGCCCGTGCTGTGACTTGATACGATCACTCGCAACCCCTTTTGCACGCATCAATTATAAAAAAAAAATAAATAAATAAATATAAATGCTATCAAATTGTCCATCTATTAGAAATAAATCCTATTTAAAGTTTCGATTACACTATCTTGCGTAAGCAATTTGCAGTGGCCCTCTCTTGAGCCCAAACCCTCCAGACTGCTACTATCGCTCAAAAGATCAGACATAAGCCTGGTCATGGGAGTCATAACCGGGCACTGTCTAATCGGTGAGCATGCTAGCAAAGGAGGGGCTCCCTCAAACGATTTTTGCAGAAGTTGCAGGGATGAGGAAGAATCAGAAACTCTCCTACACCTGTTAAGCACATGTCCGGCGTTCTCACGCCTCAGATACAAACACTTTGGAAGCTTTTTCCTCAACGGCCTACATGACCTCAATAAAACCCCTCCCGCCGACATTTTAAACTTTATTATCGGCTACAACTGGTTTTAGGCTCTTCCCACATGGTGTGGTAGCACAATGGTCCTGTATGGGACTAAGTGCATTCATCAGCCACCTTAACCTACCTACCTACCTACACTTGAAAATCTGGTTGGCAGAATTGAATGTGCACTTGACAAAAAACAAATACGCCCTTGTATTTGAAAAATAAAAAACAGAAGATATCGATCACTTTTATTTTTTTAAATTTTATTACCTACATCCGCCTTCAACTACTATTCACAATCGACTGACTCTCTTTCCTTATTTCTCTTCCTTTATTTCTACCCGGTAGTCCTCTATTCATTTTGGCTATTCTATTCTGAAAAAAAATGTAATTTCAAAGCCAACTACAATTTGTATTTAAGAGAGAAATATTTTAAATCTTTGTCTACTACACTGGGTATATATTGTATTCATTAATATGGAGGGTGATTTTGACAACGCAACTTTTGATGACATGCGTCACGAGTCGAGAGAACACGGCGTAAAAAATTAATCAGTGTTGTGGATAAAAATAATGCTAATAAACAGAACAAAATCGCACCGCGACCAGTATATAATATTGGGAGTAAATAGGGGCTGCCCACAAGGTGGTGTCATGTCTCCTCTCCTATGGTGCATGTTTGAGGACTCTTTTTCTTGTCACCTTGAACAGATCTAATTTTTACGCGGATGATGTACCAACACCTGTTACTATGTCTGGAGATTTATGATCTGGAAACTTTAAAAGGAAACGAAATGGCCGAAGTACTCGCTAGTCACAGATTCAAAGAGGCTTTCATAAAGCTCAAACCCATCTTGCAACCTCTATCGACAGTTGTGACTATCGCGGGAGCACAACTAGAGATGGCATGATTCCCTAGGATGTAGGCTTTCAAAGTGAATGCTCCCAAACGTTAGTAAGTAATCCTCGACATTTCTGCTATATCTAGGCAGGAACGGATGCAGAAGGCTTTCTGGCATGCTTATAGGAAACATCACACAACAGTGTGATTGAGCTTAGTGATGAAACCCACCACGATCCCTGCAGTAAAGGTGCCAATGACTGTTGTGGCAGCTGTTTGGTGCTAATGTGGTTGGTGCTGAAAATTGAGGCTATATTACAGAATCGCTTAGTGGTATTCCTACGACAGACAAAGAAACTACCATATATTAAATGTAAGTTACTGGGCAGTTTGTCTAAGTCTGAGTTTGAGTGCTTACAGTATTTTTCAATATTCAAAAAAACTGATTACGTTTTGGTCAGTAAATTTAATAAAAATTACTCATTTGCACTCAAACAATTTTTGTACTAAGTTAAAGGTTGAATTCCAACGTCTGCAAATGTCTTGGACTAGTTGATGCTGTGGAAAACAGGAGTAAAATTATGACACAATTAAGTCAAGACTTCTTCACGTGAGGTGTCTGTATTTGAACGAGTATGCATCGCACCCAACAAATTCTGCTGTTGAGAGTATATTCGGCCGGAAAGGGGCATATTCATCCAACGAAAATTTCGAATATCCGGTGCTCGTTGCATTTTTATTAATAATCCATACGCATCATAGAGAGCATTTTTTTCAGGATGACCAGGATATTTTCAGGCAGACGTTCTTTATTCCAAAATATAACTTAAAAGTGAATAACATCGTTACACCCTACATAGAATGTATAATCGCATGGGAAAGACCGAAAAAATAGAAAATTATATCGAGTTCACAAAGCAGGAAATATCTATCACATTTGAACTATAAATTCGTCTATTCGGACGGGACTACAGAGAGTAAACCAGACTTTAAGAGAATTAAATAACGAGTAAGATGCCGTGCGGGAGCAGATTCATGGAGCACATGTGGATTTCCATTCTACCAACATCGCATTATATTGACGAAAGCATTAAGTCAAAGTATGCCTTGTCACTAAAGGTCATTTCCATGATCATCTTGGTGCATATTTTTCAAAACCCAACTGAAGAACGTACGTCAATTGATTGATTGATTGATGATTGATTTTTAAGTCTGCTTGATATTGCTAGGGTGTAAAGCAAGCTCCCTACGCAAAATACGCCATAATGTGGTCTGAGTGATTCCCAATTCTTGAGGTAGCCTGAACGGCAGCTTATTTTCGACAGTTGGTAAAACCCGGCAACATCATACAACGAATATGCATACTTAAGAGTGTGCACTAAGCTTGTTATTGCCAGTTTACTAAGGCGTAAATCACGAACAAAAATTGGAAATAACACTTTAAAAGTTGTGGCCACCACTAATTTGCAGACGTTGCAGGTTCGTGTACTTAAACTTAATTTTGCTAAGCATATTCACAGTGACAGTGGAAAAGCCTTTATAAATTTGTTATATAACTAATTTATAAAGGATTTTCCACTGTTATCGGCTAATTCTGCCAATATTATAGCAATATGCAAATCCGTAGCCTTAGCTTTTCCTGATTTGTGTGCAGACTTTGTTTTAATTTGATTAATATTCCAATAGGGGGCGTGGGCCTATGCACGCGAGGTAACGTCATTGATTGCGCTCAACATGGCGAGCTGCCAAGGCAATCCTCGTTAGTGCACAGGTCAAGTTGACATACAGCCTCCACGCGGCGTCCCCTGGATAGCCATCACAAAACCCGTTGTATGGTGAACTAATGTATGCAGCGACTTCCTCTGCCCGAGGATTTAAATAATGGGCCTGGCCTACCAGTCTGTGGGTTGTGCGTGAGGGTAACTTCCTCACCACGTTAAAATAATATAGTTCAGAAAACCCGATATGCCTCGGATAAGGACGGATCAACTGTTGACGACCCCAGCAAACGTTTTAAGGACAAAGATTTTCGGTTTTGCACGTGGAATGTGAGGTCCCTTAACAGGCCACGTGCAGCCGAACAATTTGCGGAGGCCCTTGACAGCTACAAAGCTGACATAACCGCCATCCAGGAAGTGCGATGGGATGGGCCTGGCATAAAAGTGATGAAGAACTGCGATATCTACTACAGCAATTGCTATAGAGAGAGAAGGCAGCGCTTATTCGGATGCGGATTTGTTGTTCGAGGCAGACTTAGGCAAAAAGTCTTGAGCTACGACCCCGTCAGCGAACGCCCCCCGCATCAAGGCTAAATTCGGGAACATCAGCCTAATTTGCGCTCACGCCCCGACAGAGGAGAAGGATGACAACATCAAGGATGACTTCTATGATCTCCTAGAAAGAACATACGATCGATGCCCCAGCTAAGACACCAAGATCGTTCTAGGAGATTTCAACGCTCAGCTGGGAAAGGAGGACATCTTTGCTGGAGTCATCGGCAAACACAGCCTGCACGACAACACATCCGGAAACGGACTCAGGCTGTTGGACTTCGCCTCGGGGCGAAACCTCTCTGTGGCTAGCACGCGGTTCCCACACCTGGACATTCACAAAGGAACCTGGCGATCTCCTGATCAATCAACCGTCAACTAGATTGATCACGTTGCGATCGACGTCAGTTAGTCCTCCAGTATTCTCGATGTCCGAACCTTCCGAGGTGCAAACATTGACTCGGATCATCACCTTGTTGTAGGCAAGGTAGGAACCCGGATATCGAGAGAGCAACGGAGTCGAGAAAGGCCAAAACGGTTTGACGTCGAAAAGCTACAATCGCAGCTGATTGCTGGGAACTTTGCAGACCGAGTCTCCCGGAAACTCGCTCAGAGTTTGACGACGAGTGCAGGCAAGCGCACGCACCTAAACAAGACGCCTATAAGGCGACGCTGCATCGAACAACTAGGGCTGTTCGTGAACTCTACGAACAGAGAAGAAGGGAAGAGCACCGGCTTCTCAGAAGGAAGAAGAAGGAACATGAGAAGCGCCCGGTCGAGGAAATGGAAAGGTGTTTTGGCAGGAATGAAGTCCGAAAGTTTTACCGAAAGGTAAAACAGCTATCCGGAGGATACAAGGTTCGGACCAAGGCCTGCCGGGACCAAAATGGACAACTAGTAGTAGAGTCGCAGTCTGTGCTGAGAATCTGGAAGGATCATTTCTGCCGACTCCTAAACGGCGATGACGACCCAAATCCCGCTGTTAGGCAGAATGTTTCACTCAATTTGGACGATGATAGACAAACATTCCGTCCCCCCGACTTAGACGAGGTGAAGATAGCAATATCCAAGCTGAAGTCGAACACAGCTGCTGGAGCGGACGGACTGTCCGCAGAACTATTTAAAGAAACTGGAGATGACCATATCTGTAAGATATGGTCGGAAGAAAGCATGCCCGATGAGTGGAATCTCAGCGTCGTTTGCCCGGTTCACAAAAAAGGAGACCCCTTTGACTGCCCCAACTACCGAGGGATAAGTCGCCTGAACATCGCACACAAGATCCTCTCTGCCGTATTGTGTGAGCGTCTGAACCTGATAGTCCATAACCTGATAGGTCCCTATCAGTGTGGTTTCAGGCCAGGGAAGTCCACAATAGACCAGATCTTCACATTACGGCAGATCCTGGAAAAGACCCAAGAAATGCAAATTGACACTCACCACCTATTCGTCGATTTCAAGGCTGCATATGACAGTATGCATAGAGACGAGCTATACAGTGCCATGTCTAGTTTTGGCATTCCTACCAAACTCGTCAGATTGTGTAGGATGACGATGGAGAACTCTCGCTGCTCCGTCAAGGTCGGTACCGAACTCACCGAGACCTTCAATGTCAAAAAAGGTTTTAGACAAGGCGACGCACTGTCATGTGACTTTTTTAACATCATCCTCGAGAAGATCGTGCGTAACTTACAAGTCAACACCAGAGACACGATCTTCCAGAAGTCAGTTCAATTGCTAGCATACGCTGATGACATTGATGTGATTGGACGAACACAGCGAGCCATCAATGAGGCGTTTGCTGGCATTGAGGTCCCAGGTCCACCCCGGACTGTAGCGCCACAAGAAGAAGAAGAAGAATATTCCAATGCTCATCATAATAATTTTGAATTTCTTAATCATTCATATTTCCGAATGATATGGCAGTGCTGTGTTCACATTACTCGCCAATGTCATTGCTATTTGGTCTTTATTCAATATATTCTTAATTTTTGTCAAATGTTCATTACATTTCTCACAATTTATATATTAAGTCTGAAATTGTGTTGGGAAATGTATGCTAAACACAGAATGCCTATTGAAAACATTCGTCTTTAGTTGAGTTTGCCCCCGAAATATGTGTACATCAGAGACTAATAGGGAGACAGTCAACTAGAGCTGATTCACAGACAGGATTTTTTTGTTTTTGAATGAGAATACGTGTGAACTGCCTATACGGTGGATCTCCCCAATCTTCAAAATGTTAGAAGGAGAGGGCTTATAAATCAGAAAATCGAAAGACAGAATGTATAGTTTTTTCATTTATATAACTTAAAGTATATTAATTTGGCTCATTGTATTACAAGTATCTTAGATAATGTCAATCTCCGACAGACGGCGTTTTGCCATGTTGACTAACATTTCTTTTTCTATTACTAATTGTTAAAATGAAGACCAATAAAGAATGTTTATAATAATAATAATAATAATAGTTTTTTCCACCACTAAGTAATCGTTGCCGATAGCCGCGTTCAAATATGATGTTTCTAAGGCAGAAGTTGCATCAGAAAAGCAATATAGTTAAAACTTTATGATTATTTCAAAAACAAAATGAGGACATAAAGTTAGTTTGAACGCAAAAATTTAAAAAATGTACTAAATAGTTGTTATGAACTAATAAACATTACAAAACACTGAAAAACTGCTAGTTATATAAAATACCCGTTTTCTATAAATGTGTTTCAATTAAATAGCTATTGTTAATGAATATTATGCCTGACAATATTTTTGTTCTTATCGCCTAAAATAATACTCAAAAGGTATATTAAATGTGTAAATATGTTCCCATTTCGAACTAACATAATTGTTTTAAGTATATTTAATATATTACAATTGTCATATATCTTCGTTCTGAGTTAAATAAGACAAGAATGTTTCGCAAAATATATTCGTTTTATTTTTATTGTTGTTATTTTCATTGCATGAAATATGTTTAATATTTCATTGTTTCTATTGATTACAACACCTTTCATATTGAATGGAAGTCATTTGGACAATAAAAATAACATTTTTTAATAATAATATTTAGCAAGAAATATTTACGCGACTTTTCAGCACGCGTTACTCTATATTCTTTTTTCTACATATTTCATAAGTTATTATTTCGCTGGGCATGAGGTCCTTCATTCTTCACAGAGTGAACAGCATCAAGCCTAAGGAAAACGCGTGGTACGACTCGAGCTGCAAAGAGGCTATCAGGATGAGAGAGTTGAGTTTCCGGGATTATAAAGCCAACCCTTCTGAGGAAACCCGGAAAAAGTTCAAACTGATCCGAAATGATTGTAATACATTAATAAGACATGTTAAATCCTCCTTTGACCAAAAGTTGAGGCAAAAAGTTCTACAATGCCCCAAGGGTAGAAGAAGCTCTTTGGTCTTTCGTAAAAAACATAAGGAATTCAGTCTCGTCTTCGATCCCAATGCTCATTTGCAATGACATTTTAACTGCCAGCTCTTTAGACAAAGCTAAACTGCTTGCTGCACACTTTGCAGCTAGCTCAACGCTGTCAGATAGCACTTTGTAACCGTCTGTCCTTGACAGCGTAAATTTGTCTATGGGGCAAATCCACTTTCGCACTCGTACAGTAGCAAGAGTATTTAAAGATCCAAACATACACAAATCCGCTGGCCCGGGTGGTATACCCCTGTTCTTCTGAAGAGGTGTTCTTCTACGCTGGCAAAACCACTGCGTAAGCTTTTCCAACTGTCCTACTCTTCAAGCCTCTTTCCGAGTAAGTGGAAAACTGCATTTGTCCAGCCCATCCCTAAAAAGGGCGAATCTTCGTCACCCACCTCCTACCGACCCATAGCACTAACGTCCCTTCTCTCCAAGGTCATGGAAACGCTGATTAACCGTCAGCTTATGAAATATCTTGAGTCCCGGAGGCTTCCTAATGACCGGCAGTAAGGCTTCCGTTCCACTGGTGATCTGATGGCAAAATGGAACCAGTCTTTGCACAATGTAGGAGAAAGCAAGATTGTTGCGCTTGATATTTCAAAGGCATTTGACAGGGTCTGGCATCAGGCTCTCTTGTCGAAAATGCGTGCTTTTGGGATCGATGAGTCTCTTCTTCAATGGATTAGAAATTAGCTTTCGAATCGTTCAATACAAGTCGTTTTGGATGGATTCAAGTCTGATGTTCACCATATTAATGCTGGTGTTCCCAAGGGCTCTGTTTTGTCTCCGACACACTTCCTCATTTTTATAAATGATTTCTTGTCTGCTACTTCGCAGCGTCTTGTCTGCAGCGTATGTTAAGCATATTAAATTCCGGCCTTAACAGCATAATCGATTGGGGAAATAAAACTAGAGTGGAATTTAATGTTTCCAGAACCCAGTGCTGTCTACTGTCGTTAAAGCGATCACAAAATAATCAGCCGTTATTCATCAACGGCACCTGCGTTGTCGAAACCGAAAGACTTTCCATCCTCGGTATGTGTATCAACCCAACAATTAGTTGGAACGATCACATAATTGAGGTCGCCAAAAATGCAGCGAAATGTCTAGGCTTCCTTAAACGATACTAGAAGTACTTCACTCCCTCTGATCTGACTACAATATACAAGGCCTACATACGCCCAAAGCTTGAGTATAACGCTCCTGTTTAGTCAGGTGCTTCTAAGACCTATCTGCACCTGCGAGCGATAAAACTTATAGCTGATTAACTCGTTAGAACACCGACGTAATGTCGCGTCGTTGTCACTCTTTTATCGCTATTTTAACAGGAAATACTCAGTTGAATTAGCCAGTTGCATTCCTCCCCTTCAAGAAATCACCCGCAATACACAACTTCCCAGGAATGCCCACCAATTCACCCTCAAGCCCTCTTTCGGACATGCAGTCGAATTCAGAGACTCGTTCTTTAGCTGCACTACACGAATCTGGAATGCTCTTCCCAGCTCGATTTTTCCTCCTCATTACAATCCACAGGCATTTAAAACCAATGTGCATCGGTACCTCCTCTCCCTCTCTTCCTCTATACATTTGGCCCGTGCTGTGACTTGATACGATCACTCGCAACCCCTTTTGCACGCATCAATTATAAAAAAAAATATAAATAAATAAATATAAATGCTATCAAATTGTCCATCTATTAGAAATAAATCCTATTTAAAGTTTCGATTACACTATCTTGCGTAAGCAATTTGCAGTGGCCCTCTCTTGAGCCCAAACCCTCCAGACTGCTACTATCGCTCAAAAGATCAGACATAAGCCTGGTCATGGGAGTCATAACCGGGCACTGTCTAATCGGTGAGCATGCTAGCAAAGGAGGGGCTCCCTCAAACGATTTTTGCAGAAGTTGCAGGGATCAGGAAGAATCAGAAACTCTCCTACACCTGTTAAGCACATGTCCGGCGTTCTCACGCCTCAGATACAAACACTTTGGAAGCTTTTTCCTCAACGGCCTACATGACCTCAATAAAACCCCTCCCGCCGACATTTTAAACTTTATTATCGGCTACAACTGGTTTTAGGCTCTTCCCACATGGTCTGGTAGCACAATGGTCCTGTATGGGACTAAGTGCATTCATCAGCCACCTTAACCTACCTACCTACCTACACTTGAAAATCTGGTTGGCAGAATTGAATGTGCACTTGACAAAAAACAAATACGCCCTTGTATTTGAAAAATAAAAAACAGAAGATATCGATCACTTTTATTTTTTTAAATTTTATTACCTACATCCGCCTTCAACTACTATTCACAATCGACTGACTCTCTTTCCTTATTTCTCTTCCTTTATTTCTACCCGGTAGTCCTCTATTCATTTTGGGCTATTCTATTCTGAAAAAAATATGTAATTTCAAAGCCAACTACAATTTGTATTTAAGAGAGAAATATTTTAAATCTTTGTCTACTACACTGGGTATATATTGTATTCATTAATATGTAGGGTGATTTTGACAACGCAACTTTTGATGACATGCGTCACGAGTCGAGAGAACACGGCGTAAAAAATTAATCAGTGTTGTGGATAAAAATAATGCTAATAAACAGAACAAAATCGCACCGCGACCAGTATATAATATTGGGAGTAAATAGGGGCTGCCCACAAGGTGGTGTCATGTCTCCTCTCCTATGGTGCATGTTTGAGGACTCTTTTTCTTGTCACCTTGAACAGATCTAATTTTTACGCGGATGATGTACCAACACCTGTTACTATGTCTGGAGATTTATGATCTGGAAACTTTAAAAGGAAACGAAATGGCCGAAGTACTCGCTAGTCACAGATTCAAAGAGGCTTTCATAAAGCTCAAACCCATCTTGCAACCTCTATCGACAGTTGTGACTATCGCGGGAGCACAACTAGAGATGGCATGATTCCCTAGGATGTAGGCTTTCAAAGTGAATGCTCCCAAACGTTAGTAAGTAATCCTCGACATTTCTGCTATATCTAGGCAGGAACGGATGCAGAAGGCTTTCTGGCATGCTTATAGGAAACATCACACAACAGTGTGATTGAGCTTAGTGATGAAACCCACCACGATCCCTGCAGTAAAGGTGCCAATGACTGTCGTGGCAGCTGTTTGGTGCTAATGTGGTTGGTGCTGAAAATCGAGGCTATATTACAGAATCGCTTAGTGGTATTCCTACGACAGACAAAGAAACTACCATATATTAAATGTAAGTTACTGGGCAGTTTGTCTAAGTCTGAGTTTGAGTGCTTACAGTATTTTTCAATATTCAAAAAAACTGATTACGTTTTGGTCCGTAAATTTAATAAAAATTACTCATTTGCACTCAAACAATTTTTGTACTAAGTAAAAGGTTGAATTCCAACGTCTGCAAATGTCTTGGACTAGTTGATGCTGTGGAAAACAGGAATAAAATTATGACACAATTAAGTCAAGACTTCTTCACGTGAGGTGTCTGTATTTGAACGAGTATGCATCGCACCCAACAAATTCTGCTGTTGAGAGTATATTCGGCCGGAAAGGGGCATATTAATCCAACGAAAATTTCGAATATCCGGTGCTCGTTGCATTTTTATTAATAATCCATACGCATCATAGAGAGCATTTTTTTCAGGATGACCAGGATATTTTCAGGCAGACGTTCTTTATTCCAAAATATAACTTAAAAGTGAATAACATCGTTACACCCTACATAGAATGTATAATCGCATGGGAAAGACCGAAAAAATAGAAAATTATATCGAGTTCACAAAGCAGGAAATATCTATCACATTTGAACTATAAATTCGTCTATTCGGACGGGACTACAGAGAGTAAACCAGACTTTAAGAGAATTAAATAACGAGTAAGATGCCGTGCGGGAACAGATTCATGGAGCACATATGGATTTCCATTCTACCAACATCGCATTATATTGACGAAAGCATTAAGTCAAAGTATGCCTTGTCACTAAAGGTCATTTCCATGATCATCTTGGTGCATATTTTTCAAAACCCAACTGAAGAACGTACGTCAATTGATTGATTGATTGATGATTGATTTTTAAGTCTGCTTGATATTGCTAGGGTGTAAAGCAAGCTCCCTACGCAAAATACGCCATAATGTGGTCTGAGTGATTCCCAATTCTTGAGGTAGCCTGAACGGCAGCTTATTTTCGACAGTTGGTAAAACCCGGCAACATCATACAACGAATATGCATACTTAAGAGTGTGCACTAAGCTTGTTATTGCCAGTTTACTAAGGCGTGAATCACGAACACAAATTGGAAATAACACTTTAAAAGTTGTGGCCACCACTTATTTGCAGACGTTGCAGGTTCGTGTACTTAAACTTAATTTTGCTAAGCATATTCACAGTGACAGTGGAAAAGCCTTTATAAATTTGTTATATAACTAATTTATAAAGGATTTTCCACTGTTATCGGCTAATTCTGCCAATATTATAGCAATATGCAAATCCGTAGCCTTAGCTTTTCCTGATTTGTGTGCAGACTTTGTTTTAATTTGATTAATATTCCAATAGGGGGCGTGGGCCTATGCACGCGAGGTAACGTCATTGATTGCGCTCAACATGGCGAGCTGCCAAGGCAATCCTCGTTAGTGCACAGGTCAAGTTGACATACAGCCTCCACGCGGCGCCCCCTGGATAGCCATCACAACACCCGTTGTATGGTGAACTAATGTATGCAGCGACTTCCTCTGCCCGAGGATTTAAATAATGGGCCTGGCCTACCAGTCTGTGGGTTGTGCGTGAGGGTAACTTCCTCACCACGTTAAAATAATATAGTTCAGAAAACCCGATATGCCTCGGATAAGGACGGATCAACTGTTGACGACCCCAGCAAACGTTTTAAGGACAAAGATTTTCGGTTTTGCACGTGGAATGTGAGGTCCCTTAACAGGCCACGTGCAGCCGAACAATTTGCGGAGGCCCTTGACAGCTACAAAGCTGACATAACCGCCATCCAGGAAGTGCGATGGGATGGGCCTGGCATAAAAGTGATGAAGAACTGCGATATCTACTACAGCAATTGCTATAGAGAGAGAAGGCAGCGCTTATTCGGATGCGGATTTGTTGTTCGAGGCAGACTTAGGCAAAAAGTCTTGAGCTACGACCCCGTCAGCGAACGCCCCCCGCATCAAGGCTAAATTCGGGAACATCAGCCTAATTTGCGCTCACGCCCCGACAGAGGAGAAGGATGACAACATCAAGGATGACTTCTATGATCTCCTAGAAAGAACATACGATCGATGCCCCAGCTAAGACACCAAGATCGTTCTAGGAGATTTCAACGCTCAGCTGGGAAAGGAGGACATCTTTGCTGGAGTCATCGGCAAACACAGCCTGCACGACAACACATCCGGAAACGGACTCAGGCTGTTGGACTTCGCCTCGGGGCGAAACCTCTCTGTGGCTAGCACGCGGTTCCCACACCTGGACATTCACAAAGGAACCTGGCGATCTCCTGATCAATCAACCGTCAACTAGATTGATCACGTTGCGATCGACGTCAGTTAGTCCTCCAGTATTCTCGATGTCCGAACCTTCCGAGGTGCAAACATTGACTCGGATCATCACCTTGTTGTAGGCAAGGTAGGAACCCGGATATCGAGAGAGCAACGGAGTCGAGAAAGGCCAAAACGGTTTGACGTCGAAAAGCTACAATCGCAGCTGATTGCTGGGAACTTTGCAGACCGAGTCTCCCGGAAACTCGCTCAGAGTTTGACGACGAGTGCAGGCAAGCGCACGCACCTAAACAAGACGCCTATAAGGCGACGCTGCATCGAACAACTAGGGCTGTTCGTGAACTCTACGAACAGAGAAGAAGGGAAGAGCACCGGCTTCTCAGAAGGAAGAAGAAGGAACATGAGAAGCGCCCGGTCGAGGAAATGGAAAGGTGTTTTGGCAGGAATGAAGTCCGAAAGTTTTACCGAAAGGTAAAACAGCTATCCGGAGGATACAAGGTTCGGACCAAGGCCTGCCGGGACCAAAATGGACAACTAGTAGTAGAGTCGCAGTCTGTGCTGAGAATCTGGAAGGATCATTTCTGCCGACTCCTAAACGGCGATGACGACCCAAATCCCGCTGTTAGGCAGAATGTTTCACTCAATTTGGACGATGATAGACAAACATTCCGTCCCCCCGACTTAGACGAGGTGAAGATAGCAATATCCAAGCTGAAGTCGAACACAGCTGCTGGAGCGGACGGACTGTCCGCAGAACTATTTAAAGAAACTGGAGATGACCATATCTGTAAGATATGGTCGGAGGAAAGCATGCCCGATGAGTGGAATCTCAGCGTCGTTTGCCCGGTTCACAAAAAAGGAGACCCCTTTGACTGCCCCAACTACCGAGGGATAAGTCGCCTGAACATCGCACACAAGATCCTCTCTGCCGTATTGTGTGAGCGTCTGAACCTGATAGTCCATAACCTGATAGGTCCCTATCAGTGTGGTTTCAGGCCAGGGAAGTCCACAATAGACCAGATCTTCACATTACGGCAGATCCTGGAAAAGACCCAAGAAATGCAAATTGACACTCACCACCTATTCGTCGATTTCAAGGCTGCATATGACAGTATGCATAGAGACGAGCTATACAGTGCCATGTCTAGTTTTGGCATTCCTACCAAACTCGTCAGATTGTGTAGGATGACGATGGAGAACTCTCGCTGCTCCGTCAAGGTCGGTACCGAACTCACCGAGACCTTCAATGTCAAAAAAGGTTTTAGACAAGGCGACGCACTGTCATGTGACTTTTTTAACATCATCCTCGAGAAGATCGTGCGTAACTTACAAGTCAACACCAGAGACACGATCTTCCAGAAGTCAGTTCAATTGCTAGCATACGCTGATGACATTGATGTGATTGGACGAACACAGCGAGCCATCAATGAGGCGTTTGCTGGCATTGAGGTCCCAGGTCCACCCCGGACTGTAGCGCCACAAGAAGAAGAAGAAGAATATTCCAATGCTCATCATAATAATTTTGAATTTCTTAATCATTCATATTTCCGAATGATATGGCAGTGCTGTGTTCACATTACTCGCCAATGTCATTGCTATTTGGTCTTTATTCAATATATTCTTAATTTTTGTCAAATGTTCATTACATTTCTCACAATTTAAATATTAAGTCTGAAATTGTGTTGGGAAATGTATGCTAAACACAGAATGCCTATTGAAAACATTCGTCTTTAGTTGAGTTTGCCCCCGAAATATGTGTACATCAGAGACTAATAGGGAGACAGTCAACTAGAGCTGATTCACAGACAGGATTTTTTTGTTTTTGAATGAGAATACGTGTGAACTGCCTATACGGTGGATCTCCCCAATCTTCAAAATGTTAGAAGGAGAGGGCTTATAAATCAGAAAATCGAAAGACAGAATGTATAGTTTTTTCATTTATATAACTTAAAGTATATTAATTTGGCTCATTGTATTACAAGTATCTTAGATAATGTCAATCTCCGACAGACGGCGTTTTGCCATGTTGACTAACATTTCTTTTTCTATTACTAATTGTTAAAATGAAGACCAATAAAGAATGTTTATAATAATAATAATAATAATAGTTTTTTCCACCACTAAGTAATCGTTGCCGATAGCCGCGTTCAAATATGATGTTTCTAAGGCAGAAGTTGCATCAGAAAAGCAATATAGTTAAAACTTTATGATTATTTCAAAAACAAAATGAGGACATAAAGTTAGTTTGAACGCAAAAATTTAAAAAATGTACTAAATAGTTGTTATGAACTAATAAACATTACAAAACACTGAAAAACTGCTAGTTATATAAAATACCCGTTTTCTATAAATGTGTTTCAATTAAATAGCTATTGTTAATGAATATTATGCCTGACAATATTTTTGTTCTTATTGCCTAAAATAATACTCAAAAGGTATATTAAATGTGTAAATATGTTCCCATTTCGAACTAACATAATTGTTTTAAGTATATTTAATATATTACAATTGTCATATATCTTCGTTCTGAGTTAAATAAGACAAGAATGTTTCGCAAAATATATTCGTTTTATTTTTATTGTTGTTATTTTCATTGCATGAAATATGTTTAATATTTCATTGTTTCTATTGATTACAACACCTTTCATATTGAATGGAAGTCATTTGGACAATAAAAATAACATTTTTTAATAATAATATTTAGCAAGAAATATTTACGCGACTTTTCAGCACGCGTTACTCTATATTCTTTTTTCTACATATTTCATAAGTTATTATTTCGCTGGGCATGAGGTCCTTCATTCTTCACAGAGTGAACAGCATCAAGCCTAAGGAAAACGCGTGGTACGACTCGAGCTGCAAAGAGGCTATCAGGATGAGAGAGTTGAGTTTCCGGGATTATAAAGCCAACCCTTCTGAGGAAACCCGGAAAAAGTTCAAACTGATCCGAAATGATTGTAATACATTAATAAGACATGTTAAATCCTCCTTTGACCAAAAGTTGAGGCAAAAAGTTCTACAATGCCCCAAGGGTAGAAGAAGCTCTTTGGTCTTTCGTAAAAAACATAAGGAATTCAGTCTCGTCTTCGATCCCAATGCTCATTTGCAATGACATTTTAACTGCCAGCTCTTTAGACAAAGCTAAACTGCTTGCTGCACACTTTGCAGCTAGCTCAACGCTGTCAGATAGCACTTTGTAACCGTCTGTCCTTGACAGCGTAAATTTGTCTATGGGGCAAATCCACTTTCGCACTCGTACAGTAGCAAGAGTATTTAAAGATCCAAACATACACAAATCCGCTGGCCCGGGTGGTATACCCCTGTTCTTCTGAAGAGGTGTTCTTCTACGCTGGCAAAACCACTGCGTAAGCTTTTCCAACTGTCCTACTCTTCAAGCCTCTTTCCGAGTAAGTGGAAAACTGCATTTGTCCAGCCCATCCCTAAAAAGGGCGAATCTTCGTCACCCACCTCCTACCGACCCATAGCACTAACGTCCCTTCTCTCCAAGGTCATGGAAACGCTGATTAACCGTCAGCTTATGAAATATCTTGAGTCCCGGAGGCTTCCTAATGACCGGCAGTAAGGCTTCCGTTCCACTGGTGATCTGATGGCAAAATGGAACCAGTCTTTGCACAATGTAGGAGAAAGCAAGATTGTTGCGCTTGATATTTCAAAGGCATTTGACAGGGTCTGGCATCAGGCTCTCTTGTCGAAAATGCGTGCTTTTGGGATCGATGAGTCTCTTCTTCAATGGATTAGAAATTAGCTTTCGAATCGTTCAATACAAGTCGTTTTGGATGGATTCAAGTCTGATGTTCACCATATTAATGCTGGTGTTCCCAAGGGCTCTGTTTTGTCTCCGACACACTTCCTCATTTTTATAAATGATTTCTTGTCTGCTACTTCGCAGCGTCTTGTCTGCAGCGTATGTTAAGCATATTAAATTCCGGCCTTAACAGCATAATCGATTGGGGAAATAAAACTAGAGTGGAATTTAATGTTTCCAGAACCCAGTGCTGTCTACTGTCGTTAAAGCGATCACAAAATAATCAGCCGTTATTCATCAACGGCACCTGCGTTGTCGAAACCGAAAGACTTTCCATCCTCGGTATGTGTATCAACCCAACAATTAGTTGGAACGATCACATAATAGAGGTCGCCAAAAATGCAGCGAAATGTCTAGGCTTCCTTAAACGATACTAGAAGTACTTCACTCCCTCTGATCTGACTACAATATACAAGGCCTACATACGCCCAAAGCTTGAGTATAACGCTCCTGTTTAGTCAGGTGCTTCTAAGACCTATCTGCACCTGCGAGCGATAAAACTTATAGCTGATTAACTCGTTAGAACACCGACGTAATGTCGCGTCGTTGTCACTCTTTTATCGCTATTTTAACAGGAAATACTCAGTTGAATTAGCCAGTTGCATTCCTCCCCTTCAAGAAATCACCCGCAATACACAACTTCCCAGGAATGCCCACCAATTCACCCTCAAGCCCTCTTTCGGACATGCAGTCGAATTCAGAGACTCGTTCTTTAGCTGCACTACACGAATCTGGAATGCTCTTCCCAGCTCGATTTTTCCTCCTCATTACAATCCACAGGCATTTAAAACCAATGTGCATCGGTACCTCCTCTCCCTCTCTTCCTCTATACATTTGGCCCGTGCTGTGACTTGATACGATCACTCGCAACCCCTTTTGCACGCATCAATTATAAAAAAAAAAATAAATAAATAAATATAAATGCTATCAAATTGTCCATCTATTAGAAATAAATCCTATTTAAAGTTTCGATTACACTATCTTGCGTAAGCAATTTGCAGTGGCCCTCTCTTGAGCCCAAACCCTCCAGACTGCTACTATCGCTCAAAAGATCAGACATAAGCCTGGTCATGGGAGTCATAACCGGGCACTGTCTAATCGGTGAGCATGCTAGCAAAGGAGGGGCTCCCTCAAACGATTTTTGCAGAAGTTGCAGGGATCAGGAAGAATCAGAAACTCTCCTACACCTGTTAAGCACATGTCCGGCGTTCTCACGCCTCAGATACAAACACTTTGGAAGCTTTTTCCTCAACGGCCTACATGACCTCAATAAAACCCCTCCCGCCGACATTTTAAACTTTATTATCGGCTACAACTGGTTTTAGGCTCTTCCCACATGGTGTGGTAGCACAATGGTCCTGTATGGGACTAAGTGCATTCATCAGCCACCTTAACCTACCTACCTACCTACACTTGAAAATCTGGTTGGCAGAATTGAATGTGCACTTGACAAAAAACAAATACGCCCTTGTATTTGAAAAATAAAAAACAGAAGATATCGATCACTTTTATTTTTTTAAATTTTATTACCTACATCCGCCTTCAACTACTATTCACAATCGACTGACTCTCTTTCCTTATTTCTCTTCCTTTATTTCTACCCGGTAGTCCTCTATTCATTTTGGGCTATTCTATTCTGAAAAAAATATGTAATTTCAAAGCCAACTACAATTTGTATTTAAGAGAGAAATATTTTAAATCTTTGTCTACTACACTGGGTATATATTGTATTCATTAATATGTAGGGTGATTTTGACAACGCAACTTTTGATGACATGCGTCACGAGTCGAGAGAACACGGCGTAAAAAATTAATCAGTGTTGTGGATAAAAATAATGCTAATAAACAGAACAAAATCGCACCGCGACCAGTATATAATATTGGGAGTAAATAGGGGCTGCCCACAAGGTGGTGTCATGTCTCCTCTCCTATGGTGCATGTTTGAGGACTCTTTTTCTTGTCACCTTGAACAGATCTAATTTTTACGCGGATGATGTACCAACACCTGTTACTATGTCTGGAGATTTATGATCTGGAAACTTTAAAAGGAAACGAAATGGCCGAAGTACTCGCTAGTCACAGATTCAAAGAGGCCTTCATAAAGCTCAAACCCATCTTGCAACCTCTATCGACAGTTGTGACTATCGCGGGAGCACAACTAGAGATGGCATGATTCCCTAGGATGTAGGCTTTCAAAGTGAATGCTCCCAAACGTTAGTAAGTAATCCTCGACATTTCTGCTATATCTAGGCAGGAACGGATGCAGAAGGCTTTCTGGCATGCTTATAGGAAACATCACACAACAGTGTGATTGAGCTTAGTGATGAAACCCACCACGATCCCTGCAGTAAAGGTGCCAATGACTGTCGTGGCAGCTGTTTGGTGCTAATGTGGTTGGTGCTGAAAATCGAGGCTATATTACAGAATCGCTTAGTGGTATTCCTACGACAGACAAAGAAACTACCATATATTAAATGTAAGTTACTGGGCAGTTTGTCTAAGTCTGAGTTTGAGTGCTTACAGTATTTTTCAATATTCAAAAAAACTGATTACGTTTTGGTCCGTAAATTTAATAAAAATTACTCATTTGCACTCAAACAATTTTTGTACTAAGTAAAAGGTTGAATTCCAACGTCTGCAAATGTCTTGGACTAGTTGATGCTGTGGAAAACAGGAATAAAATTATGACACAATTAAGTCAAGACTTCTTCACGTGAGGTGTCTGTATTTGAACGAGTATGCATCGCACCCAACAAATTCTGCTGTTGAGAGTATATTCGGCCGGAAAGGGGCATATTAATCCAACGAAAATTTCGAATATCCGGTGCTCGTTGCATTTTTATTAATAATCCATACGCATCATAGAGAGCATTTTTTTCAGGATGACCAGGATATTTTCAGGCAGACGTTCTTTATTCCAAAATATAACTTAAAAGTGAATAACATCGTTACACCCTACATAGAATGTATAATCGCATGGGAAAGACCGAAAAAATAGAAAATTATATCGAGTTCACAAAGCAGGAAATATCTATCACATTTGAACTATAAATTCGTCTATTCGGACGGGACTACAGAGAGTAAACCAGACTTTAAGAGAATTAAATAACGAGTAAGATGCCGTGCGGGAACAGATTCATGGAGCACATATGGATTTCCATTCTACCAACATCGCATTATATTGACGAAAGCATTAAGTCAAAGTATGCCTTGTCACTAAAGGTCATTTCCATGATCATCTTGGTGCATATTTTTCAAAACCCAACTGAAGAACGTACGTCAATTGATTGATTGATTGATGATTGATTTTTAAGTCTGCTTGATATTGCTAGGGTGTAAAGCAAGCTCTCTACGCAAAATACGCCATAATGTGGTCTGAGTGATTCCCAATTCTTGAGGTAGCCTGAACGGCAGCTTATTTTCGACAGTTGGTAAAACCCGGCAACATCATACAACGAATATGCATACTTAAGAGTGTGCACTAAGCTTGTTATTGCCAGTTTACTAAGGCGTGAATCACGAACACAAATTGGAAATAACACTTTAAAAGTTGTGGCCACCACTTATTTGCAGACGTTGCAGGTTCGTGTACTTAAACTTAATTTTGCTAAGCATATTCACAGTGACAGTGGAAAAGCCTTTATAAATTTGTTATATAACTAATTTATAAAGGATTTTCCACTGTTATCGGCTAATTCTGCCAATATTATAGCAATATGCAAATCCGTAGCCTTAGCTTTTCCTGATTTGTGTGCAGACTTTGTTTTAATTTGATTAATATTCCAATAGGGGGCGTGGGCCTATGCACGCGAGGTAACGTCATTGATTGCGCTCAACATGGCGAGCTGCCAAGGCAATCCTCGTTAGTGCACAGGTCAAGTTGACATACAGCCTCCACGCGGCGCCCCCTGGATAGCCATCACAACACCCGTTGTATGGTGAACTAATGTATGCAGCGACTTCCTCTGCCCGAGGATTTAAATAATGGGCCTGGCCTACCAGTCTGTGGGTTGTGCGTGAGGGTAACTTCCTCACCACGTTAAAATAATATAGTTCAGAAAACCCGATATGCCTCGGATAAGGACGGATCAACTGTTGACGACCCCAGCAAACGTTTTAAGGACAAAGATTTTCGGTTTTGCACGTGGAATGTGAGGTCCCTTAACAGGCCACGTGCAGCCGAACAATTTGCGGAGGCCCTTGACAGCTACAAAGCTGACATAACCGCCATCCAGGAAGTGCGATGGGATGGGCCTGGCATAAAAGTGATGAAGAACTGCGATATCTACTACAGCAATTGCTATAGAGAGAGAAGGCAGCGCTTATTCGGATGCGGATTTGTTGTTCGAGGCAGACTTAGGCAAAAAGTCTTGAGCTACGACCCCGTCAGCGAACGCCCCCCGCATCAAGGCTAAATTCGGGAACATCAGCCTAATTTGCGCTCACGCCCCGACAGAGGAGAAGGATGACAACATCAAGGATGACTTCTATGATCTCCTAGAAAGAACATACGATCGATGCCCCAGCTAAGACACCAAGATCGTTCTAGGAGATTTCAACGCTCAGCTGGGAAAGGAGGACATCTTTGCTGGAGTCATCGGCAAACACAGCCTGCACGACAACACATCCGGAAACGGACTCAGGCTGTTGGACTTCGCCTCGGGGCGAAACCTCTCTGTGGCTAGCACGCGGTTCCCACACCTGGACATTCACAAAGGAACCTGGCGATCTCCTGATCAATCAACCGTCAACTAGATTGATCACGTTGCGATCGACGTCAGTTAGTCCTCCAGTATTCTCGATGTCCGAACCTTCCGAGGTGCAAACATTGACTCGGATCATCACCTTGTTGTAGGCAAGGTAGGAACCCGGATATCGAGAGAGCAACGGAGTCGAGAAAGGCCAAAACGGTTTGACGTCGAAAAGCTACAATCGCAGCTGATTGCTGGGAACTTTGCAGACCGAGTCTCCCGGAAACTCGCTCAGAGTTTGACGACGAGTGCAGGCAAGCGCACGCACCTAAACAAGACGCCTATAAGGCGACGCTGCATCGAACAACTAGGGCTGTTCGTGAACTCTACGAACAGAGAAGAAGGGAAGAGCACCGGCTTCTCAGAAGGAAGAAGAAGGAATATGAGAAGCGCCCGGTCGAGGAAATGGAAAGGTGTTTTGGCAGGAATGAAGTCCGAAAGTTTTACCGAAAGGTAAAACAGCTATCCGGAGGATACAAGGTTCGGACCAAGGCCTGCCGGGACCAAAATGGACAACTAGTAGTAGAGTCGCAGTCTGTGCTGAGAATCTGGAAGGATCATTTCTGCCGACTCCTAAACGGCGATGACGACCCAAATCCCGCTGTTAGGCAGAATGTTCCACTCAATTTGGACGATGATAGACAAGCATTCCGTCCCCCCGACTTAGACGAGGTGAAGATAGCAATATCCAAGCTGAAGTCGAACACAGCTGCTGGAGCGGACGGACTGTCCGCAGAACTATTTAAAGAAACTGGAGATGACCATATCTGTAAGATATGGTCGGAGGAAAGCATGCCCGATGAGTGGAATCTCAGCGTCGTTTGCCCGGTTCACAAAAAAGGAGACCCCTTTGACTGCTCCAACTACCGAGGGATAAGTCGCCTGAACATCGCACACAAGATCCTCTCTGCCGTATTGTGTGAGCGTCTGAACCTGATAGTCCATAACCTGATAGGTCCCTATCAGTGTGGTTTCAGGCCAGGGAAGTCCACAATAGACCAGATCTTCACATTACGGCTGATCCTGGAAAAGACCCAAGAAATGCAAATTGACACTCACCACCTATTCGTCGATTTCAAGGCTGTATATGACAGTATGCATAGAGACGAGCTATACAGTGCCATGTCTAGTTTTGGCATTCCTACCAAACTCGTCAGATTGTGTAGGATGACGATGGAGAACTCTCGCTGCTCCGTCAAGGTCGGTACCGAACTCACCGAGACCTTCAATGTCAAAAAAGGTTTTAGACAAGGCGACGCACTGTCATGTGACTTTTTTAACATCATCCTCGAGAAGATCGTGCGTAACTCACAAGTCAACACCAGAGACACGATCTTCCAGAAGTCAGTTCAATTGCTAGCATACGCTGATGACATTGATGTGATTGGACGAACACAGCGAGCCATCAATGAGGCGTTTGCTGGCATTGAGGTCCCAGGTCCACCCCGGACTGTAGCGCCACAAGAAGAAGAAGAAGAATATTCCAATGCTCATCATAATAATTTTGAATTTCTTAATTATTCATATTTCCGAATGATATGGCAGTGCTGTGTTCACATTACTCGCCAATGTCATTGCTATTTGGTCTTTATTCAATATATTCTTAATTTTTGTCAAATGTTCATTACATTTCTCACAATTTATATATTAAGTCTGAAATTGTGTTGGGAAATGTATGCTAAACACAGAATGCCTATTGAAAACATTCGTCTTTAGTTGAGTTTGCCCCCGAAATATGTGTACATCAGAGACTAATAGGGAGACAGTCAACTAGAGCTGATTCACAGACAGGATTTTTTTGTTTTTAAATGAGAATACGTGTGAACTGCCTATACGGTGGATCTCCCCAATCTTCAAAATGTTAGAAGGAGAGAGCTTATAAATCAGAAAATCGAAAGACAGAATGTATAGTTTTTTCATTTATATAACTTAAAGTATATTAATTTGGCTCATTGTATTACAAGTATCTTAGATAATGTCAATCTCCGACAGACGGCGTTTTGCCATGTTGACTAACATTTCTTTTTCTATTACTAATTGTTAAAATGAAGACCAATAAAGAATGTTTATAATAATAATAATAATAATAGTTTTTTCCACCACTAAGTAATCGTTGCCGATAGCCGCGTTCAAATATGATGTTTCTAAGGCAGAAGTTGCATCAGAAAAGCAATATAGTTAAAACTTTATGATTATTTCAAAAACAAAATGAGGACATAAAGTTAGTTTGAACGCAAAAATTTAAAAAATGTACTAAATAGTTGTTATGAACTAATAAACATTACAAAACACTGAAAAACTGCTAGTTATATAAAATACCCGTTTTCTATAAATGTGTTTCAATTAAATAGCTATTGTTAATGACAATATTTTTGTTCTTATTGCCTAAAATAATACTCAAAAGGTATCTTAAATGTGTAAATATGTTCCCATTTCGAACTAACATAATTGTTTTAAGTATATTTAATATATTACAATTGTCATATATCTTCGTTCTGAGTTAAATAAGACAAGAATGTTTCGCAAAATATATTCGTTTTATTTTTATTGTTGTTATTTTCATTGCATGAAATATGTTTAATATTTCATTGTTTCTATTGATTACAACACCTTTCATATTGAATGGAAGTCATTTGGACAATAAAAATAACATTTTTTAATAATAATATTTAGCAAGAAATATTTACGCGACTTTTCAGCACGCGTTACTCTATATTCTTTTTTCTACATATTTCATAAGTTATTATTTCGCTGGGCATGAGGTCCTTCATTCTTCACAGAGTGAACAGCATCAAGCCTAAGGAAAACGCGTGGTACGACTCGAGCTGCAAAGAGGCTATCAGGATGAGAGAGTTGAGTTTCCGGGATTATAAGGCCAACCCTTCTGAGGAAACCCGGAAAAAGTTCAAACTGATCCGAAATGATTGTAATACATTAATAAGACATGTTAAATCCTCCTTTGACCAAAAGTTGAGGCAAAAAGTTCTACAATGCCCCAAGGGTAGAAGAAGGTCTTTCGTAAAAAACATAAGGAATTCAGTCTCGTCTTCGATCCCAATGCTCATTTGCAATGACATTTTAACTGCCAGCTCTTTAGACAAAGCTAAACTGCTTGCTGCACACTTTGCAGCTAGCTCAACGATGTCAGATAGCACTTTGTAACCGTCTGTCCTTGACAGCGTAAATTTGTCTATGGGGCAAATCCACTTTCGCACTCGTACAGTAGCAAGAGTATTTAAAGATCCAAACATACACAAATCCGCTGGCCCGGGTGGTATACCCCTGTTCTTCTGAAGAGGTGTTCTTCTACGCTGGCAAAACCACTGCGTAAGCTTTTCCAACTGTCCTACTCTTCAAGCCTCTTTCCGAGTAAGTGGAAAACTGCATTTGTCCAGCCCATCCCTAAAAAGGGCGAATCTTCGTCACCCACCTCCTACCGACCCATAGCACTAACGTCCCTTCTCTCCAAGGTCATGGAAACGCTGATTAACCGTCAGCTTATGAAATATCTTGAGTCCCGGAGGCTTCCTAATGACCGGCAGTACGGCTTCCGTTCCACTGGTGATCTGATGGCAAAATGGAACCAGTCTTTGCACAATGTAGGAGAAAGCAAGATTGTTGCGCTTGATATTTCAAAGGCATTTGACAGGGTCTGGCATCAGGCTCTCTTGTCGAAAATGCGTGCTTTTGGGATCGATGAGTCTCTTCTTCAATGGATTAGAAATTAGCTTTCGAATCGTTCAATACAAGTCGTTTTGGATGGATTCAAGTCTGATGTTCACCATATTAATGCTGGTGTTCCCAAGGGCTCTGTTTTGTCTCCGACACACTTCCTCATTTTTATAAATGATTTCTTGTCTGCTACTTCGCAGCGTCTTGTCTGCAGCGTATGTTAAGCATATTAAATTCCGGCCTTAACAGCATAATCGATTGGGGAAATAAAACTAGAGTGGAATTTAATGTTTCCAGAACCCAGTGCTGTCTACTGTCGTTAAAGCGATCACAAAATAATCAGCCGTTATTCATCAACGGCACCTGCGTTGTCGAAACCGAAAGACTTTCCATCCTCGGTATGTGTATCAACCCAACAATTAGTTGGAACGATCACATAATAGAGGTCGCCAAAAATGCAGCGAAATGTCTAGGCTTCCTTAAACGATACTAGAAGTACTTCACTCCCTCTGATCTGACTACAATATACAAGGCCTACATACGCCCAAAGCTTGAGTATAACGCTCCTGTTTAGTCAGGTGCTTCTAAGACCTATCTGCACCTGCGAGCGATAAAACTTATAGCTGATTGACTCGTTAGAACACCGACGTAATGTCGCGTCGTTGTCACTCTTTTATCGCTATTTTAACAGGAAATGCTCAGTTGAATTAGCCAGTTGCATTCCTCCCCTTCAAGAAATCACCCGCAATACACAACTTCCTAGGAATGCCCACCAATTCACCCTCAAGCCCTCTTTCGGACGTGCAGTCGAATTCAGAGACTCGTTCTTTAGCTGCACTACACGAATCTGGAATGCTCTTCCCAGCTCGATTTTTCCTCCTCATTACAATCCACAGGCATTTAAAACCAATGTGCATCGGTACCTCCTCTCCCTCTCTTCCTCTATACCTTCGGCCAGTGCTGTGACTTGGTACGATCACTCGCAACCCCTTTTGCACGCGTCAATTATAAAAAAAATAAATAAATAAATATAAATGCTATCAAATTATATATATATATATATATATATAGAAATAAATCCTATTTAAAGTTTCGATTACACTATCTTGCGTAAGCAATTTGCAGTAGATTTTCCGAACGCGTTGTGTTGAATGTACACAAAATGGCTGACGATTTCACGAACAGTGGGCAATTTACGAGTGTTTTACACTACTGACGAATTGGCAAAAATTGACGAATTAGCCTTCATCTTGCCAATTTTGTAGGGGAAACGAATAGATGTGTGAGTAAAATGAGACAATGTTCGAAGTTACGTAAATAACTTTCAGAAATTGGGTTTTTTCTACAAGACCACGTAAATAACAGTCAAACGGCCGACGGACAAAGAGGAAATCAGCTGTTCAGTTGACCATCTCCTTACTTAATGGTTTCTGGTGTACATCTTGTATTTGTATAATCTGTGTCTTTTGTAAAAAGCTACCATGTTGAGTAGACAGTGTTCAACAGAGATGAAAAATAAAACATATACATTTTTTCTTTGAAGTCAACAACGGTTGAACAGAATAGCCAGACCAATTCTAAGTCGGCAGTGTAATGTATTTTCGTCAAACACGTTCGCTTAGTTTTGAGTTCGATAGCCGACTGCACTGTTTTCATTAATACGTTTCGACAACCAAAGCTTGCCAAAATGCAAGAATTACTGATAACAATATTTCCCAAGCGTTCATACAGTGCGACTTAGATTACGTCTGGGAATTGTGGCCAGATGTAATATGACGCATATTAAGTTTGCTACACCTTCCCCTTTTGGAAGTATGATGTACCAAATCATATATTAGAAAACAATGCACCAGCTGATCAATGATCAAAATATTATAAAAAAAAAATACAATTCCTTTTATTCTTAATAATAACACATGTGTATCTTTATGGTTTAAGTTTTTTTTCTTATCTATACTATAACATTTATTTTAAATATAGTAAATGTTAAGAAAAATACTTATTCCTAAACTTAACTAACAGTAAGATTATTTTTATTTTGTTGTTCTTATTTTATTCTTATGAATAATTATTTTATTATTCTTATCTAAAAGTACACAAATTAGATTTTGTATACTTACTTCTCTTAATGGACCCTTAAAAATTGGGTCAAACTTACGTCTAGGTTCATTTTAATTAAAACCACATCGTCAATGGTCATGTGTGGCCTTCCTGGTAAGTTTACTGTTTTTAACAAATTCAATTGCCCTGAGATTAGCAAGTTGAAGGCGATTCTGAAATTCTTTAGTATACTCATCAATATTATAAAGTGGATCTACTTTGTTTTCATCAATGAAATCGAACAACTCTGGTAACTTACCAAAAATAAGTTCGTAAGGACAGTAGCCGTAACAGTAGATGGACTCGTATTTTAACAATAAACAAAGAAACAAAGCCATTCGTTCCAATCTGACATGTCATTGTTTATATACAATCTAATATACTCGTTCAAAGATCTATGGGATCTCTCCAGAGTACCTAGGGACTCGTGATGACATGCTGTGGAAAGCAATGTCACCCATAAACATTAAGGAATTTGAGAACCTGTTCGAAGGTTTTATTTTTATGCTCTGTTCCTAGATCCCTACGTACTTCTTTCATTGGACCATAAACAAGAACAAAGTGTTCAAAAATAGCCCTTGCGATTGTAGTTGCCTTCTTATCAGGAATAGGAATTTCTACTAGGTACCTCCTTAGCTCGCAAATTATGGTAACTTTATACTAATTACCCTTAGGTGATTTTGGCAAAGTCCTATTAATACAATGTGAAAAGGCTTAATTGGAGTTGGTGTAATATTTAATTCCTCCTTGGTTTTGACACCAGTTTTGTTTGAAAAGTGTAATATCACATGCTTTTACATAACGTTTTATGTCCTTGCTCATGTTTTTTTTCCAGTAAAAATACTTTCTTAATTTATGAGAAAGTCTTGTGACCCTGGGTGGCCATCAGAGAGAGGGTCATCATGATATTTTCTCAAAATTCTTAATTTTTTATCCTCGTCTGTTATAATTATCATTTTTGGTGCTAGGGCATTTTTTTTTTTGCATTTTTATTTAACTGAATATAATTGATGAATAAATCCTAGGAAAATACTTAAAACTAGGTAACGTAATCTAAGAATGGTTTAACATCTAACTTACTGACCCTAAGCAGGTGCTCCAAGTTAATCTATATCTTATCTAATTCAAATTGCCTTTGGACATAATTGCCGTAAAATTATTATTATACAGAGATGTTTTAATTTGTTCCAAGAAAACTATTAGAACACAAAAACTTGGTAGTGCGTTTTTGTTATATAAATAAACTTAAGCTATCCTAAAATAAAACTAAACTAAAAACTTAAACAAAATAGTAAAAAAAGAAAATTCTTACAACTACCTAACTACTTAAACTACTAACAACTACTTAACTATGCCCGTTAGATACAGACATGTGCATCACGGCATATTTTTTTTTTTTTTGTTTTTTTTTCTCTCTTAAAAGCTATGTAAGCTGGCCACCAGGTCAACTTTCGGGGTTAACTACGAACTGTGGCAGGGGCTGGGTTTGGTGAAGCCACCAGTAAAAGTGACGTTCTTTGGCGGACTGTATCGGGTGGAGATCGCCTTACTAAATCGAAGAAGTTCCTCGTGGCTACAAGCGACGTTCGGGCGGAATGAAGCCGTTTTGCCGCACCTTCTCGTGCTACATATGGTTTGGGTAGTAAGCCCCAGAGATCAGACTGTTTGTCGAAGTCATTGCTTGTGCAATATGCCTTCGAGTCAGCTTAATAATAAATTTATCTATCCTGATTAGGTTTGCCTCGTTGTACAAGACCTCGTTGGGATAGAATTTCTTTTAATCGGATTCAGGTGTTCGATACAACCGGAGGCAGGCCCGGAGACATTGCCTCTCAAACACCCTCATCTTTTCCATTTGGGAAGGACCCAGATTGAACCACACTGGGCAACCGTACACCATGATTGGCCGTATGAGGGCCATGTAACAGATTACCTTTACTCGGGTATCAAGTTGGCTGCAGTAAAACAACCAACTTGCCGCAGCGAAGGCTTTCTTAACTTTTGTCAGAGCTGTATCTGCATTCTAATACTAGTCTAACCAAATGCCAAGATATCTAACTACATTTTGCACTGCTAATGGCTGGCCCCGCGTCAAATATGCCAAACTTGCGCCAGTTTTTCTTCGTGTCTCTTGAGGCCCTGGATAGCGGGGTTCTAAAGAGAATAGTTTCGCACTTCCGGAAGTTGATTTTCAACTTCCAGTCATCGCAAAATCGCGGAATTTTGTCAAAGTCACGCTGCAACATGTTATTTATAACTTAAATTTTCGGGTCTGGTCTGTACGCTATAAGATCATCGGCGTACGCGATTAAATGCGGCATGGAACCAATAAGATCGCTAATGAATATAGCGAAAAGGATCGATAAGCCAAAGGCCCCTTGTTGCAACCCATTTTTTATGTGAAATACTGTGGTGGATGTAACGTTGCCATTTTTCACAACAAACTTCCGACCTGTAACCATATCATAGATCATATACAGCATCTATGCCTAGTCTGACTAACTTGAGGAAGAGGCCTTCTAACGGTGTCGAACGCCTTTTCCATGTCTAGCAGGCAAGCACCTGTGCATTGGTTCTTGTTCTTGTTCCACTAAATGTCGGATACCAATTTGGACGCGGCATGTATGGTGTCATGCCCCGCCCTAAAGCCGAATTGGTTGTCCGGTATAATTTGACGTTCCTCGACCCATTCGTTTAGGGCTCTAATAACAATCTTTTCAAAAACCTTGCTTATGCACGGAAGAAGACGTATAGACCGGAGATTTGTCGCGATGGAAGTATCTTTGTCCCTCTTCGGAATGGGCTGTTTTCCAATGCACCGGGTAAAATGCATTACTCAGCGCATTGTTGAGCAGGGTTGTATATACATCTACAGCCTCGGAGGGTAGATGGCGCAGAACAATATTCGGTATCCCATCGATTACTACTGACTTTTCCTTCCTCAATGAATTAAAGATACCCTGGAGTTCATCCTTCGAAATAAGGATGGAATTGTTTATATCATCGGCTCTGGCATTATTTGCCAGAATATCGTCACTGAACCTGGTCAAACCAGGATTCTCAGATCGCCATTGACTTATCTCGGTACTTAGTTGGAAGTGGTTAGGCTTGGCTCTGTCTTCCAAGTCGTGATTTGGACAAAGAGGTTCGTTGACGGTGTACACTTCTTGAAAGATAGCTCCAATTACTTTCACCTTCTCCTGAGGATCTTCAACTATAAAGAAGTTGTCGTCAAGTACTGCCCCATCTGGATCGATATCTACTGTTCTTAGCAAGTTGGCGTTGTCTGTCGTTCTGTTGAGTCGGACAGTTTGGATGTCGTTTAAACCTTTCCTCCGGAAAATTCTATTTACTTGTGGGAACATGCTCAGGTTGCTGGACCTTACAGCCCGAATCTTATTGTCCCAGTACAAGTCTACAGCTAGTCTATATTGTTGGTGAAGTAATTGCTGAACTAGCTTGATCTGCGACTTCAACGACCGTATTTCCATATTTTGCGGATCTGTAAACCGTCTGTACAAGAGTTTCAGTCTTGACAGTAGTCTACTTTTTTGCACGTGAAGTGCCTCTATCTCCGCGTTCCGATAGATGTTTCCAACATTATTTGGTGTCATCATAGGAATAGTCTTTTCCATTCCATTTGTATGAGATACCCGTCAACCTCTTCGTTTGTCAGGTTTCTGTTTGATGGTGGAAAGATTGCACTCGAACGAAGTTCTTTAGTTAAGACTTTAGAGAAACGTGGCCAACGTGCCTTATTATAGTTATAAGGATACGTCTGGACATATTCCTCCAGTTCCTCCAGCTCATTCGGGAGCTGAATAGCCGCGGCGAGACCACGGTGATCACTGTCGTACTCGACCGCGGTTAAACAGTTCCTTGTGCGTCGATCCACGTTCACTATAGTCATTCGTCTGTCTGTAAGCATTACATCCAGATAGGATCCGTTTCTAGGAAAAGACGGTCTATCAGTTGCAAGCAAATCTAGCCTGAACTCGATACCGTTCTGCTCTATCCACTCTAGGAGAGCGTTTCCCCTCTCGTTTGGAATACAGTTTCCCCATTCGCCGTGCTTTGCGTTTAAATCACCAGCAATGGCATAAAAGTTTTCCTCCAAGTTCATGCGAAGGCTAGTGAAAAGAGCCTCGAGCTCAGATACGAAAATTGAGTTTCGAGTATCTGTTTCGAGTATCTGTCGTAAACTGCAATTACGTACAGCCGCTTCCCACCTTGGAGAGGGATGCTCGCGATACAGACTTCCAGCACACTGAACCTTCGCACAACATTGCTGTATACGATCTTATGATTTATGTTATATTTTATTAAGAGGGCGACCCCACCCCCTCGAGTGGATTGGGGCCGGTCTCTTCATATTATTTGGTAATTTTTGTACCTGAGATTGCGCGTCTGGTTAAGCTTAGTTTCGCTAACCATCAGCACATCAGGATTATGGGTTTGCAAGAAGTGAAAAAGTTGTATTTGTCGTTCGATCCTTATCATCGAATTAACATTCACTGCTAGGATCTTAAGTGGACCTGATGCGCGTGTGCTCATTATATCTGCTGCGCGTTTTTGCGTTCCTTGCAGCCTTTACTTTTTGCCGGAGCTCTCGAATGCGAGGACAACCCCGATAAGTAGCAGGATGCCTTTTTCCTCCGCAGAGTACACAGCTGAGAAGGGCTCTGTCTGCGACTTCCTTCTCGCCTAAACTACATTTTCGCTTCTGATGGGATTCGGTACACCTTGAGCATCTGTACTGCATATTGCAGTTGTCCCTCGTGTGTCCCAACATCCGACACTACGCACATTGAAGTACGTGGTCGGATTTTCTTAATATTTCCCATTTTACAACTAGAGAGCCTATGGATCGAATTTTCCTTAGGCTTTCAAGCTTCAGCTGGACGAGAAAGAAGGAAGAAGAAAGTGGTGAAGGGTCTGAACTACAGTGGACCGACATTCTATTCGTACCCTTGTATTTTAGAAAAAAAGGATTTTTTTGTGGCCAACTTACACGTTTTATCAATGTCTTTCGTTCCTAGTCCAAAGATGTTTATAGGCGGACACCTCTCTTTCTTCTCTACGGATTTCTGTTGCTGCCCTTGTACCTGTTGTGATGGGTGTTGCTGCTGTGGGGAGTTGTTGCTCCCCATGTGCCGCCCTTCGTTACCCACCGGTTGGTATTGGAGGGTTTCAATGCTGTTGTTGGAGTTGGTTTTGTGGTTTTCCGAGTGGGTGTTGCTCGGATGGGCGTTGCCTTGCCTATGGCTGCTTTCTCTTCCGATGATGCCGTTGTTGTTGTATTTCGGCGCTTAATCGGAGTCGGTTGCATCTGCAACCTCCTCGTCCTCTTCTTTGCATCGTTGAGTTTGCCGGCTGGGCTCTCCGACCGTACACTGCTGTCGTCATTAAGATCATCAGATTTGAATGACAACGATGTCTTAAAGTCGCCCGATTTGTTGAGCGCGGGTGTCTCTTCATTACTCATTCTGCTCCCACTTTGTCTTCGGCCGCGGGATTCGAACCCGGGACGGCGTATTCGCGAACAAGGACCTCTATCCAATGATATTTCAAGGTAATATAGTTCACTTAGTTCACTTAGTTGACTTTTTATTACTCCTAGACTGAAACACGTCTGCACTGTACGAAGGTCGGTGACAAAATGAGGTGCTAGAGCACTGCACACATTTGTTAACAACGCGTTTCCTTTTTCATTGAATTGATTTATCCGAATATCATTATATGTTGAAAATTGAAACTTTTTTAATCCTTTATTACCAGCTAGTTTTTCAAGCTTTGAGAATAACTGACCCAGGTCAATTTTCTCAATAGTAATAAATTCGTTTCTTTAAATTGCACCAACTTTTCTTTTACCTTTTTTATAACAATATTTTGATGACCGGTTATCAGATGAGCATATTTACTTATTTCATGAGAATTCAGCGCTTCATATACTTTGACATTTTCAGACACGTTGTCTGAATGCTTAGATTCTCGTTCTTGTACATTCTTTCTCAATTTAGACTGTTTCGTTTGAAGTCTTGTAGTGACCTTTAAAACATTATTTGAATGTGTAGGAATTTGTTTCATTTCAGAAAAATCTATGCGAGATGAAGCATCTGCCGCATAGTTTTCCTTACCTCTAATATACTCGATTACGAAATCTTATTCCACCAAGTCTAACCTCATTCGTGTCAGTTTAGAAGATGAATTTTTCATAGATAAGAGATAGGTAAGAGGTCTATAATCGCTCTTTACTAGAAATTTCTTACCATATATGTATGGTCTAAAATGAGCTATGGCATAATGAATAGCAGTCAGTTCCTGTTCTATGGTCGATTTTTTGCTTTCACCTTTCGTAAAAGCTTTAGAAGCAAATGAGACGGGGAGTTGTTTTCCGTTATACTCCTGGCAGTACAGCACCACAAGCATGTTTACTAGCATCCGTGGTTATTCAAAATGGTTGTTCAAAATTGGGATATTGCAAAATATTCGGGTTAAGTAAACAATTTTTGAGATATTGGAATGCGTCCTCACACTCAGTTGTCCATACAAATGGGACGCCCTTTCGACAAAGTGTGTAAGATGACGCGCATGGGCGGACAAATTTGGAATAAAACGTCGATAATAGTTGCAAAAGGTAATATACCGTTTGGCTTGATCGGCATTTTGAGGAGTTGGATAGTTTAGTACCACACTGTGTTTACTTTCATCTGGAAGTATGAAATTATTGGTACACTTGTGTCCTAAATATGTAACTTCGTGACTGAAAAATGAACATTTATCCGGGTGAAGCTTTAAATTGTATTTTCGACAAATTGAAAAAACGTCTTTGAGGCTGTTCAACATATGCTTCACTGAGCATTCTAAAACGACTAGGTCACCCATGTACAAAAATGCCTGCGCTGGAGAAAGACCACAAAAAGCGATCGACATCATCCTTTGAAAGGAATTTGGTGCTACTTTGATTCCATACGGAAGTCGTTTGAAGCGGTATGATCCTTTGTCCGTAGAGAATGATGTAATATTTCTCGATTATTTTTCAAACTCAAAATGAAATGAAATCAAGGCAAGGAAAATACTTTGCTCTACCAAGTTGGTCAAGAATGTTATCTATTCTTGGCAAAGGAAATTCATCAGCAATAAGTTTTTTATTTACTTGTCTGTAGTCAACCACAATCCTCCATTGTTTTCCTGATTTTCCTGGTAATGATTTTTTGGGAACCAATAAGATCGAACTGTTATATTCTGATATTGATGGTTCAACTATCCCATCTTCAATTAATTTATCTTCCTGTCTAATTATTTCCTCTCGTGAATGCGAAATTCTATAATTTTAATATAAACTGGAGATTCATCTTTTAATATTTTCTGTTTCCAAAGCAAAAATATCATCACTGCATAGATCAGTCAATTCAGATTTTACGAACTTTGGAAAGTTTTTGGATAAGCAGGCAAGTACTTTTTCTTTCTGTGTTTCTACGGAGATTTTACTCTCAATAACTTTGTAATCGGAAAGAGATTCGGTTTTTATTTTTGGATTATTGATTGTTATGTTTCTATTTGTAGTGTTAATTATACGCAATAATGGGTTTTTGGTACTAATTATTGTACTTGCTACATAAACTCCAGTTTCAAGTTCTTGATTTGGAATCAAGAGTTCATCTTTGTTACTGTTGACAGGAATAACTCTAATTACTTCTAACCTAGCAGCTACTAAAAAGGTGTTTGGATGTGGAGCATTATTCATTTGTATTGCAATCACGGAAAGTTGTTTGGGCGTATAATATAATAATATAATATATATATATATATATATATATATATATATATATATCATCTAGTACACAATTGTACCTTTTTATAAAGTCCAGACCAAGTATTCCATCACAAGAAATTGGAAAATCTTTATCACCAACTTGTAAATTTACAGGTATTAATATGTTTTCAACCTGCAGATCTGATTTAACTATACCCACTGTTTTAATTTCGCCCTATCCAATACCACTTATTTTTTTAGTATATCTTTTATCAATGAAGATATTCTGGTCAATACTTGTCTCTTTTATTAAAGAAATATCCACACCTGTGTCTACAAGAAAGGTTGATAGTTTATTATTGAAGCTTGATCCTGACGTTATTACGCTACTAAGGTTAAGATTGAGAGTAAGTGACTTGTTCGTAGCATTTAGTCTTGGGTATTTAGGGGAATATTTGAGTTTTCCGAACCTTGGCCGTGGTTTATGTATCTTACACTGGTCTGGTTACCACGATAATTACCACGATATCGGCCACTTTTCTGAGAGGCACCGCGGCCACGGCCTCTGTACAAATTATTGTTTCGACCACGTCCGCGGCTTCTACCATGATTCCAAATGTTCTGATAGTTATTCGCGTTGTAATTATTTCAGTTAATATACCTAATGGAGTGTGACTTAGCTACGGCTTCGTTCATATTATTGAATTGGCCGACTCCATTACTATTTTAATTATATCGTTTGTAGCGTTCTTTGTTATCGCGCGCACAGCTGTTTTCGTCGAGTACTTCTCAGCTAACTCCGAGGTTAACCCATCAGAAATGTGAGCATTAGTCACGGATTTAGTCAAATCTTCAATTTCTTTTCTATGTATTGGCAGACTTATTATGTTGTTTTATGTTCATAATTTTCGCTGCCAGTACTTCGACCGACTCTCTTTTAGCCGTTGCTTTTAACTTCGCAATATTTTGTCGTAAAGAAGACTCATTCGAGATTAAATTTCGAGCGGTACCTTTGGGCTTCGTTTTTACTATGAATGAATTTCGTTTTTTGAATGAATTTATTTCTGATTGTTCTAAGTCACTTAGTTCATCTTCACATTCACTACTGTCGGTAGCGATATTTTCAGAGCTAAGTTCTTGGTCGAGAGCAAGAGGAATTTTTAAATGAATTCCTTGTTTGGAGAAAACTTTGTAAAGCTTGTCTTGTAAATTCCAGAAAATACCTTGGGCTTCCTTTTTGTGCTGTGTTGTTAGTCTTTCATATTGTAAGTGTAGTACAGTCCTTACCTTATTGTAAGCGTCAATCAACACGATAACATACTTTTCCACTGTTTCTTTTTTTATTTTTGATTTTTTGTTTAGGCACTTGTACGATTTATTAAAATCGATTGTGTAATCCTCTACTTTATGTAGAATATCGGACCATTGTTCCATTTATGATATATCCTCTTTTACATATTTACTTTAAATATATAATAGTGCTTTTAACAATAAGGTTTGTGTTTTGATAACAATTTTTAATCACGGTTTTGAATGATCTTGATGTTTATGGTGGATGATCCAAGAGCGGTGTTTTTTTTTCTGCATACTATTAGCGATATCTGGATACATGGTGGTGCCGGCCTTGCACATACTGGATCCACCGTTGAAAACCAATGTAGCTACTTCTTCGTCAAACATGTTGATATCTTTTCCTCCTTTTTTTAGGCGAAAATCAAACAAAATGTTTCAGTTGAAATTTGTTGTTTCACTGTTTTTAGATCAATGACTTCGAATTGTTTGTCGTAAGAATTACATTGCGGATTAATTCTGAGCTTCACAAAAGTTATATGTATATTAAATTATATCTGCACAACCGATGCGGATCTTGCTAAGTAGGCTTTTATTAAAAGAACATTTTTATGCCACGAGTATAGTTTAATGATCAAATTTATAACCAATAGTACAAGTATAACAAGTACGTTTCCGTACTGTCTTTTTCTTGGCTCACTTCCACTTCATTTATTACATTGGCACTCGACCTTTCTATTTTGGACAGTTGTTTGCCCATTTTTTTTCACTCACGAAGCGAGTCACACGAGAAATGTTTTTTTTTTCAAGCTGTCACGGTCGCCATGTAATGTATTTTCGTCAAACACGTCCGCTTAGTTTTGAATTCGATCGCCGACTGCACTGTTTTCATTAATACATTTCGACAACCAAGGCTTAACAAAATGTAAGGTAAGCATAATCTATGCGTGCACACTGCCAAACTCCTGAGAATTACTGATAACAATATTTCCCAATCGTTCATACAGTGCGACTTAGATTACGTCTGGGAATTGTGGCCAGACGTAATATGACGCATATCAAGTTTGCTACAGCAGCATTAAACAAAAATAGAAATAAGATTGATAATCTTTTGTATCTCTATCTGTACATGTAGAAAAGAAAATCTGAATAAACTTACATACATACATGCATACATATAATTTGTGATGATCAGCTGTTCTGATCAGCTGATTGATTTTCCCTTAAGAAGTGTGGTGAGATATATTTTAGTGACAAAATTCAGCTATAAGATAAACTACTAAAATTATTTATTATTGTACACATACATACATACTCGCGTATCTAAATACTTAAAATTACTAAGAAACACAATAGGTATGTTCCAATTGATTTGATAGATAGATAGATAGCTTTATTTCGTTATAAATTTACAATGGCTTCGTTATTGCACAATATACTATAAATTACAGAGATTTGATATTTTTATTATATATCTTTCTTCTGAGAAGTTATTACAAACATTTTAAATATGAAACTAGACAAGAACTTGAATTTTGAAGGAAACACGACAAAACCTTCAATATAAGTTTAAAAAAAAAAAAAAATAAATAAATAAATAAATAAAAAATGAATAAATAAATAAACAACTAAATAAACCAATAAATAAATAAATATATATATATATATATATATATATAAATAATTAAATAAATAGAAATAATTTAATAAGCACATAAACTAATAAATAAATAATTAATTATTAAGATGAAAATAGAAAAATAAATAAATAAACAGGCAAGAAATCAATAAATAAATAAATAAATCATCAATTTTGACTAGTAGTTGCAAACAGATTATTAACTAGGGGACTGTCAGCAAAAGCGCAAGAATTCATATACTTTTTAGTGATTTTGGATATTCTCTCTGACAGAAATTCGACACCAGCTCTTTTATGAAGATGTAGAGTAGGATAATCCCATGGTAGGTTTAATATTAACTTTAGAAGTTTATTTTGAGCTACTTGTAATTTTTTTATGTGGCAACGGGCGGAGTTTCCCCAAACTGAACAACCATAAAGAAGAATGGCTTGAAATATTACTTTAAATATAATTATTTTTAGACTTGTTAACAGTCTGTGAGATGTGTTCCTGGAATTTTAATTTGGAATCAAGATAAATGCCTAAATATTTAACAGATTTCTGAAACTTTACATTTGTTCCATTAATCTGTACATTTGAGGAGGGCAAACAACAAACTTTCCTTTTTCTAGTGAAAAAGATGGCTTGCAGCTTGTCCTTGTTTAATTGGATTTTCCATTTATTAAAATACATTTCAAGTATTTCCATCGCATATTTTAGATTGATCTCAATGTTGAGAGCAAATTCATGGGATGAAAATACAGCTGTATCATCAGCAAAAACAGCTAATCCACATTCAGGCAGATCTGGAAGGTCTGAGGTATATAAATTATAGAGAATGTGCCCCAGTACAGAACCCTGAGGTACACCGCACTTCAAGTAGACTACATTAGATACACCACTATTGACATGCACTTGAAAACGACGGTCAGACAGAAAATTTAGGATTATATTGCACATATAAGGAGGAAAGTTTAGATTCATCATTTTATGTATCAATCCATTATGCCAAACACAGTCAAAGGCCTTTTCAATATCAAGTAAAATCATGACGGTCGATTTTCCTATATATATTACATGATTATAAATTCTTTGTACTTGATAGGCAGTGTTGTGGTTGCGTCTAAAACCAAACTGTTCATTCGGAAATATATGGTTATCATCAATGATTTTCATAATCTTTTCCTTTAGAATTCTTTCATAAACCTTACTTAGGTTACTTAAAAGGCTGATTGGTCGATAACTACCCGGATTAACCGCTAACTTTCCTGTTTTTAATATGGGTGAAACTTTGGCAAGCTTCCAGTTGATCGGAAAGTACTGCATTTTAAGGCAGGAGTTTATAACATACACCATCATTTTGATCCCCTTTTTTGGAAGTTCCTTAAGATAGATGTTTCTTACATGATCTAATCCTCCAGACTTTCTAATTGCCAGATTATTTATAAAAAACGAGATGTCTTCTTCGTTTACGTAAACATCTACAGGTGTATTTATGTTGAGTGTTTTTAGTCCCTCAACTGAACTATCAACCACAGAGTTTGTATGCGCATTACCCAGATGTTGCGATATGCAATGATTACGCTCAAAAGTAGCGGCTAGAGCATTGGCTTTCTCACTGTCAGTAAAATAAGTATTTGAATGTTCTTTGAGCAATGGGATGTGCCTGTTCTTATTTCTGACTATTTTTACCATGTTCCAAAATGGCTTCGAATTCTTGTCTTAATCCGGAAGCTTCTTATTCCACGATTCATTTCGAAACTGAAATATATGTCTGTTGATAATGTTGTTCAGGTATTTCATCTGGTTCCTAAAAAAAGGTTGCCTATACCTCTGCCAATTCCTCCTACACATATTTCTTATTTTTATAAGATTTAAGATGGGAGTTTGAAAGAATGATTATTTTTAGCTACCTTTGGTATACTTTCGCCAGCAGAATCCAAGATGTTCTTTGTAAAAGTGTTAACAAGAGAGTCAACATCTTGCTTACATATTATTTGATCTAAGTTAGTATTGACATGCTGAAGCTTTTTGTTTAAACTACTTATATAATGAGACCAGTTGGCAGTTTTCATATCATAAACATACTGAAACTGTTTTGTTCCAGTCAAAAGTAGCTTACACATCACTGGGTTATGGTCTGAGTTCAGTTCATTAAAAACGACAGGATCAGTTACAGAATTAGGACAGTTAGTGACAAAGATATCAAGCACAGATGGACAACCACGTGATCCAGCAGGTATATGTGTTGGACTACACGGAAACAATATGCTAATTGGTAGGGAAACAGAAAGATTGCAAAGCAAATTACCCCAAGCATTAGCACGCATACAACCCAATCAATTCGAAATGACAACCAGTATTTTGTTCTTGGTGGAACATCTGTGTCTGTGATATACACGGTCTTTCCCAATTGATTTGTGTACAGAAATTTGTAGTTGAGTTGGCTGGGTAAAAATCTCTCTTGTAGAGAGCATAATTGTGAAACGACTTTTCGTAGAAATTCGTAAACTTTCAGACATATGAAATCAGACGTATGAAATGTCAGAGGTTTTTTTATTTTCGATTTGACAGCCATATGCTGCCGTGCTGCTGCCTACATGTTTTTCTTCGGCAGAAATTCGTAGGGAGGGGAAATATTTTGCTCTCTAATGAGCTCTCTCTTCTACGAAAAAATCAGCTAATGGAACGCTTTTCGTAGATTTTCAAATTCGTAGACATTCGTAGCAATTCAGAGCAATTGGAACGGACTTAATCGCGATTACTGCCCTTAAGACAATAGGTCTGTCCAATTCGTTTGTGTCCAGAGATGCGTAGTTGAGTAGTTTATGTAAAAATTTCTCTTGGAGAGAATAACTCTGCCGAAACTTGTGAAACGACTTTTAATAGAAATTCGCAGAATTATATGTAAACAGCTATCAGATGATGATATGTCAGAAGTTTTCTTATATTCACTTTGACAGTCATCTGCTGCCTCCAGATATTTCTTCCGCAGAAATTCATTGGGAGGTGATATATTTTACTCTCTCGTGGGCTCTCTCTTCTACGAAGAAATCAACTAAAGGAACGTCTTTTGCCAGTTTTACGGCAAATTTCGTAGACATTCGTAGCAAAACATTTGGAACCGACCTAATTACTGAGCGATTGGTTACTTTTCGCTTCGACAACAGAAGAAATTATTCATCAAACATTGTCCGTCAATGCATTAGGATAAGATTTTTATATTTTAGAAATGGATATTCCAGTTTGTGGCTGCAGTGGCGTAGTGGGTAGAGTGCGACGCTCACACGCCGAAGGGTCTAGGTTCGACTCCCAGCTCAACACCAATTTTTCAAATTTTTCACGGCACCACCTCTTTCGAGCTGCTGACAACACTCAAAGAGTAATAACTGTCTAAGGAAGCTTCTCAAATTTCGCCGTTCGGAGTCGGCAAAAAACTGTAGGTCCCTTCTACTCGTGAGAGAACAGTAGTGCGCTCAACACGAGTAGTTGATGAACAAGCTAGGCCCTGGTTCCCCTCTGGACTGTAGCGCCAACAATTATTATTATTATTATTATTATTATATTCCAGTTTATAACGAGTGGCTCCTTTAATTTACCTATTTTGAAGAAGTGATTATATTCAACACTTCATCAAAATATGTTTTTGACCTAATTTTGGCCAAGTACTTGTTTAACTAAAGTAAATGCATAATCAACTCAATTTCCCGCTGAAATTCATTTTCTGTCATAGTTGGAAATCGGCAATGATTAAATCATCTGTTGAGCTGTGTATCTTCCTCATTTTTTTTTTAGGTATTACATAACCTGTACAGCAGTCTTGACAATATCTGAAGTAATTTTCCAAACACAAATTTGTAAAGTACCTTTTCATTATTTATATTATATTATAAATAGAATGGCGGGCGATTCTGTAGATGGATCAAAATTGACTGGACTTTCCAAGTACTTTAATGGAACCACAAATGCCGGCCGTGCTAATGTAAGACATACTTTGTGCATTTTATTAAGTTATTCGGCTTTCATATTGTCTTTAATTAATTACATAACTAATAAAAAAAATTTAAATATTTTTATATAACTTGCAGGTCGCGAAAGCAACGTATGGTGTTATTGGACTTATTATTGCTTACAACATGCTGAAACCAAAAAAGAAGTAAGCAAAAAAGGAGTTAATAAATATGAGTCTCAATATGAGAGAATATAAAACAACAATTTTAAAGAAAATATAAATGGAAAACTAAGTTGTGTTTCATTTTCGCTTCCGCAATAACAATTTTTTATTGAAATAATTGCGTTTATATATTTTCTGGTTTATAAATGGTATGGTAGTTATACAAGTACAGCAATCTTAGAAGGTGAAACTTCAGAGCTGTTTGATTTTCAGGTTCTTTACCTTACCGGTCATAAGACTGACAAAAATCCTTACGTTTCAATATAGTGCCTAGTTTACGCTTAGTAAGAATAGCAAGCCAAGTGACTTCAAGGCAAGTCATAACTTTTGTGACGGACTCCATTTAAAAATTAAACTTATTTTCCTTAAAGTGATAACATATCAATGCTTTTATAGTCGAAATATATATTCCTTTTCCTTCAAATACTTTGTGTTGTGTTTATAATGTGGAGAGAGATTCTTTTTCTAAAATTTAATTGGCAAATGTAAAAAGTATTTATTAAAATCTTAAAATAAATTCTTAAGCTCTACGTGCAGCAATAATTCTTGAAAATACTAAACTTATGACAATACCAACATAAAAATTAAATATGTCAAAAAATTGTGTAATTTATAACATGATGGAGCAGTACTTTATAGTTGTATAGTCAAATCAAGTTTGCGTATTATATCCTTAGCTTTATTTAAACTTGCTGGTCCATGGGTATTTGATGTAGCCATTTTATACAAATCAATCATATATTTATCTATGTTATCCATAGTAGCACCATTTGGTTCTGTTGGTATAGCCAAACCGGAGAGGGCTTGAGAAAGTTTTATTTTAAGTTTTTCTAAATACAACTCTAGAAGACGATTTTTTTCCTGCAATTCGTCGTTTTCTGTTATCATTTTTTCAACTCCAAACTTCATGTTCTCTACATGTTTCTCTAAAACTGCGTTCTGCTGCTCAAAATCAATGTTGGACTTCCGCAAAGTCCTAAGTTCCAGGTCAACGCATTTGTTATGATCAAGAAATTCATCGGTGAAAATGGGAATACCTCCGTTTTCATAGAAACCCGCTCCCAATTGTCCGTAACGGCGGCTAACGCCTGAGTTTGTTTGTGTGGTTTGACTCGTTTGCAATAGTTTCATATTTTTAGGTGTAACAACAGAAATGTTTTCATTTGTGGCCAACGGGGAAGAGCTCTTCACGAGAGTACTTTCATTTGAAGCATTACCGTTCATCTGTGATTTATCAGTCAACGCCGATTTAGACTCTGCAATATTCTCTTTACGCTTGCGGCATTTATTCTTAGCCAATTCAGATGCCAATATATCAGGACGCTCATTCAGGAATTCGTTCAATTCTTTAATGTACCTTAAAGTTATATAGAATGTTAGTTCTAAATCAGTAAAGAGAGATCAGATACAATTTGTATTATCATTAAATAAGAATCAGTACCTTTGCCTATCTACTTCAGCTTCTTTAAGGTAAGGAGCCTTTTTATCATCTGACATTGCGGACCATTCTTCTCCAATCATTTTCGTATACTCAATCGACGTCTTTTCTGGAAACTCAGATCGTAATTGCTCTCGGCGAGAAGCCATATATCGTACGTAGCCTTTACGAAATAAGCCTTTTTAATTGCTTTGAATATCAACATTTTTAATCTAACCTGTTAACGGCATTTTCGGAGCTCCTGCTACTTTAATTTTCCTTCTTTTTAGACGATACTTCTTCGGCTCAGCAACTATTACTTCAGATGGAGAAACTTTATGATTTGAAGAGTCCATTGCAATGCTCACACTATCAACAGTGCAGTCAATATCTGGATTGGGTACATTCTCCACTTCCACAGAACTCGAAGAAGGACTTTTAGAACACAATTGCTGTAATTTGGATGTTGTAGGTGAAGCATCAGTTTCAATTTTTTCAACAGCCGTAACTTGCGCTTTTTCATTTTCTAAATCCATTTCTGCAATACTCGAACTCGATTTATTACTATTGTACAAAAGCAAATTGGTTTACTTTACTTCAGGGAGGAATGAGGAAGGAGATGCTTAAGCTGTTCACAGCTGATCGAACAGCTGATTTCACCTTTGGACAACCAAATTGCAACTGTTTGTTACGAATTTTACTGGATATAGTCCGATTTTGAAAGTTATTTATTTGCCATCGAACATTGTCTCATTTTACTCACACATGTTACGGTTCACCATCGAAAGGCAATATGGAAGCTAATTCGACAACTTTTCCCCGCAATTGGTAAAGAGACAGTTTGAGTGGTAAAGAGATCCACGTTTTCTCATTAAAGATCAAAATTCCGTTGAGAATGAATTATCCACAGTAGGGAATATGTTATAAAAAAAGCTGTCAAAATGATTTCAAGCACGGTTGATGAGGGAGTCAACTGTCACCTAATTGGTCTCTGGTATAAGGTGTGTCATGTCACCCTATTAAATTGAATTATACGCTACAGAAAATAAAAACAACAACAAAATTTGAGACACTTACCCACAGAAACCAATAAGGAAGGAGATTGTCAAGAGAACTGCTGATAACCCCTTTGAAAAACGATTGTTTGACTGTTATTTACGTGGTCTTGTAGAAAAGCCACAAGTTTTGAAAGTTACTTACGTAACATCGAACGTTGTCACATTTTACTCAACATCCTTACGAGTCCCCCACAAAATTTGGAAGATGGTGGCTAATACGTCAATTTTTGCCTTCAATAGTGTCAAACACTCGTAAATTGTCAACTGTTCGTGAATTCGTCAGCCATTTTGTGTACATTCAACACAACGCGTCCGAAAAATCTAGTGCAAATTGCTTACGGAAGTAAGTGCAACCGAAACTTCAAATAGTATTTATTTCTAATAAATGAATAATTTGATAGCATTTATATTTATAATAACTTATGAAATATGTAAAAACGTTCGCAATGAGAACGTTTTTACAAATTTAAGATACCTTTTGAGTACTATTTCAATAAGAACAAATATAATATCAGACATAATATTTCATAACAACAGTTATAAAATTAATGCATTAATTAAAACCGAGTTATAGAATTTAAAATATATAGCTGTTGTGCAGTGTTTTGTAATGTTTATTAATTCATAAATACGATTTAGTAAATTATTGCGTTTAAGCTATATCCTCATATTGTTCTTGAAATAATCATAAAGTTTTAAGAATATTGGTTTTCTGATGCAACTACTGCCTTACAAACATAATTTCTGAACGCGGCTATCGGCAACCATTACGTTGTGTTAGGAAATACTATACCTTCTCTCTTTCAACTTTTGGTTTTATATGCCCTCTCCTTCTAACAGTTTTAAGAGTGAGAAGATCGACCGTATCGGCAATTCAAACGTATTCTCATTTAAGAACATAGAGTCCTGTCTGTGAATCAGCTGTTCAGGATGGGAAATGTTATGAAAACGCTGTAAAAATGAATTCAAAGGCAGGAGTCGAGGGAGTTAACCGACTCCCTATTGGTCTCTGGTTCATATATTATGCTTGATGTGTTCATAATATTTGTCATTTATACCATTGATGAAAACACAGATTTTTGTACAAAATTTGAATATATAGTTTGTAGTTTGCACAAAACAAATATGTGTAAGATCTTTTTGTAAAAATAATTATTTTCACGCAAAAAAGAGGTGAGGGCGGGTCTTAAAACGGAATCACTTTCTGTGATAAATGAGTGAATATTATTTTCAATTCATAGTAACACTGCGAATTATTTATCTTTTTCAAGTAATTTAGGTATTTCATAATTTTCTTGCAAAAACATTGATTTACAAGCATGGGCGTAAGCATTCATTGCGAACTACGTTTTAATGTCTCATGTTGCATTTCTGAACACTATTGGGCAAATCGCGGAATCTGCCACCATGTTTGAAAAATTAGTCCATTACGGAGCTGAATCCACGGATTTGTCGCCATTATTGTGGTGGATCCACCGATTTGGGCTAAGATCCAGGGATTTTGTAGAAGGATTGGAGATTCTGAAGGGATTTCTCACACAACTACAAAATCCCTGGATTAGACTGGAAAATTGCCAGAGGAAAAAAGTGGTCTAAGATGAGTATCTCCTTGATTCCCTTGTCACTGGTAATCACGTTTGTGAAGTTTCCAGTCTTTTTTCCAGTCACCCAACTACCACGAATTTGAGTGCACTTTACGAATGCTTCTCATTCGGACACTAGCTGAGCGATTTCGCCTACTTTCTATGGCAGAAGCGCTGAAAATTTTGAATTTGAAATTACAAAAAATTTTAAGACCAAACCTAACAAATTATGTGTCTCATACTTTGACTAATCCATAAATACGTCAAATTGTAAATGAAACGTGCGTAGTATGATGCAATGAAATTTAACGCACTTAGGCAATGTTAACAGAATGGATCATTTCTTTTCTTCTTTCTTTTTATGATGCACAGATAACGATATCACATCCCATGATTCATATGACTGATATCTATAAAATGCAATGTGCAATTAGAGTGCAATTTGTAACGCTAATGAAAAACAATACAAACTAATAAAGTCTTTTCCCTTATGACGAAATAATGGGTTTTACGTCAAAAGAGCGCTCCCGAGAGAGTAAAAATTTCCTATTTTAATCCAAGAAAGTTTTGTGCGTAGTTTGTTGGTTTTTTGTCAAAATAATTGGTTTGTTTAATGAGCTCGGCGAAACAACTCTACAATTTACTATGACTATTCAATCGTCCCCGATTGAGCTACTTAGTCTAGTAAGTGTTGCCTCCACTATCCAAACCTCTTAACTACAATTTGCTCCCTAGGTTCAACCCACTTCTTCATCCTACTCGAATCTATTACGCCATGATATGGCAGCTGCGTCACTTGACACCTTTCGATGTCTTCTATTACATAACGATCATTTCCTAGCTTCTTCTTCACTACATATAGGCCGCGGTACTTCGGTATTAACTTCTTATCAGTTCCAACTGAAGTGTTTAAATTCTTTATAACTGCGTATTCATCAAAATCAAACTGTTTTGTCATGGTATGATGGTCATCGAAGTAGTTCGAGTTATACTGTTGGGACCTCCTTATTGCTTTAGAAGCTTCGTCTCTTAAGCTGGTCAAATATATTTTTTCTCTGTCAGCATACATTTCATCTAAGTTTTCTGTTAGTTCGTCGACAACATCTCCCCTCTGCTCGACCTCGACCAACAACCAACTGAGGGATATTTTCGTGCTTGTGTGATTATTGTTATTCATTGCATATTCCACTTTACTTAATTTCCCATTCCAATCGCTTTGCTCTGGTGACTTTACTAACTTCGCTAACATTGCCTTCAGGATCCGGTTCACGCGTTTGACCTGGCCATTTTACTGCGTGGACCCTACTGCGACCTTGACATGCTTGATATTCAACCTCTTCAAAAAATCACCAAACTCCTGCGATGTCAAACCAGTACCGCGGTTACTAATTAGCCTACGTCATCGACTGTAATAGTTGAAGTATCTTTCCATCGCACCAAACGTCTCTTTAGTCCCGGGAGTATTCACAGCATATAGTTTCATATATTTGGTGAAAGCATCTATTACAAAAAGGATGTATTTACTCTATTTATAACGTATTTATAATCCTAAAGAATTTGACTGGCGCTCTTTTCAATGCCAAGATGTCCACACCCGCATGATGTTCTCTTCAAACTCTCCCCGAATAAACAGCTGACGTCTTTGCTACGACCCCACACGGAAAGTCATTTTCTAACACATAGCCGGGGACTTCCTCTGTTTGTATTTTTTCGCGTATTGACGGGATAACCTCGTCCCTCGCCTGGACAGTCAGAATACATTTATCAAGTTCTTCGGTAATCATCATTTTTTTCATTTTTAATACATTTTTATTTCCAATTCATTACTTACTTACGTACTAGACAAAAAAAATGCTTAAAACTAGTTGGACGTACTTTGTTTTTTTTTCTACAATCTAACTTACTGGCCCTCGACGGACACTCCAAGCTAAACTTATCCTTAAACTATTGTCTTTCGACCTAACCTTACATTTCATATACTTATGGAGTTCATTATCATTATGTTTACTACTTACTACTAAGAATAATTTCAAAGAAAAAACTTAATAACTGAACGTTTTTTTTAGTTAAAACTTATATGCTTACTTACCAGGTATACCGGTATGAAATGTGTGTTTTTTTTTTTAAATTAAACACTAATCATTAATGGGAAAGTAAAAACATTTTATTCAAAGTATTGACCATGTCAATTTGTGAATACCACGCCAATAAAATTGTTCGTCTTTTAAAGCAAACCAATCAGACACCCAATTTTCGACCTCCTCGTAGGAATCAAAGTGCTGCTCAGACAATGCGTGTCCCATCGATGAAAACAAATGGTAGTCGGAAGGAGCCAAGTCTGGTGAATACGGCGGGTGGGGTAGCTACTCCCAGCCAAGTGTTTTGATTGTATCCTGAACCGGTTTTGCTTTGTGTGCAGGTGCATTGTCATGGAGGAAAATTACCTTGCCGTGTTTTCTTTCCAATTCTAGTCGTTTCTCGATCAATGCATGGTTCAAACTGATCATTTGTTGTCGGTAGCGATCAGTATTAACGGTTTCACCAGTATAGCAAAATTTCACAAGTGTTATTTCGGTTTTCCATCTGCTTTTCATTCAACTCATATGGCACCCATTTTCCACACTTTTGAATCTTTTCCATAGCTTTTAAACGGTCAGAAATTGTTTGTTGTGCAACATTTAACATTGCTGCCGTTTGCTTTTGACTCAAAGTGTCATCTCCATCCAATATCGTTTGCAATTCGGCGTCTTCAAACTTTTTTGGTGGTCATCCACGTTCTTCATTTCTCATATCAAAATCATTATTTCTGAACCGTTGAAACCATCTTTTGCATGTTGCTTCTGATAGAGCATGATCATCATATGCCTCGACAAGCATTCGATGCGACTCTGCAGCACTTTTCTTCAAATGAAAACAAAAAATTAATGCTTTCCGCAAATCATCACTTTCTGGTGCAAAATTCGACATTTTTGACACGATAAAAAAATATGATGTTGTCTGTTCAATGACTTGATGTATACTAAATATTTTTCACAGATGTCATAGCAAACAAACAAACAAACAAAAATAAGGGCACGTCCACAACAAATGTTCCCTATCGAGACATTTATACATACTACCTTTTAATAACTTAAAACAACCTTAACTAAACATACACACATATATATATATATGCGTATACCTAGCCTATGCACATTTGTATACACATGAGTACACTCAATGTACAAATGTGTATACTTAGATTTTTTTGTTTTTGTATGTACATTTATATATAAAACTTACAACTATGTATCTTAGACTAAGTCTCTAACTCGGCCATAGGTAGCTGGATCACATCCGCTGCAAGATCGACTACTCCCTTGAAGAAGGTCTGTGCTACCCATTCTACCCCAGGTCTAAAGGTTCGACGAGGGAGTTCCCTCTCTCAGCCACCAAAACATCTCTCTTATCCCGACTCGACACCGCCATACTAAAGCGGAGGAGATCTTCCTCAGCTCGTTGTGCGACGGAACGGTCGTGGTTGAGTCACTCATCCACAGTTGATCGGGCGATGTGGAAGAGGAGCGGCACCGCACTTACTTCTTGTATCACACCGTGCTTATCGAAATGGAGAAAAGTTTCTGGGAGGACGAAGTCACTGTCGCGTACCCTTTCGTGGTATTATGGATTGGGGTAGTAGGCCCCAGAAATCAAGTTATTGACTGAGTTCATCGCTCTGGCAATATGGCCTTGAATCAATTTCAACAGGAAATTGTCCACTCGTATCAGGTTCGCCCTGTGGTATAGGACCTCATTGGAATAGAATTTTTTGTACTGGGATTCTGGTGTTCTGTAAAGGCGAAGGCAAGCCCTAAGACAAACCCTCTCAAGCAACCGAATCTTTTCCATAAAGCTTGCACTCACGTTGAACCACACGGGACAACCATATGTCCATAATCTGCCATGCGCCAGATTACCTTCACCCTCGCATCGAGTTGGCTGTTGTAAAATAGTCTCTTTGTAAGGGCGAAAGCGCCTTGTGCTCGGGCCAGAGCAGCATCTACATGTTTATTAAAATAAAGGTATTGGTCTAGCCAGATCCCCAGGTATCTATCTACAGTCCTTTGCGCCCGTAGTTGCCCGTGTCGCCCAACAATTGAGAACTTTCGCCAATTCTTTTTGGTATCCGCAGAAGCTTTATACGACGGAGTCCTTAAGAGTATGGTTTCCGACTTCTGAAAGTTGATATTCAACTTCCAACCATAGCAACTTCTCATGAATGAGTCGAAGTCACTCTGCGCGAGAGTAGTGATGTCCTCGATCTTTTTGCTTGATCTGTACACCTCCATTTTTTCTTACGGGTCTTCGACCACAAAGAGTCACCCATCCACAGTTGAACGGGCGATGTGAAAGAGGAGTGGTACCCCATTTATGTCTTCTATAAGACCATGCCTATCAAAATAGAGAAACGCTTCTGGGGGGACGAAGCCAGTTTGACGTACCCTTTCGTGGTACTGTGGATTGGGGTAGTACACCCAGAGATCAAGTTATTAACCGAGTTCATCGCTCTCGCAGTGTGACCTCGAATCAACTTCACCAGGATATTGTCCACTCGTATCAGGTTCGCCCTATTGTATAAGACCTGATTGGAGTAGAATCTTACGTACTGGGACTCTGGTGTTCTGTAGAGGCGAAGGCGAGCCCTCTCAAGCACTCGAATCTTTTCCATCAAGCTTACACTCACGTTGAACCACACGGGACAGCCATAGGTGAGCATTGGCCGTATGAGGGCCATGTAGCAGATTATCTTCACCCTCGCATCGAGCTGGCTGTTGTAAAACAGTCTCTTTGTAAGAGCAAGAGCGCCTCAAGCTCTGGCCAGAGCTGCATCTACATGTTTGTTAAAATATAGATACTGATCTAGCCAGCCCCCAGGTATCTAACTACAGTCCTTTGCGCCAGTGGTTGCCCGTGTCGTCCAACAATTGAGAACTTTTGCCAATTTCCGACTTCAGAAAGTTGATATTCAAGTTCTAGTCATCGCAATCTCTCATGAATGAGTCGAAGTCACCCTGCGCTAGCTTAGTGATGTCCTCGAATTTTTTTGCCTGATCTGTACACGATCAAGTCGTCGGCATACGCAATTACGTGAGGAAGAGAACTTATCAGATCGCTCAAGAAAATGTTGAACAGGATAGGCGAATTAACGGCACCCTGTTGGAGACCATTTTTTACTTCAAAAATACCCGTAGAGGTCCCGTTGCCATTATTGACTACTAACCGCCTACCAGTAAGGATGTAGTACAGTAGGTACAGCAGTGGTTTACCAATGCCTAGCCGATTGAGCTTGTAGAAAATTCCTTCGAACCATACGGTGTCGAAGGCCTTCTCCAGGTCAATGAAGCAAGCCCCCGTACATTGTTTCTGGCTCATATACCATTGGATATCCGACACCAGTTTCGACGCATATCCAAGTTTTCATAATTTTCTTGGAGGAATTAAAAAATATATATATAGATTTAAGCACTGAATTAAACTACATATATAAGAACCCGAAAGCACAAAGAAAAAACCATAGATTAGCCTAGAGTACTCGGGAAGAGTCAGTAAGTTAGAATTAAGATCAGTAGATTATATTAGTAAGCTAGATTTAAGTATTTTTGTCTAGAAACTAAGAAAATGGATTAATAAGAATATAAATGCATCAAAAACAAAACAGGCAGTTTCGACGCGGCATGAGTAGTGTCATGCCCCGCTCTGAAATTACCAGGCAGTAACCTTCATTTAATGTAATTTCTTGGTTTTCCGAAGAAAAACCAAGATGCGCTTCTGTGATATAGAACTTAGGTTTTCAGTTCCCACCACATCAGCGCCAAATAACCGCCACCTGATACGAGCGAAGGCAGGACACTGACAGAGAAAGTGCTCTGAAATGTCTTCACCTTCTCCACAGGCGTCGCAGAGTGTGACATCACTAAGCCCAAGCCGACTCAGGTGCATAGCGAAGATAAAGTGTCCCGTTAGCACTCGTTTCTGTCTAGAGATATCAGAAAAGAAGCGGATTTCTAGCTGACGTTAGGGAGAGCCAACCATCGACGGAGGCCCTGACCAGGGACGCGGGTAGTCCCAAGGTGGGTTCGGTCCCTACGAATGCCTCTGCTGAGCCTAGCCTAGCAAGTTCATCGGCAGTTTCGTTTCCCAGGATCCCGTGATGACTCGTGACCCAGACAAGTCTTAACGAATTCAGCCTGCCGACCGAATTAAGGGAAGACTTGCATTCCTGAACTATTTTGGAAGTGGTTAAAGGGTTGAGTAAGGCCTTGAGCACAGCTTGACTGTCGCTGCAGACGCAGATACTTCTTCCCTTCCACCTATTCTTCACAATGTAGTTGATGGCCATTAGGATCGCGAAGGCTTCCGCCTGGAAGACCGACGCGAAGTTTCCTAAGGAGGCGTGAAGTCTAATTTTGTCGTTTTCCACGAAGGCTCCAGCTCCAGAACCCTTGGTTGTCTTGGAGCCGTCCGTGAAAATCCGACTACATTCCTTTCCCGGTTCAGTTTCTGGCCACAGCCAGTCCAGGACACGTGGAAAGTCGACTTTGTAAAAGCGTCGCAATTGTATTATTGGCGACCTCGCATCAGACGGCATGTCCATGAGAGTAGTATCATAGGAGATGCGGTGTGCGAGGTCATCAAAGCTCCAGTGCGAGTGGAACCTAAGACCATTCCTTTTTAGTCGAGAGATGGCTTTGAGTGTACATCCCATGATGTGGTGATCAAGGGAGGGGAGATTAATCAGAGCATCAAGAGCAGAGCCAGGCGTGCTGGGGAAAGCCCCTGTGCAGCCGAGACAAACTGTTCTTTGAAACTTGGTGAAAGCGGCAGTCACGTATTTGCGCGAAAGCTTGTTCCACCAAACGACTGATGCATAACAGAGGAGTGGTCTAATCATTACCGTATAGATCCAAACGGATCTTTTGGGTGTTAGACCCCAGGTTTTGCCGAAAACTCCCTTGCATTGCCAGAAGACTGACAGCGCCTTGGAGGTTTTCGTCTCAATGTGTCTTTTCCAGAGAAGTTTACTGTCCAGGATAACACCTAGATATTTGGCTTCATTGGAAAGTGGGATATTGACGCCTTTAAGTACCAGTTGAGTCAAACCAGTCATATTCCTCCTTCTCGTAAAGAGAACAACCTCAGTTTTAAGAGGGTTGACGGAAAGCCCATTCCTGGTACACCAGCTATCGATCGTGTCAAGAGCCGCCTGTCCGCGTGCGCTGACGGCCGCAAGACATGGTCCGGTAACCAATACGGCTATATCGTCTGCATAAGCCTGGGCATAGGTGATAGAACTATTCAAAACGGAAAGCAGAGAATCAACCAGCATGCACCATAGGAGGGGAGACAGGACCCCGCCTTGGAGGCAGCCCCTGTTAACCTCCGACATTACAAACTTGTCACACTCCGCCTCCGCGATCCACAACACCAATGATTCCTCTACGCCGTGATTCCTGGCCGCGTTACACATGCCATCAAAAGTAGCATTGTCGAAAGCGCCCTCTATGTCGATGAAAATGCCCAGTGCGTAGTCTTTCCTGTCAAGTGCACTTTCAATTCTACCGACGAGATTTTGAAGTGCTGTCTCGCAAAATTTTCCGCGCTGGTAGGCATGTTGCATTTGAGATAGGGGGTGTGATCGCAGAGCGTTTTTGCGCATGTGCAGTTCGACCAGCCTCTCCAAGCATTTTAGCATGAAGGAGGTGAGACTGATAGGCCTAAAGTTTTTGGCGAGTGAGTAGTCTCCTTTACCAGTTTTCGGTATAAAGGCTACCCTCACTGTACGCCAGGTACTTGGAATGTATGCCAGCGCGAGGCTGGCAGTGAAAATTCTTTTCAGAGTTTCGGCAGTATAGGGTCTATGCCCTTTTGCAGCAGTGCTGCATATATGCCATCGGTGCCGGGTGACTTGAAACCATCAAAAGACGCTACAGCGTACTTGATGGCTTCATCAGTTACGACGAGCGATGAAATATACCAGCTTCTGCAAGTAGAATTTGTCTGCTCATCCCCAGTTTCGGAAATCGGCACTGGTTTTGAGCCAACTGTGATCCGGTTCAAAGGGAAATGAGTCTCAAGCATGAGTTGGAGGGTCTTAGCTTTAGACTCGGTGTAGGTACCGTCTGGTTTTCTTAGTGTGTCCAGTCTCACTGCTTTGTCCCTTTTGAGGACTTTCAATAGTCTGCTGGTTTCACTGAGTGTTTCGATTTTCCCACAAAAATCTTTATAAGAGGCACTTTTCGAAGCTCGAATAAGCCTTTTATATTCTTTTTGTTTTAATCGATACGGGTCCCAGTTCTCTTCCAGATTGGTCTTAAGTGAACTTTTCAGAAGTTTTCTGGTTTCCTTGCAATTCCGAGTTCCACCACGGAACAGGGGTTCTGCAGGGGTGTTTTTTGACTGGGCATGTCAGTTCGAAGCATTGGGTTAGGGTGTCATTCAGGTTCCGAACTGCCACTTCAACCTTACGCCTTAGGCACAGTGCGATTTGCTAACTCTTCCCTAAACATTGGCCATTTTGTTCTTCTAGGGTTCCTACTCCTCTACGAGACATTGGTTTCGCATTCGATTCGGAACTCTATGTATCTATGGTCCGACATGGACACTTCTGACAGAACTTTCCAGTCTTTGATCTCCTTAAGATATCTATTTGATAACGTTAAGTCAATCACCTTCTGTTTTCTTGTCGTGACAACCGTTGGTTGCGATCCAACGTTGTTTATGGTCAAGCCAGACGAAAGTGCGAAATCGAGAAGATACGACCCTCTTCTGTTACATTTGCTGCTGCCCCAGAAGATGTTCTGAGCATTAGCGTCACAACAGATAATGAGACCCATCTTTTTCGATTCGCAGTTCTGCTACTTCCCTTGGTGGAGGTGGTAGGACAGAGTCGTAGGGGAAGTAGGCCGAAGCCACGACAAAATTATGCCATGATCTGCCTGATTTGTAGTTTATAACCGCAGCAACTAAATCTTGTCCACAGAATTGTCCAAGCTTGGTTGCTGGGAGAAGATTCGGCACAATAAGACAAGCTCTCGGTCTTTCCGATCGCTCGTCGAAGAGTGGGGAAAAGCCTCGTAGACTACCAACGCCAGAGATTTTTCCACACCCATGGTTCCTGGATAGACACGATGTGTGATTTTGTCTTCATCATGGAAAGTCTGTTACATAGGATTGCAGTAGCATCCTTAGAATGATGAAGGTTGATCTGGGTAAACAGTGGCATGCAAAGTTACCGTGGAAAGCATCCATTATTCGCAAACCTTGGACATGAGGCGGAAGTTAATCCGTCCAAGGTGCAGATAGGGACGAGAGCCGTATCTGGAGACGATGGTCCCAACCGAAAGTCGGTCCAGGCCCACAACGAGAGTAGAACCGTCTTTGCTCTCCTGGTTCTTGCTCTCCCTGTGGTAGAAAACCTTCCACCTTCTGGTTTCGAGACCAGGGTTCTGGATGCGGAGACGCGCCAGCACATCCACCGTGTTCCTGAGTGGCCCCGGGATCCAGCAGATGGCACGCGTGAGTTTTATGGGTCTGAGAACCTCAAAGCTTGTGGTTCCCAGGGGGGGAATTTTCGGCACGGAAGTGCTCAGCCACTCAAAAGATTGCTGTGTGGAGCACTTCACCAAAGAGGTTCCGTTTTCCAGAGCACAGCCCTCCACTTGGAAGCAAGTGTTCTCTGCCTTAGCCAGCTCTCACAGCTGATCTTCGCAGTATTTGCATACTGCGTCGGTCATGCTGTCGTCGTTGCCAGCTTTCTCTGTTCGCAGCAGCAGAGAAGAGATAGCAGCCTTCTTATAGGACTGCGGATCTCGTTTTCCGCTTGCCGCGAGTTTGAGTCTATTGGCAGGCTCTCCCGCAGCAGTCGATTTCCACTTATCCGAACCGCAGCCAAAGTTAAGTGCGGCACCGGTGTCTTGCGGACCTTGCGTGCGAAAACTGCTGCCAACGGGAGCGTGCGACGTTTTTCGCTTTTTTCTTTGAGAGCCAGAGGAAGAGGGGGCGGCGTTGGTTTCGGAGGTTTGGCCAGTTTCGGTTGGTAATACTTCTACTGACCTGATCCTCTTTGCCTTCGCCATTGAAGGGGTACTGCCTTCGACGCTTCCGCCTTCAACCACTTTCGTGATCTCTTTGCGCCGCTCGGTGGCAACCTTCCTTCTCCTCCTATTCCTTTGGCTCTTGGTCACGGGCTCCCCAGGTGCCGAATCTTTTGGAGCTCGTTGCCCCTTTTCGGATTTTTGAGGCGCGCAATTAGGGCACTCTGGCAAGCTTTCTGAAACTGTGCCGGGAGATTAGGCGTATCAGCCTGAGCCTCTCCGCCGCTTTCTCCGGTTTTCCAACTCATTCTACTGAGGGTATCGTAGAGTGAGTGGCAAGAGTCATTATTTTCAACGCCACAGCGGGCGGAGGGTGTTTTAAGTATGGTGGTTGGGGCCTCCAGAATCCTTGCCCCGACCGCTGTCGAAAAGACAACGGGGGGATTATCGCAGTCGCGAGTACAACTTGAAGTAGTTAAATCCATTGGGTTTGCCTCCATACAGTCTTTATTTAGGACGTCCAAAGACAAGACGTTTCTGGACTTTAGTTCGACGTCTCACCTGGGATCTGTCGAACCGAGGTTCATTGACTCTTAAGCCCGCCGCGACAAGGCATTCAGAAAGGGAAGAGAGTAATGATATTACCCGTCGCATTGGAAGACAGCTGCGGTTTAACCGATCTAAACAGGACAAAGATATGTCCATCCCAACAAATCTCTGGTCGATCAGTCTTCTTCCTTGCATTAACAAGGTCTTTGAAAAAATTGTTATATCAGCTCTAAAAAAGTGGGATGAGGGCAATAATATAATACCGGATAACCAGTTTGGCTTCAGAGCGAGCATGATACCATACATGCTGCGTCAAAGTTGGTTTACGACATACAATGTAACAAATCAAAGAGCCGTCTACCATGGTTTTCGACATTAAAAACGGTCTGCAACAGGGGGCAGTTGGTTCGCCAACATTGTTCGCTATATTTACTACCGATCTTTTGTACTCCATGCCGCACATTATAGCATACGCCGATGAGTTGGTAGTGTACAGATCAGCACCAAAGGTCGAAGTTATTAACATCCTGCTGCAACACGACTTCTAAAAGATTCAGCAATATTGTGATAGCTGGAAATTAAAAATTAATTTTAATAAATGCGAGACTATCCTTTGCAGGACCCCGCTGTCGAGGGCGTCAAGGGACACTAAATTAAACTGGCGTCAGTTCCGCATTGTTGACCCATGGGAGAACCGTTAGCTGTGAAAGGCTTGGTGAGGTACTTAGGCGTTTGGTTGGACCAGTATCTATACTTTGATAAACATGTAGATGCTGCTCTGACGAAAGCCAAGAAAGCCTTCACTGTGACAACAAGGTTGTTTTACAGGATGAGGCTGTCTGAGAGGAAGTGTCTCAGGACCTGTCTCAGGTTGTATCGAACTCCCGAATCTGAGTATAAGAAATTTTATCCCAACGAGACTTTGTACAGCGTACAGCCCAACATCTTGAACATTTTGTTTTTTTGAGAAGGTGCGGCAGAATGGTTTTATTCCACCAGAGGAATTCCCTTATTTAGATATGATGGGTCTAGTTCAGGACAGGGAGGGATGCCCTATAATATTCCATGTCTCACGCTGAAAAGTGGACCGACGACTTCTTTATGAACCGAACGTCGCTCAGTTCGGTTCAGTAGAGCGATGTCCGCCCTAGACAGGAGGGAGTCTGGGAAAGAACGTCACCTGTACTAGTGGCTGTGTTAAATTCGGCCCCTGTCGCCGTTAACTTGTCTTTATACTTATGTGTACGTTATATTGCCAGCTGGGCAGTCTGTGGTCAGCTTCTTAGTGGTTAAGTTAAGTTTAAGGTTAAGTTTTAAGTTAAGGGTATATTTCTTGTTATATAAATCCCAAAAACCGTGCACCGCATATAAACAACTAATAGGCCATGGTGCACGCGTCCGTTCTATGAACGGACATAGTTAATTATAGTATGTTAGAAAATAATGAAAGGTAGCTATGTTTTTTTTACAGTTTTCTTAAAATAATTTAAGTTAAAATTAAGATTAAAAGAAGAAAAAATAACGAAGATTTCGAAAGGCAGTAAAATATGTTACATATGTTAATGTTAACTTAGACCACCCGCATAGGGTCAGTAAGATAGATATAAGAGAAGGAAATGCTAAGCTACTTTTAAGAAAATTTGTCTAGTATAGAAGAATGGTATTGAATTTAGTTAAAACAAATTTGAAATAAAAAAAATTCCTGCTGCGTTCTAAAAAAAATGTATCATTATGTACCTCTTAAGATTCCCAAGCTTAATGTATTGAAAATAAATTTAAGAAAAAAATATATAATAAAAATACAAATAAAAACTTAATCGTAAACGAGATTACTTTACAATAATTTTTTAATTAGTCTGATACTTATTGGACTTGTATAAACAAGACATGCAAACGTCGTTGCAAATGTTAAATTATTCATACATAGAAAAGTAAATGAACTAATTCTTAGACAACGTAAGTTGTTAAAAATCGAAATATTTTTTGGTATACCAGGTATACCGGTATGACGTGAGCGCCAAGATACAAATGTCTCGATAGAGAACAATTGTTGTGAACGAGCCCTTATTTTTTTTTGTTTGCTATGACATATATGAAAAATATTTAGTATACATCAAGTCATTGAACAGACAACATCATATTTTTTCATCGTGGTAAAAATGTCGAATTTTCTACCAAAAAGTGATGATTTGCGGAAAGCATTAATTTTTTGTTTTCATTTGAAGAAAAGTGCTGTAGAGTCGCATTGAATGCTTGTCGAGGCATATGGTGATCATGCTCTATCAGAAACAACATGCAAAAGATGGTTTCTAAGGTTCAGAAAAAATAATTTTGATGTGAGAAATGAAGAACGTGGATGACCACCAAAAAAGTTTGAAGACGCCGAATTGCAAACAATATTGGATGGAGATGACGCTTTGAGTCAAAAGTAAATGGCAGCAATGTTAAATGTTGCACAACAAACAATTTCTGACCGTTTAAAAGCTATGGAAAAGATTCAAAAGTGTGGAAAATGTGGAACATGAATTGAATGAAAGACAGATGGAAAACTGAAAAAACACTTGTGAAATTTTGCTTCAAAGACACGAAAGAAAATCGGTTTTGCATCGGATTGTTACTGGCGATGAAAAATGGATTTATTGTTAGGATCCTGAACTGAAAAAATCATGGGCTAATCTGGGACACAATGCTGTGTGTTTGGTGGGACCAGAAAGGTGTGCTGTACCACGAGCTCTTAAACCTGGTGAAACCGTTAATACTGATAGCTACCGCCAACAAATAATAAATTTGTACCACGCATTGATCGAGAAACGAGGAGAATAGGCCAGAAGACACGGCCAGGTAATTTTGCTCCATGACAATGCACCTGCACACAAAGCAAAACCGGTTCAGGATACAATCAAAACACTTGGCTGGGAGCAGCTACCCCACTCGCCGTATTCACCAGACTTGGCTCCTTCCGACTACCATTTGTTATTTGTTTTCATCGATGGAACACGCATTGGCTAAGCAGCACTTTGATGGCGTGGTATTCACAAATTGCCAGAAGGGTGGTCAAAATGTGTAGAAAACAATGGCCAATACTTTGAATAAAATGTTTTCACTTTCCCATTAATAATTAGGGTTTTATTTTCAAAACCGGTATACCTGGTAGTTGTTAATTGGGCGCCGTGGCGAAGTGGGTAGAGTGCGATGCTCACACGCCGAAGAGTCTAGGTTCGATTCCCGCCTGAACACCTCGAATTTTTCACGGCACCACCTCTTTCGAGCTGCTGACAACACTCAAAGAGTAATAACTGTCTAAGAAAGCTTCGAAGTTCGGAGTCGGCAAAAAACCGTAGGTCCCTTGTACTCGTGAGAGACCAGTAGCGCGCACAACATAAGTAGTTGATGAGCAAGCTAGGCCCTGGTCCCCTTTTGGACTGTCGTGCCAACAATTATTAACTATAGTTGTTTAGTGTCGGATAAAACAATTATTAGATTTCCAAAGGAAAAACAATTGTTCCTGTACTGCAACTTCTTAACAAGTAAGACATATAAAAATGTCAATCAGCATCAGTGCAAGTGGCTTAGGCTTTCAAGCAAATTGTTAAAGTCGAAACTGTAATAATATGAACCAAACGCAAAAAAGGTATATTTGAAAATCTTTAGGAAAACTTATCGGGCCCATTTCAGGCGCTTTCACTTCAATGCCAACAAACGCATCGTTGGCTGCTCGCTATGTTCTTCCAATCACGAAGAGAGGTGATGAGACGCTTAATTTCCGCTCTTCGGGCATAGTTTCCTACGACCCTCTCTTACAAATAAACTGGTACTTGTGCCAGCAGTTGTCATACATAAATCTTAGCACCGATTTCAACTCTACTATCAGTTATCCATTTTATTCCCAGCAGGATTTCGTCTGAATTTTATATCCATTAGAGAGTGGTTTCACCTTTAGGTAAAATATTTGGACTGCCATAATACCTTTTCTTCTTTTTGATCGCGTGAAACGCCCACTTAAGTTCCGTTTCGATATTGGTATTATTGACGTGTCTAAGTTGTGGAGACTGAATTCTTGTCTATCATTGTGCAAATTGAATGGAACAATACTTTTCCTCCTTCTTCACTGTGTGATTTCATGCATTTGTTTTCGGGGAAACCGGTTTTGTTCCCCTCTATTATGGTAGCCATTTCATGGAATTAGGAAGGAAATAATTAGAACCAAGTTGTCCAAAGCCGAAAGTTCCTTACTCGTATCAAACATCCTGCTTATCCACTATAAGGAAAAAAAACACATGTTAAAATCAATTTGCCCATTATATTTTCATACACTAATTGTTCCCGCGTGGATCCTCCTGTCCATTCACCCGTCGTGTACTGGCTAAAGTAAGATAATAAGAAGATGAAAGATGAAAGGAAAAATAAAACCAATAATGCTTACAAGACAATACACGCAATTGATTAATGACTTGACAGGAATGGCATTGTATGACATAGACGAGACCATAAATCACTGACAAAAGAAGGCAATTATTGCACACGACAACATTAATTTAAAATTCAACTAAATCACACTTAGACTGGCCGCCGAAGCTGCCAACCGAAATCAGTGCCGACTAATCAAGTGTAGTGAAGTGAAAAACATATGAACTGTTTTTTTAATATTATCATCTCTTTTATGGTTAATATTCCTTAATCCTTTCTTTGAATATTTAAATTTACTTATTTTTTGTATAGTTAGTGTAAAGTAGTCCTGATTGCAAGGAAGTGTAAGTGGGAACGACATCTTCGAACTCACAGAGATTATTTTCAGAGCGCCTTTACCATTGTGTTGACGCCCGGACGCCATGGGACCTTTTTGGAGGATTTCAATGCCAGGAAGTAGAGTCTCACTTGCCGGTTGTGTGTAGGTTATAGGAAGGGCCGTCCTTTTTAGTGTAGCAGGCGGGGTGGGCTATCTCTCAAATATTCACCAAAGGAGATAGCAAAGGTTACATGAAAAATAGGACTCTCGGGTTCTTAACGAACCTTTATCGCTGAACGACTTTGGAAGCGCGTTGCTTCGTAGTAGCTATGCTAGGTAGTTTTAAGTTAGAGTAGGCGTACAGTAGGCTTAATTTAGAGCCATTAGATTAGTTAAGGTCTTAGATAGCTTAGTTAGCTTAGCTCCGCGAGCAACCTTTTGGTCTTGCTGGGTGGTAAAGACATAGGCTTTGAACACCTTCCTTTCCTTTTTCCGCCATCTAAGTTGTACGCTGTCTGGTTATGGTATTAGACTTTTCTTCTTCTACTATCTTCATTCCTCTCTCTCCTTTCATACTTCTGTTAGCCAGGCTAGACGTGATTTTTTTTTGGGTGTGTACAATAGATGATGACCGGGTGAGGGGGACAAGAACCACACTCTGGAGCGAGCCATGTTGATCAATCGTCTGATCCAGAAAGATCCAGTCAGCAAATATCCCAGCAATCGGTTGCGATTGTAGATTTGGGATGTTGAGGTATAAGAACCCGTGCTAAAGCAAGTAATGACTATATCCTTAATATCAGAAGGGCTCCACAAAATACGTTACACACCTGGCTTAAGAATAAACATTGAAAAATGTGTCTTCGGAAATTCCCTGGACAGATTCCATGGACATCTTTTAGCCACATCGATCCTGAAGCACCAATGGTCCTAATAACCCATGCCACACGGATACGGTAGCAGAAGCATTTTACACCTATTACTAGATTGCGCGTTTCGGGTTCCCGAAGAACTTTACAACACGCATATGACCATACCATCCCTAGTCCAATGAAATGATCGTGCGCTCCCACAGAACATTCAAAGCAGTTCTTATGTGTCACCCAAAGGCCAGATGGGGCGAAAACACATCCGCCCATACTCCTGAGACTTCGGACCACATCAAAGCGTCTCCAGCTGGAATAAGGGAGCGAATAACGAATCCAAAGTGATTTCTTTGCTAATGGTAGAGTTTAAAGTAATTCCCAGGTCTTCACCGAAAATTATCGCCAGAATATTTGACAGACAACACCAACAGTCCAGCACTACAGAATAAACATAATCTTCGTGCTCGCGAGCTTGGGTAAGTGCACAACTTTTCTTTCGTACGTCTCAAGTCTGCAGATCACAGACCAACTAAGGGAGACGACTGAAAAACGGTACTATAATAAGGTGATCACACGAACACAGACCTATAGGGTCTTTGATCATCATCATTTATAATATTAATAATAAATAAAATAAGTATACGTAAAATAAAAGTAGCATTTAACACTTAAAGTATAAAAGTAGCATCGTGACACCATCACTGGAGGGAAGGTAAAGCGTCAGTGATGTACGTGCTACATTACCAGCAGTAATTATTATGTGTGTTCCAGTACTTTCTGTACCAAATTCTGAAGTCTGTCATTTATTAAGGAGTGGATGTAAATCTTTCTCAAAAAGAGGCAAAGTACGGGAACGTATCTAACATAGATAAGCAAGGAGGTATCCAACTCCCTCGTCTTCCGCCCTTTGAAATGAACTGACTGCGTTTTTTATAAACCCCTGTCTGTGAATACGTGTGAGCTGTCTTGATCAATGATTGCAAGCAGCTGATCAGTTATTGAGGTGAAATATCTTGACACGGAGCAAAATCATAAGGGTGCGTAAGTATTAAGGGTGCGAGAGTATAAATCAGGTATTGGATATTTATTCTTAAAACGCGAAACGACAGTAAAGTATGTTTCTTAATAACCCTGAAATATCACCAATAAGTAATTAAGTTAACAAACAAAGAACTGCTTAAACTCTTTTGATAAGCAAGTATGATATATGGTGATAGCAAGGATTTAACGCCAGTCATAAATTTTTAATAATATAAAGTACAATTGTTGGTTATTAATCTTTTTTGTTTTATTAGGTATTCAATTATATGGAATGAAGACGTAACACATATTGGCTTCAAATACACCACCCATGGAGTATGCTTATGGTGCGTTAACCGATTTTTTGTTCACCGGGTGTTTGGTTTCCCCAAGAGGCCTATTGCATCCAAACTTAAATATATTGGATACGTTTTTGTATATATAGCGATCTAACCAGAATTGCATTTAACTTAAAAAATTAACAGAAAAATAAAGAATGTTAACGACATGAATATATGGATGACAAACTTTTGATTTTAATTTCTTTTACAAATGTCTAACACGGAGCATCTTATTTTTGAAATTAGGATCACTTAAATCGCTGTTCCAAAATTTAGTGACAAAATAAAATCGAATTCTAATAAAATAATTTAAGATGAAGTCTGGTGGCAAATTTTTACAGCAGGTATATTTCTTTTCAGTAATCAGTAAATTAAGAAGGTGTTGTGCAACTCCCCTTACATAATAACATATGTCGAATGAGTCCAAAAACTTTTACTCAAGTTCTCAGATGTACTCCACAAAATCACTCGGCGCCGCAATAAGATTGCATCCATCGAATTGTTTAAAAGTTGTAAAACTTAAGCCAGGCGAAGCATCTGCTGTCCCTACTGTGGGTAAAGGCATACTGCACGTATGGCTTTCGTGACACTTTTTGAAGAGCCACTCAGAGACATAAATGAAACTATTCTCTTTCAAGAATTCATTCACATATATATCTGTTTTAAGACACAACGCGGAAGTGCACTTTGGCCTGTCGCATATTTTGCCTTGCACCCAACATGTGTCCATTACATTAGGGGTTGATTGCTGATGGACTGCAACTTTTCTGCTTCAACATTTTCACAATTTCCGGCTCTCATAATTTTCAAATATTGAAGGCCCAAAGTTTTAAAATTGATTTGAACTCTTGAGCAGTCACGCGTGTATTTTTCCTCCAACACTTCCGGCTTCACCGAAAAACTGCTCTAAACAATCTTGATTCAAATTCCTTTTATCACAATTCACTACAATTACAATTGTTTAAACAGTACAAGCAGGCACTTTGTAATAATTTAGTCCTTGCCAAATATGCAAACATATTAAACACTTTAAATCGCTTTTAAGGAATTAAAAGAACAATTACTAGTAATTATCAGTGAGTAATTAATTCTGACTAGAATTGCTTTTTTATAACCGTACCCGTTCACTTTTACTGCACATTTTGTTCTCGTACGCAGAATCGCATAGCGAAAGAGCAAATTTGTGCAAAATTTTGCAGAATTAACGAGTACGCGAACGTTCCTTCGATTTCACCACGAAAAATTGGGTAATAAAGGAGTTCGTTAACTATGCTTGATGTGTTCATAATCTTTTTCATTGATACCATTGATGAAAACACAGATTTTTGTACAAAATTTCAGTATATATTTTGTATTTTGTACGAAACATCAATGTGTAACATCTGTTTTTTAAAGGGAATTAATTTTAACCCATAAAAGAGGTTAGTGCGGATCTTAGAACGAAATCACTTTCTGTGATATATGCGTGATAATCATATTCAATTCATAGTAACACTACGAATTATTTTTCTTTTTCAAATAATTTAGGTATTTCATAATATTCTTGCAAAAACATTGTTTTACAAGCATTGGCGTAGGCATCTCTCAAATATTCACCAAAGGAGATAGCAAAGGTTACATGAAAAATAGGACTCTCGGGTTCTTAACGAACCTTTATCGCTGAACGACTTTGGAAGCGCGTTGCTTCGTAGTAGCTATGCTAGGTAGTTTTAAGTTAGAGTAGGCGTACAGTAGGCTTAATTTAGAGCCATTAGATTAGTTAAGGTCTTAGATAGCTTAGTTAGCTTAGCTCCGCGAGCAATCTTTTGGTCTTGCTGGGTGGTAAAGACATAGGCTTTGAACACCTTCCTTTCCTTTTTCCGCCATCTAAGTTGTACGCTGTCTGGTTATGGTATTAGACTTTTCTTCTTCTACTATCTTCATTCCTCTCTCTCCTTTCATACTTCTGTTAGCCAGGCTAGACGTGATTTTTTTTTTTTGTGTGTACAATAGATGATGACCGGGTGAGGGGGACAAGAACCACACTCTGGAGCGAGCCATGTTGATCAATCGTCTGATCCAGAAAGATCCAGTCAGCAAATATCCCAGCAATCGGTTGCGATTGTAGATTTGGGATGTTGAGGTATAAGAACCCGTGCTAAAGCAAGTAATGACTATATCCTTAATATCAGAAGGGCTCCACAAAATACGTTACACACCTGGCTTAAGAATAAACATTGAAAAATGTGTCTTCGGAAATTCCCTGGACAGATTCCATGGACATCTTTTAGCCACATCGATCCTGAAGCACCAATGGTCCTAATAACCCATGCCACACGGATACGGTAGCAGAAGCATTTTACACCTATTACTAGATTGCGCGTTTCCATCCCTAGTCCAATGAAATGATCGTGCGCTCCCACAGAACATTCAAAGCAGTTCTTATGTGTCACCCAAAGGCCAGATGGGGCGAAAACACATCCGCCCATACTCCTGAGACTTCGGACCACATCAAAGCGTCTCCAGCTGGAATAAGGGAGCGAATAACGAATCCAAAGTGATTTCTTTGCTAATGGTAGAGTTTAAAGTAATTCCCAGGTCTTCACCGAAAATTATCGCCAGAATATTTGACAGACAACACCAACAGTCCAGCACTACAGAATAAACATAATCTTCGTGCTCGCGAGCTTGGGTAAGTGCACAACTTTTCTTTCGTACGTCTCAAGTCTGCAGATCACAGACCAACTAAGGGAGACGACTGAAAAACGGTACTATAATAAGGTGATCACACGAACACAGACCTATAGGGTCTTTGATCATCATCATTTATAATATTAATAATAAATAAAATAAGTATACGTAAAATAAAAGTAGCATTTGACACTTAAAGTATAAAAGTAGCATCGTGACACCATCACTGGAGGGAAGGTAAAGCGTCAGTGATGTACGTGCTACATTACCAGCAGTAATTATTATGTGTGTTCCAGTACTTTCTGTACCAAATTCTGAAGTCTGTCATTTATTAAGGAGTGGATGTAAATCTTTCTCAAAAAGAGGCAAAGTACGGGAACGTATCTAACATAGATAAGCAAGGAGGTATCCAACTCCCTCGTCTTCCGCCCTTTGAAATGAACTGACTGCGTTTTTTATAAACCCCTGTCTGTGAATACGTGTGAGCTGTCTTGATCAATGATTGCAAGCAGCTGATCAGTTATTGAGGTGAAATATCTTGACACGGAGCAAAATCATAAGGGTGCGTAAGTATTAAGGGTGCGAGAGTATAAATCAGGTATTGGATATTTATTCTTAAAACGCGAAACGACAGTAAAGTATGTTTCTTAATAACCCTGAAATATCACCAATAAGTAATTAAGTTAACAAACAAAGAACTGCTTAAACTCTTCTGATAAGCAAGTATGATATATGGTGATAGCAAGGATTTAACGCCAGTCATAAATTTTTAATAATATAAAGTACAATTGTTGGTTATTAATCTTTTTTGTTTTATTAGGTATTCAATTATATGGAATGAAGACGTAACACATATTGGCTTCAAATACACCACCCATGGAGTATGCTTATGGTGCGTTAACCGATTTTTTGTTCACCGGGTGTTTGGTTTCCCCAAGAGGCCTATTGCATCCAAACTTAAATATATTGGATACGTTTTTGTATATATAGCGATCTAACCAGAATTGCATTTAACTTAAAAAATTAACAGAAAAATAAAGAATGTTAACGACATGAATATATGGATGACAAACTTTTGATTTTAATTTCTTTTACAAATGTCTAACACGGAGCATCTTATTTTTGAAATTAGGATCACTTAAATCGCTGTTCCAAAATTTAGTGACAAAATAAAATCGAATTCTAATAAAATAATTTAAGATGAAGTCTGGTGGCAAATTTTTACAGCAGGTATATTTCTTTTCAGTAATCAGTAAATTAAGAAGGTGTTGTGCAACTCCCCTTACATAATAACATATGTCGAATGAGTCCAAAAACTTTTACTCAAGTTCTCAGATGTACTCCACAAAATCACTCGGCGCCGCAATAAGATTGCATCCATCGAATTGTTTAAAAGTTGTAAAACTTAAGCCAGGCGAAGCATCTGCTGTCCCTACTGTGGGTAAAGGCATACTACACGTATGGCTTTCGTGACACTTTTTGAAGAGCCACTCAGAGACATAAATGAAACTATTCTCTTTCAAGAATTCATTCACATATATATCTGTTTTAAGACACAACGCGGAAGTGCACTTTGGCCTGTCGCATATTTTGCCTTGCACCCAACATGTGTCTATTACATTAGGGGTTGATTGCTGATGGACTGCAACTTTTCTGCTTCAACATTTTCACAATTTCCGGCTCTCATAATTTTCAAATATTGAAGGCCCAAAGTTTTAAAATTGATTTGAACTCTTGAGCAGTCACGGGTGTATTTTTCCTCCAACACTTCCGGCTTCACCGAAAAACTGCTCTAAACAATCTTGATTCAAATTCCTTTTATCACAATTCACTACAATTACAATTGTTTAAACAGTACAAGCAGGCACTTTGTAATAATTTAGTCCTTGCCAAATATGCAAACATATTAAACACTTTAAATCGCTTTTAAGGAATTAAAAGAACAATTACTAGTAATTATCAGTGAGTAATTAATTCTGACTAGAATTGCTTTTTTATAACCGTACCCGTTCACTTTTACTGCACATTTTGTTCTCGTACGCAGAATCGCATAGCGAAAGAGCAAATTTGTGCAAAATTTTGCAGAATTAACGAGTACGCGAACGTTCCTTCGATTTCACCACGAAAAATTGGGTAATAAAGGAGTTCGTTAACTATGCTTGATGTGTTCATAATCTTTTTCATTGATACCATTGATGAAAACACAGATTTTTGTACAAAATTTCAGTATATATTTTGTATTTTGTACGAAACATCAATGTGTAACATCTGTTTTTTAAAGGGAATTAATTTTAACCCATAAAAGAGGTTAGTGCGGATCTTAGAACGAAATCACTTTCTGTGATATATGCGTGATAATCATATTCAATTCATAGTAACACTACGAATTATTTTTCTTTTTCAAATAATTTAGGTATTTCATAATATTCTTGCAAAAACATTGTTTTACAAGCATTGGCGTAGGCATCTCTCAAATATTCACCAAAGGAGATAGCAAAGGTTACATGAAAAATAGGACTCTCGGGTTCTTAACGAACCTTTATCGCTGAACGACTTTGGAAGCGCGTTGCTTCGTAGTAGCTATGCTAGGTAGTTTTAAGTTAGAGTAGGCGTACAGTAGGCTTAATTGAGAGCCATTAGATTAGTTAAGGTCTTAGATAGCTTAGTTAGCTTAGCTCCGCGAGCAATCTTTTGGTCTTGCTGGGTGGTAAAGACATAGGCTTTGAACACCTTCCTTTCCTTTTTCCGCCATCTAAGTTGTACGCTGTCTGGTTATGGTATTAGACTTTTCTTCTTCTACTATCTTCATTCCTCTCTCTCCTTTCATACTTCTGTTAGCCAGGCTAGACGTGATTTTTTTTTGTGTGTGTACAATAGATGATGACCGGGTGAGGGGGACAAGAACCACACTCTGGAGCGAGCCATGTTGATCAATCGTCTGATCCAGAAAGATCCAGTCAGCAAATATCCCAGCAATCGGTTGCGATTGTAGATTTGGGATGTTGAGGTATAAGAACCCGTGCTAAAGCAAGTAATGACTATATCCTTAATATCAGAAGGGCTCCACAAAATACGTTACACACCTGGCTTAAGAATAAACATTGAAAAATGTGTCTTCGGAAATTCCCTGGACAGATTCCATGGACATCTTTTAGCCACATCGATCCTGAAGCACCAATGGTCCTAATAACCCATGCCACACGGATACGGTAGCAGAAGCATTTTACACCTATTACTAGATTGCGCGTTTCGGGTTCCCGAAGAACTTTACAACACGCATATGACCATACCATCCCTAGTCCAATGAAATGATCGTGCGCTCCCACAGAACATTCAAAGCAGTTCTTATGTGTCACCCAAAGGCCAGATGGGGCGAAAACACATCCGCCCATACTCCTGAGACTTCGGACCACATCAAAGCGTCTCCAGCTGGAATAAGGGAGCGAATAACGAATCCAAAGTGATTTCTTTGCTAATGGTAGAGTTTAAAGTAATTCCCAGGTCTTCACCGAAAATTATCGCCAGAATATTTGACAGACAACACCAACAGTCCAGCACTACAGAATAAACATAATCTTCGTGCTCGCGAGCTTGGGTAAGTGCACAACTTTTCTTTCGTACGTCTCAAGTCTGCAGATCACAGACCAACTAAGGGAGACGACTGAAAAACGGTACTATAATAAGGTGATCACACGAACACAGACCTATAGGGTCTTTGATCATCATCATTTATAATATTAATAATAAATAAAATAAGTATACGTAAAATAAAAGTAGCATTTGACACTTAAAGTATAAAAGTAGCATCGTGACACCATCACTGGAGGGAAGGTAAAGCGTCAGTGATGTACGTGCTACATTACCAGCAGTAATTATTATGTGTGTTCCAGTACTTTCTGTACCAAATTCTGAAGTCTGTCATTTATTAAGGAGTGGATGTAAATCTTTCTCAAAAAGAGGCAAAGTACGGGAACGTATCTAACATTGATAAGCAAGGTGGTATCCAACTCCCTCGTCTTCCGCCCTTTGAAATGAACTGACTGCGTTTTTTATAAACCCCTGTCTGTGAATACGTGTGAGCTGTCTTGATCAATGATTGCAAGCAGCTGATCAGTTATTGAGGTGAAATATCTTGACACGGAGCAAAATCATAAGGGTGCGTAAGTATAAAGGGTGCGAGAGTATAAATCAGGTATTGGATATTTATTCTTAAAACGCGAAACGACAGTAAAGTATGTTTCTTAATAACCCTGAAATATCACCAATAAGTAATTAAGTTAACAAACAAAGAACTGCTTAAACTCTTTTGATAAGCAAGTATGATATATGGTGATAGCAAGGATTTAACGCCAGTCATAAATTTTTAATAATATAAAGTACAATTGTTGGTTATTAATCTTTTTTGTTTTATTAGGTATTCAATTATATGGAATGAAGACGTAACACATATTGGCTTCAAATACACCACCCATGGGGTATGCTTATGGTGCGTTAACCGATTTTTTGTTCACCGGGTGTTTGGTTTCCCCAAGAGGCCTATTGCATCCAAACTTAAATATATTGGATACGTTTTTGTATATATAGCGATCTAACCAGAATTGCATTTAACTTAAAAAATTAACAGAAAAATAAAAAATGTTAACGACATGAATATATGGATGACAAACTTTTGATTTTAATTTCTTTTACAAATGTCTAACACGGAGCATCTTATTTTTGAAATTAGGATCACTTAAATCGCTGTTCCAAAATTTAGTGACAAAATAAAATCGAATTCTAATAAAATAATTTAAGATGAAGTCTGGTGGCAAATTTTTACAGCAGGTATATTTCTTTTCAGTAATCAGTAAATTAAGAAGGTGTTGTGCAACTCCCCTTACATAATAACATATGTCGAATGAGTCCAAAAACTTTTACTCAAGTTCTCAGATGTACTCCACAAAATCACTCGGCGCCGCAATAAGATTGCATCCATCGAATTGTTTAAAAGTTGTAAAACTTAAGCCAGGCGAAGCATCTGCTGTCCCTACTGTGGGTAAAGGCATACTACACGTATGGCTTTCGTGACACTTTTTGAAGAGCCACTCAGAGACATAAATGAAACTATTCTCTTTCAAGAATTCATTCACATATATATCTGTTTTAAGACACAACGCGGAAGTGCACTTTGGCCTGTCGCATATTTTGCCTTGCACCCAACATGTGTCCATTACATTAGGGGTTGATTGCTGATGGACTGCAACTTTTCTGCTTCAACATTTTCACAATTTCCGGCTCTCATAATTTTCAAATATTGAAGGCCCAAAGTTTTAAAATTGATTTGAACTCTTGAGCAGTCACGCGTGTATTTTTCGTCCAACACTTCCGGCTTCACCGAAAAACTGCTCTAAACAATCTTGATTCAAATTCCTTTTATCACAATTCACTACAATTACAATTGTTTAAACAGTACAAGCAGGCACTTTGTAATAATTTAGTCCTTGCCAACTATGCAAACATAATAAACACTTTAAATAGCTTTTAAGGAATTAAAAGAACAATTACTAGTAATTATCAGTGAGTAATTAATTCTGACTAGAATTGCTTTTTTATAACCGTACCCGTTCACTTTTACTGCACATTTTGTTCTCGTACGCAGAATCGCATAGCGAAAGAGCAAATTTGTGCAAAATTTTGCAGAATTAACGAGTACGCGAACGTTCCTTCGATTTCACCACGAAAAATTGGGTAATAAAGGAGTTCGTTAACTATGCTTGATGTGTTCATAATCTTTTTCATTGATACCATTGATGAAAACACAGATTTTTGTACAAAATTTCAGTATATATTTTGTATTTTGTACGAAACATCAATGTGTAACATCTGTTTTTTAAAGGGAATTAATTTTAACCCATAAAAGAGGTTAGTGCGGATCTTAGAACGAAATCACTTTCTGTGATATATGCGTGATAATCATATTCAATTCATAGTAACACTACGAATTATTTTTCTTTTTCAAATAATTTAGGTATTTCATAATATTCTTGCAAAAACATTGTTTTACAAGCATTGGCGTAGGCATCTCTCAAATATTCACCAAAGGAGATAGCAAAGGTTACATGAAAAATAGGACTCTCGGGTTCTTAACGAACCTTTATCGCTGAACGACTTTGGAAGCGCGTTGCTTCGTAGTAGCTATGCTAGGTAGTTTTAAGTTAGAGTAGGCGTACAGTAGGCTTAATTTAGAGCCATTAGATTAGTTAAGGTCTTAGATAGCTTAGTTAGCTTAGCTCCGCGAGCATCTTTTGGTCTTGCTGGGTGGTAAAGACATAGGCTTTGAACACCTTCCTTTCCTTTTTCCGCCATCTAAGTTGTACGCTGTCTGGTTATGGTATTAGACTTTTCTTCTTCTACTATCTTCATTCCTCTCTCTCCTTTCATACTTCTGTTAGCCAGGCTAGACGTGATTTTTTTTTGTGTGTGTACAATAGATGATGACCGGGTGAGGGGGACAAGAACCACACTCTGGAGCGAGCCATGTTGATCAATCGTCTGATCCAGAAAGATCCAGTCAGCAAAGATCCCAGCAATCGGTTGCGATTGTAGATTTGGGATGTTGAGGTATAAGAACCCGTGCTAAAGCAAGTAATGACTATATCCTTAATATCAGAAGGGCTCCACAAAATACGTTACACACCTGGCTTAAGAATAAACATTGAAAAATGTGTCTTCGGAAATTCCCTGGACAGATTCCATGGACATCTTTTAGCCACATCGATCCTGAAGCACCAATGGTCCTAATAACCCATGCCACACGGATACGGTAGCAGAAGCATTTTACACCTATTACTAGATTGCGCGTTTCCATCCCTAGTCCAATGAAATGATCGTGCGCTCCCACAGAACATTCAAAGCAGTTCTTATGTGTCACCCAAAGGCCAGATGGGGCGAAAACACATCCGCCCATACTCCTGAGACTTTGGACCACATCAAAGCGTCTCCAGCTGGAATAAGGGAGCGAATAACGAATCCAAAGTGATTTCTTTGCTAATGGTAGAGTTTAAAGTAATTCCCAGGTCTTCACCGAAAATTATCGCCAGAATATTTGACAGACAACACCAACAGTCCAGCACTACAGAAAAAACATAATCTTCGTGCTCGCGAGCTTAGGTAAGTGCACAACTTTTCTTTCGTACGTCTCAAGTCTGCAGATCACAGACCAACTAAGGGAGACGACTGAAAAACGGTACTATAATAAGGTGATCACACGAACACAGACCTATAGGGTCTTTGATCATCATCATTTATAATATTAATAATAAATAAAATAAGTATACGTAAAATAAAAGTAGCATTTGACACTTAAAGTATAAAAGTAGCATCGTGACACCATCACTGGAGTTAAGGTAAAGCGTCAGTGATGTACGTGCTACATTACCAGCAGTAATTATTATGTGTGTTCCAGTACTTTCTGTACCAAATTCTGAAGTCTGTCATTTATTAAGGAGTGGATGTAAATCTTTCTCAAAAAGAGGCAAAGTACGGGAACGTATCTAACATAGATAAGCAAGGAGGTATCCAACTCCCTCGTCTTCCGCCCTTTGAAATGAACTGACTGCGTTTTTTATAAACCCCTGTCTGTGAATACGTGTGAGCTGTCTTGATCAATGATTGCAAGCAGCTGATCAGTTATTGAGGTGAAATATCTTGACACGGAGCAAAATCATAAGGGTGCGTAAGTATAAAGGGTGCGAGAGTATAAATCAGGTATTGGATATTTATTCTTAAAACGCGAAACGACAGTAAAGTATGTTTCTTAATAACCCTGAAATATCACCAATAAGTAATTAAGTTAACAAACAAAGAACTGCTTAAACTCTTTTGATAAGCAAGTATGATATATGGTGATAGAAAGGATTTAACGCCAGTCATAAATTTTTAATAATATAAAGTACAATTGTTGGTTATTAATCTTTTTTGTTTTATTAGGTATTCAATTATATGGAATGAAGACGTAACACATATTGGCTTCAAATACACCACCCATGGGGTATGCTTATGGTGCGTTAACCGATTTTTTGTTCACCGGGTGTTTGGTTTCCCCAAGAGGCCTATTGCATCCAAACTTAAATATATTGGATACGTTTTTGTATATATAGCGATCTAACCAGAATTGCATTTAACTTAAAAAATTAACAGAAAAATAAAAAATGTTAACGACATGAATATATGGATGACAAACTTTTGATTTTAATTTCTTTTACAAATGTCTAACACGGAGCATCTTATTTTTGAAATTAGGATCACTTAAATCGCTGTTCCAAAATTTAGTGACAAAATAAAATCGAATTCTAATAAAATAATTTAAGATGAAGTCTGGTGGCAAATTTTTACAGCAGGTATATTTCTTTTCAGTAATCAGTAAATTAAGAAGGTGTTGTGCAACTCCCCTTACATAATAACATATGTCGAATGAGTCCAAAAACTTTTACTCAAGTTCTCAGATGTACTCTACAAAATCACTCGGCGCCGCAATAAGATTGCATCCATCGAATTGTTTAAAAGTTGTAAAACTTAAGCCAGGCGAAGCATCTGCTGTCCCTACTGTGGGTAAAGGCATACTACACGTATGGCTTTCGTGACACTTTTTGAAGAGCCACTCAGAGACATAAATGAAACTATTCTCTTTCAAGAATTCATTCACATATATATCTGTTTTAAGACACAACGCGGAAGGGCACTTTGGCCTGTCGCATATTTTGCCTTGCACCCAACATGTGTCCATTACATTAGGGGTTGATTGCTGATGGACTGCAACTTTTCTGCTTCAACATTTTCACAATTTCCGGCTCTCATAATTTTCAAATATTGAAGGCCCAAAGTTTTAAAATTGATTTGAACTCTTGAGCAGTCACGCGTGTATTTTTCGTCCAACACTTCCGGCTTCACCGAAAAACTGCTCTAAACAATCTTGATTCAAATTCCTTTTATCACAATTCACTACAATTACAATTGTTTAAACAGTACAAGCAGGCACTTTGTAATAATTTAGTCCTTGCCAACTATGCAAACATAATAAACACTTTAAATAGCTTTTAAGGAATTAAAAGAACAATTACTAGTAATTATCAGTGAGTAATTAATTCTGACTAGAATTGCTTTTTTATAACCGTACCCGTTCACTTTTACTGCACATTTTGTTCTCGTACGCAGAATCGCATAGCGAAAGAGCAAATTTGTGCAAAATTTTGCAGAATTAACGAGTACGCGAACGTTCCTTCGATTTCACCACGAAAAATTGGGTAATAAAGGAGTTCGTTAACTATGCTTGATGTGTTCATAATCTTTTTCATTGATACCATTGATGAAAACACAGATTTTTGTACAAAATTTCAGTATATATTTTGTATTTTGTACGAAACATCAATGTGTAACATCTGTTTTTTAAAGGGAATTAATTTTAACCCATAAAAGAGGTTAGTGCGGATCTTAGAACGAAATCACTTTCTGTGATATATGCGTGATAATCATATTCAATTCATAGTAACACTACGAATTATTTTTCTTTTTCAAATAATTTAGGTATTTCATAATATTCTTGCAAAAACATTGTTTTACAAGCATTGGCGTAGGCATCTCTCAAATATTCACCAAAGGAGATAGCAAAGGTTACATGAAAAATAGGACTCTCGGGTTCTTAACGAACCTTTATCGCTGAACGACTTTGGAAGCGCGTTGCTTCGTAGTAGCTATGCTAGGTAGTTTTAAGTTAGAGTAGGCGTACAGTAGGCTTAATTTAGAGCCATTAGATTAGTTAAGGTCTTAGATAGCTTAGTTAGCTTAGCTCCGCGAGCAATCTTTTGGTCTTGCTGGGTGGTAAAGACATAGGCTTTGAACACCTTCCTTTCCTTTTTCCGCCATCTAAGTTGTACGCTGTCTGGTTATGGTATTAGACTTTTCTTCTTCTACTATCTTCATTCCTCTCTCTCCTTTCATACTTCTGTTAGCCAGGCTAGACGTGATTTTTTTTTTTGTGTGTACAATAGATGATGACCGGGTGAGGGGGACAAGAACCACACTCTGGAGCGAGCCATGTTGATCAATCGTCTGATCCAGAAAGATCCAGTCAGCAAATATCCCAGCAATCGGTTGCGATTGTAGATTTGGGATGTTGAGGTATAAGAACCCGTGCTAAAGCAAGTAATGACTATATCCTTAATATCAGAAGGGCTCCACAAAATACGTTACACACCTGGCTTAAGAATAAACATTGAAAAATGTGTCTTCGGAAATTCCCTGGACAGATTCCATGGACATCTTTTAGCCACATCGATCCTGAAGCACCAATGGTCCTAATAACCCATGCCACACGGATACGGTAGCAGAAGCATTTTACACCTATTACTAGATTGCGCGTTTCCATCCCTAGTCCAATGAAATGATCGTGCGCTCCCACAGAACATTCAAAGCAGTTCTTATGTGTCACCCAAAGGCCAGATGGGGCGAAAACACATCCGCCCATACTCCCGAGACTTCGGACCACATCAAAGCGTCTCCAGCTGGAATAAGGGAGCGAATAACGAATCCAAAGTGATTTCTTTGCTAATGGTAGAGTTTAAAGTAATTCCCAGGTCTTCACCGAAAATTATCGCCAGAATATTTGACAGACAACACCAACAGTCCAGCACTACAGAAAAAACATAATCTTCGTGCTCGCGAGCTTGGGTAAGTGCACAACTTTTCTTTCGTACGTCTCAAGTCTGCAGATCACAGACCAACTAAGGGAGACGACTGAAAAACGGTACTATAATAAGGTGATCACACGAACACAGACCTATAGGGTCTTTGATCATCATCATTTATAATATTAATAATAAATAAAATAAGTATACGTAAAATAAAAGTAGCATTTGACACTTAAAGTATAAAAGTAGCATCGTGACACCATCACTGGAGGGAAGGTAAAGCGTCAGTGATGTACGTGCTACATTACCAGCAGTAATTATTATGTGTGTTCCAGTACTTTCTGTACCAAATTCTGAAGTCTGTCATTTATTAAGGAGTGGATGTAAATCTTTCTCAAAAAGAGGCAAAGTACGGGAACGTATCTAACATAGATAAGCAAGGAGGTATCCAACTCCCTCGTCTTCCGCCCTTTGAAATGAACTGACTGCGTTTTTTTATAAACCCCTGTCTGTGAATACGTGTGAGCTGTCTTGATCAATGATTGCAAGCAGCTGATCAGTTATTGAGGTGAAATATCTTGACACGGAGCAAAATCATAAGGGTGCGTAAGTATTAAGGGTGCGAGAGTATAAATCAGGTATTGGATATTTATTCTTAAAACGCGAAACGACAGTAAAGTATGTTTCTTAATAACCCTGATATATCACCAATAAGTAATTAAGTTAACAAACAAAGAACTGCTTAAACTCTTTTGATAAGCAAGTATGATATATGGTGATAGCAAGGATTTAACGCCAGTCATAAATTTTTAATAATATAAAGTACAATTGTTGGTTATTAATCTTTTTTGTTTTGTTAGGTATTCAATTATATGGAATGAAGACGTAACACATATTGGCTTCAAATACACCACCCATGGGGTATGCTTATGGTGCGTTAACCGATTTTTTGTTCACCGGGTGTTTGGTTTCCCCAAGAGGCCTATTGCATCCAAACTTAAATATATTGGATACGTTTTTGTATATATAGCGATCTAACCAGAATTGCATTTAACTTAAAAAATTAACAGAAAAATAAAAAATGTTAACGACATGAATATATGGATGACAAACTTTTGATTTTAATTTCTTTTACAAATGTCTAACACGGAGCATCTTATTTTTGAAATTAGGATCACTTAAATCGCTGTTCCAAAATTTAGTGACAAAATAAATTCGAATTCTAATAAAATAATTTAAGATGAAGTCTGGTGGCAAATTTTTACAGCAGGTATATTTCTTTTCAGTAATCAGTAAATTAAGAAGGTGTTGTGCAACTCCCCTTACATAATAACATATGTCGAATGAGTCCAAAAACTTTTACTCAAGTTCTCAGATGTACTCCACAAAATCACTCGGCGCCGCAATAAGATTGCATCCATCGAATTGTTTAAAAGTTGTAAAACTTAAGCCAGGCGAAGCATCTGCTGTCCCTACTGTGGGTAAAGGCATACTACACGTATGGCTTTCGTGACACTTTTTGAAGAGCCACTCAGAGACATAAATGAAACTATTCTCTTTCAAGAATTCATTCGCATATATATCTGTTTTAAGACACAACGAAGTGCACTTTGGCCTGTCGCATATTTTGCCTTGCACCCAACATGTGTCCATTACATTAGGGGTTGATTGCTGATGGACTGCAACTTTTCTGCTTCAACATTTTCACAATTTCCGGCTCTCATAATTTTCAAATATTGAAGACCCAAAGTTTTAAAATTGATTTGAACTCTTGAGCAGTCACGCGTGTATTTTTCGTCCAACACTTCCGGCTTCACCGAAAAACTGCTCTAAACAATCTTGATTCAAATTCCTTTTATCACAATTCACTACAATTACAATTGTTTAAACAGTACAAGCAGGCACTTTGTAATAATTTAGTCCTTGCCAAATATGCAAACATATTAAACACTTTAAATCGCTTTTAAGGAATTAAAAGAACAATTACTAGTAATTATCAGTGAGTAATTAATTCTGACTAGAATTGCTTTTTTATAACCGTACCCGTTCACTTTTACTGCACATTTTGTTCTCGTACGCAGAATCGCATAGCGAAAGAGCAAATTTGTGCAAAATTTTGCAGAATTAACGAGTACGCGAACGTTCCTTCGATTTCACCACGAAAAATTGGGTAATAAAGGAGTTCGTTAACTATGCTTGATGTGTTCATAATCTTTTTCATTGATACCATTGATGAAAACACAGATTTTTGTACAAAATTTCAGTATATATTTTGTATTTTGTACGAAACATCAATGTGTAACATCTGTTTTTTAAAGGGAATTAATTTTAACCCATAAAAGAGGTTAGTGCGGATCTTAGAACGAAATCACTTTCTGTGATATATGCGTGATAATCATATTCATATTCATAGTAACACTACGAATTATTTTTCTTTTTCAAATAATTTAGGTATTTCATAATATTCTTGCAAAAACATTTTACAAGCATTGGCGTAGGCATTCATTGCGAAATATTTCTTTAAGTCTCATGTTGTGTTTCTGAACACATTTGGTCAAAACGCCTAATCTGCGGCCATGTTTGAAAAAACTAGACCATTACGGAGCCGAATCCACGGATTTGCCGCCATTACTGTGGTGGATCCACCGATTTGTCGCCATTATCGACCGATTTGGTCTAAGATCCAGGGATTTCGTAGAAGTGTTAGCGATTCTCAAGGGATTTCTCACACAACTACAAAATCCCTGGATTGGACAGGCATTTGGCCAGGGGCAAAAACTGGTCTAAGATGAGTATCTCCTTGATTCCCTTATCTCTGGTATCTAAACCAGATGTGTATAGTATGTCATTAAGAAAGGCCACGACAACAAAATTTGAGACGCATACATAGAGAAAATAGGTCTGTTTCAATTACTTTAAATTGTTAAAAATTCGCCGAAAAACTCTCAAAGCACTTTCCATTTGCCTACAAATTTATACTACTCAACTACGAATATCTGTACACAAATCCATTGGAACAGAATTAATCTCAGCTCGGAAACTAATTTACTAATCGACAACGCAGAAGGTCTAGGTTCGATTTCCGGCTGAACACCTCGAATTTTTCACGGCGCCACCTCTTTCGAGCTGCCGACAACACTCAAAGAGAAATAACTGTAGCAGAAATCTCAAACTTCGCCGTTCGAGATCGGTGAAAAACTGTAGGTCCCTTCTACTCGGGAGAGAACAGTAGCGCGCACAACACCAGTAGGCCCTGGCCCACTGTGGACTTTCGCGCCATATAATTATTATTATTATGAATCTATGTGGGAAATTGTTTCGGAAAATAAAAGAAACGGCATGAAATTGAATCGACGCGATTTGTCCGATAATTCACTCCGATTTGTTTTTTTTTATTAATTCTCGTTGCAAACTAAGTAAATAAAGATAATATAAGTACATTAGTAACATAAAATGAAATCGAAAATAAAATGTTTTACTCTGATCACAATTTTTGAATTATGGCAACGCTGTTTGCAATTTATTCAGCAGACTTCTGTTTCCTCCGATTCTGATAGTGCATTGAGGTTGAATGACATATGACAGAACCACAAAACACCTATAGGTAATTCTTTGGACGGAACAAAGAAGACAGACAAGTGCATACCATTATCTGGTGCGATATACAAACTGGAAATTCATCTAAAGCATTATATTTTTGAATTGAAAATAAATATTAAGGGAAATAAAGCACGATGATGTGAATATAATCTCTAATTAGCATTTGTTTAAGCATACATTAGGGCACGGCCTCGCGAGTTTTTCTATAATATGCAAAGAAAAGTCATTCGTGGAATCTAAAATATCATGTTTTCGAATGTGTGTGTATAAATTAATTTGTTCAAAAAGTACGTAAAACATCAATTCGGCTTATTAAAATTGCAATTTTGAGAAGAATTAAGTGTTTGCAGCGTATACTAAATAAAGTTGAGTTATCAAAAAGTAAAAACGTTCAAAATGTTCAGTTAAATATCTCAACTAAGATAGTAAAACAACAAATTTAATTTTTGCAAATTAAGTTAAATTCGAAAGGAGGATATAAAGCAGTGATATGAAAACCCTTTACGTAAAATAGTCCAGCCACAAAAACGTGCGCAATTTTATCAGATACCAATTCGATTATACGATGCATAAGTCTTCTAAAAATGTGTCAACAATGAGCTCTGTGCCCCAAAAGAACGTTATAAATTCTATTATGAGTTTCTTACCTGATAATCGCCCAATTACCTCATTACAAATTGTCGAGGATTTTGAGAAGTAAGAAACTTTTGCATACAAAAACCAAAAAAGTAATAAATTGTTTTTAGATGTCCACCAAACTTCACCCCAGTACATCGTACATATGACCAAGATTCGGATGCGGACTTGTGGCGAGAAAACAGTATTATTTTCGGAAGACAAACAGCTCGATATCTATGTTTATCTAAAATAGAAGGCCTACGTGAATATGTTGTTGAAACTCTAACGTAAGAATAAGTCTCTTGCAATCTACTTTTGTGTATTTTATATGTTCTTTTAAGGGTGATATCAGAAAAGGAATTACCACCAAAAGAATTTTCGTTACTCTCGCGTACAGCAGATACAGATCAAAAAGCGTGGAGAAAGCGGCAGATTGCGTACAAACTTTCAAAGCGAGGAACAATTCCACAGGCCGTTACTGATATCATACTCTGTTCAAAGTTAAAGGAGGCTCCTGAGGGTTTTAAATTGGCTGGGTAATCTATCCACGGATTGCGTTAATATGATAATAATACTATACTAATAATAATAATATTCTATATATCGTTTTTTAGTGAAATTAACGGAATTTTGGTTTGCTATAAAACGGAGCCACTTAGTAACATTCGTACTACATGGGTGATGCCACATCAGCAGAATAAACCAATTGAATCTAATGTGAATAGCACTGAAATTGAAAACACTTTGAAGAAATTGAATCTTAATAGACGTTCAAATCAACCGGTATGTTGCTGCAAAATTGGTTTTTATTATTATTATTTTTTGTAAAATAATCTGTTTCATACTAAAACTACTTATATAAGGAGACTATTATCCTATCGTCATAGGTGAATTAAAAGAAGGATTCCTAAGTATATCGATTCATCATATTCGACTAGGTTCGGTATATATATGATTTATATCTCGTGGTAATATTCTGTTCAAGGAGGGGGGTGGGGGCGTTAGCAACCGTTATTATTCTTTACGATGCTGACAAAACATCAAATAACTAGTAAGGGTAAATTTTTTTTCTGATATTTCTTAATTCAGTAGAAGAAGACCGTTATTATTCTTTGCGATGCTGACAAAACCTCAAATAACTAGTAAGGGTAAATTTTGTTCTGATATTCAGTAGAAGAAGACAAATTATAAAAAATATAAAACAATAACTATATCTATCATTAGGAAAAGAAAAAAAAAACAAAGCTTCGTCTGGAGCATTTTTTTATTTACTTGCATTCTTTTAGCTTCTTGTATATCGCTGTTGATATTCAATGTTTCGAAACAAGCTCATGTCCACAGAAGTGCTTGTGCTACTGGGTTCCTGAAGTTGTTTATTCTTCAATTTCGCTGTGACACATACAAACTTAATCAACCCTTCTGAAAGGTTAAAAACAGTAATCCGATCTACCCTTGCACATAGTCTTATGCGGTGGTTAATGTCTATTTGCACTTATTGTTTTCTTTCCAGGATTTGAAGTGAAGATCTGGTCTATTGTGAACTTCCCTAGCCAGGTACTTGTAGACGATGTTGAGGAGGCTAAGACCTCAACATATACCACAATTGGCACAATCTGAGGGGTCATCATTCTTCTGGATCAGATCAGCAACGCTAACATTCCACTCATCGGGCACGCTTTTCTTAAAGTGTATCTTACAGATGAGCTGGTGAGTGCGTCCAACGAGATCACATCTTTAAAGGTTTCTGCGGACAGTCCGTCCAATCCAGCAGCTTTCTGCAATTTCAGTCTCGATATCGAAATTTCAGAATTTTTATCTATCATCGTTTAAATTGAGTGGAACATTTGCCGTTTAGAAGAAATGATATGTCCTGACTCTCAGCAAGGATTGCAACTACACGTTGTTAATTTTGGTCTCGGCATGCTTCCGTCTAAATTTAATAGTCAGCACGATCTTTCGCCAGCTGCCTGCAGTTGCCATCTCCACTTGTGTGCGCCATTTCTGCCTAGGCCCTCCTCTGTTGCGATGTCCCAAAGGCTTAGATTTGAAAACTATTCAGCCCGGAGCTGTAATGTCAATACGCTCTACATGGCCACCATCTTAAGCGTGGTATCCGAAGATGATTGACCAGGCGCATGTTACTGTACAGTCCATAGAGTTCGTCATTGAATTCTCCCCTCCAGATACTCCATCAACGCAAGCAGGACCAAAAATCACTCACGAAAAGACCATCCGATTTTAGTCAAGTCCAGATTTTCGCATTATAATCTAAGACTGGGATGATCAACCTGTTATATAAAACAAGCTTATGTTGTTTGTCCTTCCTTGACGACAGCATGTACCTCGTTTTGCCCTCATTAACCGCTAGACCCGTTTTGGCTTATTCCGCTTCAATGACATCACATCAATCACATCAATGTCGTTCGCGTAAACAAGCATTTGAGCTGACTTTTGGAAGATCTTGCTTCTGGTGTTGACTTGTGACTCACTTCATTCAAGAATAACGTTTAAGTATGCCATATGACTACTTTAACATTATTCTTGAATGAAGTGAGTTACAAGTGCGTCGCCTTGTCTAAAACCTATATCCGGGTTCTTACCTTTGCAACAACAAGAAAATGATCCGAGACAATATTGTGGTCTAGAAAGGTTCGGACATCGAGAATATTGAATGAGTGTCTGACGCCGATTGCAACGTGGTCAATATTGACGGTTGATTGATCAGGGGATCGCAAGGGTCCTTTAGGAATGTTAAGATGTGAAAACTACGTGCAAGCCACAGAGAAGTTCTGTCCCTAGCCAAAGTCCAACAGCCTGAGCCCGTTTCTAAATGTGTATATGTGCAGACCTTGTTGCGGATTGTCATTCGGCGTTCGCTGATGGGATCGTAGCTTAAGACTTTTTGCCTAAGTCTAACTCAAACAACAAATCCGCATCTGAATAATCGCTGCATTCTGCCTCTGTAGCGATTGCTATAGTACATATCGCAGTTATTGTTCTTTTGTCGGGCCCATACCATCACAGGAACGTTTTTCGGCGGCAAGTTGTCTATTTAGATACCCACGTGCAGAACCAATATAGTTCGTCAAAAGTAGATCGTGAAACGTGATGGAGCACATTTCTAAGATCTAATGTGCAGCAAATTCTGGATTTTTTTTTTTTTGTTAAAATTTCGAAAGTCGATACATTTGATTGATTTAAAATAATTAGCAATTTCATGATTGGAGTTGAAAAACTCCGTTTATATAATTGATTTGTCAATATTGAAAATAGAATTCTGAATGATTTTTGCTTTATTTTATTAATATAAACTTCTTCCTTTTCTGCTTTTGGTGCTACAGTCCGGGGTGGAAATGGGCCTCAATCAACATGCCTCTCCTTTGATGATCTTTCGCTAGCTGTCTCCAGTTGCGCACTCCAAGTTGGTTGAGGTCCTTCTCCACTTGTGTGCGCCAACTTAGTCCAGGTCATCCTCTGTTGCGTTGTCCCAATGGATCGGATTCAAAGACTTTTCGGGATGGTACTTATGCTGTTGCCCCTGTTTACCGCGGAGCCGAGGTAGACGAACTCCTTGACTACTTCGAAGTTTCTGCTGCGTAGTGTGGAGCTCTGTCCAAGACATCGATGTAGTGTGTCTTTTCTTGATGACAGCATGTACTTAGTTTTGCCCTCATTTACCGCCAGACCCATTTTAGCCGCTTCTGCTTCTTCAATGCCAGCAAACGCCTCATTGACGGATCGCTGTGTTCGTCCAATCACGTCAATGTCATCAGCGTAAGCTTGTAATAGAACTGACTTCTGGGAGATCTTGCCTCTGGTGTTGACTTGTGAGTTACGCACGATCTTCTCGAGGATAATGTTGAAGAAGTCACATGACAGTGCGTCGCTTTGTCTAAAACTTTTTTGACACTGAAGGTCTCGGTGAGTTCGTTACCGACCTTGACGCAGCAGCGAGAGTTCTCCATCGTCATCTTACACAATCTGACGAGTTAAGTAGGAATGCCAAAACTAGACATGGCACTGTATAGCTCGTCTCTATGCACACTGCTATATACGGCCTAGAAATCGACGAATAGGTGGTGAGTTTCGATTTGCACTTCTTGAGTCTTCCAGGATCTGCCGTAAAGTGAAGATCTGGTCCATCGTTGACTTCCCTGGCCTAAAACCACACTGATAGGGATCTATCAGGTTATGGACAAACGGTTTCTTGTGCTCACACAATACGGCAGAGAGGATCTTGTATGCGATGTTAAAACCAGGTCATCTCCAGCTGCTTTAAATAGTTCTGCGGACAATCCGTCCGCTCCAGAAGCTTTGTTCGACTTCAGTTTGGATATTGCTACCTTTACTTCGTCTAAGTCGGAGGGACGGAATTCTTGTCTATCATCGTCCAAATCGTGTAGAACATTCTGCTTGACAGCGGAATTGGGGTCATCATCGCCGTTAAAGAGTCAGCAAAATGACCCTTCCTGATTCTCGGTACAGACTGCGACTCTACCACGAGTTGTCCATTTTGTTGATCCCTTGTATTCTCCTGAATGCGGTTTACCTTTCGGTAAAACATTCGGACTTCATTCCTGCCATAACACCTTTTCATTCCTCGTTCGCGCGCTTTTCATGCCCCTTCTTTTTCCTTTTGTGAAGCCGGTGCTTTCCTTCTTCTCTGTTTGTAGAGCTCATAAAAAGCCCTCGTTGTTCGATGCAGCGTTGTCTTCTAGGCGTCTTGTTTAGATGCCTGCGCTTGCCTGCACTCGTCGTCAAACCATGGGTAGCTTTCCGATGTCAAACAGTATTGGCTTGTCTCATCTCCGCTGATTTCTCGATATCCGGGTTCTTACCTTGGCTACAACAATCTTCGCTATCTTGGCATCTCGGAAGGTTCGGACATTGAGAATCGCAACGTAATCAATCTGGTTGACGATAGATTGATCAGGAGATCGCCAAGTCCCTTTGTGAATGTCCAGGAGTGGGAACCGCGTGCTAGCCACAGAGAGGTTCCGCCCCGAGGCGAAGTCCAACAGCCTGAGTCCGTTTCCGGATGTGTTGTCGGGCAGGCTGTGTTTGCAGATGACTCCAGCAAAGATGTCCTCCTTTCCCAGCTGAGCGTTGAAATTTCCTAGAACGATCTTGGTGTCGTAGCTGGGGTATCGATCGTATTTTCTTTCTAGGAGATCGTAGAAGTCATCCTCGGTGTTGTCATTCTTCTCTTCTGTCGGGGCGTGAGCGCAAATTAGGCTGATATTCCCGAATTTAGCCTTGATGCGGATTGTCATGAGGCGTTCGCTGACTGGGTCGTATCTCAAGACTTTTTGCCTAAGTCTGCCTCAAAAAACAAATCCGCATCCGAATAAGCGCTGCCTTCTCTTTCTGTAGCAATCATAGTTTTTTTTGCAGGGCCCTTCCTATCGCACTTCCTGGATGGCGGTAATGTCTGCTTTTTAGCAGTCAAGGGCCTCCACAAGTTGTTCGGCTGAACTTGGCCTGTTAAGGGACCTCACATTCCACGTGCAAAACCGAAAATCGTTGTCCTTCAAACGTTTGCATGGGTTGCAGTTGATCCTTCATTATCCGCGGCATGTTGTTGTTCTTGAACTAACGATTTTTACGTGGTGAGGAAGTTACCCTCACGCACATCCCACAGGCTGGTAGGGTAGGCCCATTAGTTAAGCCTTCGGGCAGAAGGCTTCACTGCACATATTGTTTCACTATACAAACGGGGCTTTACGAAACAGATTTAACGAGTTGGCAAATGTCGACACGCTTTCGTTTGAACCCCGTTCAATGAAAAAAAAAAAAAAAAAACAACTACTTTTGAAGAATTTCCTGCCCTTCCTCATGTACTAACACCAACAACTCTCGATTCGTACTTATTTCTGCCAAAGGCGAAAAACAACCACTGTCCAAAGTAATCATTTTTGTTTTAAACAAAGCCAAAGACGCTTTAAGTACAGAATGGGAAAGCATCTCCCAATTGAGAGATGGTAACCTCCTAGTTCTTGTGAAATCACAAAGAGTAGCGGACAAACTCTTGCGAATCACAAGTATTGCCAACCAATGCCCTGTGATCGCCGAACTATAATAATAATAATTGTTGGCGCTGCAGTCCACAGGAGGACCAGGGCCTAGCTTGCTCATCAACTACTCGTGTTGTGCGCGCTATTGTTCTCTCACGAGTAGAAGGGACCTACAGTTTTTTGCCGACGCCAAACTACACGCCAATTAAAATTCATATAAGGGTATTGTATACGCCCCTTGCCTGATCAACGTTGACGAAAGTGAAATGAAATGAAACCTCAAGGTCAGTCTCGTGCTAAACAACTCGTACTAAATACCAAAAAAGCTAAGCGCGGCTACAGCACTTTCGGAGACTCGTTATCCTCACCGAATAAATAAAGGAAAACCAACACTTGGTTTCTCATCCTAACACAGATAAAGAAAATTACTGTTCCTCTCATAAAAAAAAAAAACACGAAACTAGTGAATTTGTGCACCAATTGAAAATAAGCGATTACTCCATTCGAGACATCTCACTAGGAGTTAAACTTTTCTGTGAATTAATTGACTCATTCCATTCCGCGTGTAGCAGTCTTAAATCTGAAAAGTGTCAATTCATTTCGGATGACCCTAAAATTCAAGAGTCTTTCAAAGTACTTGCGAAGCTAAACGCAGAATTTACACTTCTGAACTGTGCTTACTCTCACCAACTGCTTTGTCGGAATTGGTTTCATGTGTCCACGACTGACATGAGGGGGCAATTTCGCTTTGACGTGAGCAACATTCGCGGACTGAGAACTAATCTCTTTGCCGTTTACGTCCACCTCTCTCGCCATAAACCAGCTGTCTTGGCGCTGAGTGAAACAAAGTGGGTGAGAATACCAATTTATGGGATTTGAACATGCCTGGATATAGCTTGATACCGCGGTCTCGCCATTTATGTTCGTAGTGATGCTGCTTACCAAATTCAACCACAATATGGCCACTGTTCCAATCCGGAATTTAATTTTCTGTGGTTAAAACTCTTTGTCCGTAAGCATTTAATCCACTACTGCTTTATTTATAGAAGTCCAAACCTGGACAGCAACTCAACTAATAACGAGTTTGACGCGCTGTCCGACTCCATCTCAAGAATTGTATCCCTGTATCCTCGCACTGAAATTGCTATTGCGGGCGATTTCAATGTACACAATTCTACTTGGCTTCGACATCCAGGCCTGGCTTGTGAATGAGCCAACACGAATACCTGACATTGCAGATCATACTGCCAACACCTTGGATCTGTTTCTATTGTCGCCTCTAGGCTCGTCCGACCACTGTGTCGTATCCGCCAAATTCTCGTATTCCTCCCATACAGGTAGAGAACAAATTCCGAAAAGAACAGTATGGCTCTACGAGAAAGCCAACTGGAGCGGACTTAACAACTTCTTTAGGAATTTTAACTATTCACTATGCTTCCTCGATAGTGACGTGGATGCCGCTACTGATGCGATCACAAACATTATTTCGCTGGGCATGAGGTCCTTCATTCCTCACACAGTGAAGAGCATCAAGCCTAAGGCAAACGCGTGGTACGACTGAAGCTGCAAAGAGGCTATCAGGATGAGAGAGTTGAGTTTCCGGGATTATAAAGCCAACCCTTCTGAGGAAGCCCGGAAAAAGTTCAAACGGATCCGTAATGACTGTAATGCATTAATAAGACGTGTTAAATTCTCCTTTGACCAAAAGTTGAGGCAACAAGTTCTACAATGCCCCAAGGGTAGCAGAAGCTTTTGGTCTTTCGTAAAAAACATAAGGAATTCAGTCTCGTCTTCGATCCCAACGCTCATTTGCAATGACATTCCAGCTGTCAGCTCTTTGGACAAAGCTAATCTGCTTGCTGCACACTTTGCAGCTAGCTCAACGCTGCCAGATAACACTTTGTCCCCGCCTGTACTTGAGAGCGTAAATTTCTCCATGGGGCAAATCCACTTTTGCACCCGTACAGTAGCAAGAGTACTAAAAGATCTAAACATACACAAATCCGCTGGCCCGGGTGGTATACCTCCTGCTCTTCTGAAGAGGTGTTCTGCTACGCTGGCAAAACCACTAGCGTTAATCTTTTCCATCTGTCCTACTCTTCAGGGCTCTTTCCGAGTAAGTGGAAAACTGCATTTGTCCAGCCCGTTCCTAAAAAGGGCGAATCTTCGTCACCCACCTATCTACCGACCCATAGCACTAACGTCCCTTCTCTCCAAGGTCATGGAAACGCTGATAAACCGTCAGCTTATGAAATATCTTGAGTCCCGGAAGCTTCTTAATGACCGGCAGTACGGCTTCCGAAGCAACCGTTTCACTGGTGATCTGATGGCATATCTTACTGAAAAGTGGAACCAATCTTTGCACAATGTAGGAGAAAGCAAGATTGTTGCGCTTGATATTTCAAAGGCATTTGACAGGGTCTGGCATCAGGCTCTCTTGTCGAAAATGCGTGCTTTTGGGATCGATGAGTCTCTTCTTCAATGGATTAGAATTTACCTTTCGAATCGTTCAATACAAGTAGTTTTGGATGGATTCAAGTCGGATATTCACCATATTAATGCTGGTGTTCCCCAGGGCTCTGTTTTGTCTCCGACACTCTTCCTCATTTTTATAAATGATCTCTTGTCTGCTACCCTCTAATCCTATTCATTCCTTCGCTGATGACAGTACCCTCATCTTTTCATATTCGTTCCTTGGCTCACGTCCCTCCCTTCGGCCATAGACTCGGAACGGCTCTCACTCTTTTATCGCTATTTTAACAAGAAATGCTCAGATGAATTAGTCAGTTACATTCCTCCCCTTCAAGAATTCACCCGCAATACACGCCTCGCTAGGAATGCCCACAAATTCACCCTCAAGCCCTCTTTCGGGCGTAAAGTCAAATTCAGAGACTCGTTCTTTAGCCGCACTACACGAATCTGGAATGCTCTTCCCAGCTCGATTTTACCTCCTCATTACAATCCACAGGCATTTAAAACCAATGTGCATTGGTACCTCCTCTCCCTCTCTTCCTCTATACCTTCGACCCGTGCTGTGACTTGATCCGGTCACAACCCCTTTGCACGCGTCAATTATAAAAAAAAGTGGTTATATTCGGTTTATATGATGTACCCGTGATTTCTCTTAAAATTTAACTAATTTCTCTTGGTCTGAAATGAAAAGACGTAAAAATGATTAAGGGAGATAACCATAAATTTGTGTATTATCTCTATATTGCTTATTTCGAAAATTGATCTGTTCGACTGAATGATCCTAAACAAAAAACAAACACTCAGTGCCACAATTGCCAAATGTTTGGTCACGGAGAAAAACATTGTAATCAAACAATAAACATTGCCAAATGTTTGGTCACGGAAAAAAACAGTGTAATGTCAAAACTTGTACATCTACAAAACCAACACTTGTACATCTACTGCCATCCCAAAATGTGCAAACTGTGGCGGTAATCACAAATCAATTGATACTGTGTGCGAAATTCAAGCAAAATATTTACAATTTCTAGGAAAATGTCAGCGAAAAACTCAGCATCTTATATTCCTACTCTTACTGCCTCGCAACGAAACCCATCTGCGAATAACCTTAACATCAAAAGCATGAACAACTTTTTCGAAAACTAGCTATCATCACAGCACCTAAAAGTTCCACAACGTGAAATGCATTGCAGCCAGGTTGTTCTTCAACTTTGTGTCTGATCTTAATGTTGATATGTATATGTTTGTTGAGTGAAACTAGACTAGTGGAACTGAAATACCAAAGTAAAGTTTTTATTGTGTGGGTTAAAGTATGTGTGTTATAGACTTGATTGTACTTTCAATACCGGTGGCGGAGTTGCCATACTAGTTGGGAAAGGTATTGTCCACTTCTTGCAACCTATATAACCTAAATAACTTTTGAAAACAACTTCAAACTAAAAGTTTTCTCTGTCTAATTTCGTTGAAGTTTAAAGAATGACTTTATACGTTTGATCAGTAATGACCACTTTATTATTGGCGGTGATTTAAATTGTTGACATCGCAATTAGGGCTGGCTAAGAGCTTACTCATGGGTTACCGTATTTGAAAATATGTAACTTAATGTTCCCACCCAGTTCAACTTACATTCCGTCTGCAGAAATATTTACTCTCTCCACTCTTGACTTCTTTCTTTCTAACTGCCATGGCCATCTCTCGATTGAAAAGGAATGGTCTTTGGTTCCACTCGCACTGGCACTTTGATGACCTGGCACACCGCATCTCCTATGATACTACCCTCATGGATATGGCGTCTGATTCGAGGGCAGCAATAATACAGTTGCGAAGCTTATACAAAGTCAGATAGTTCAAGAATGCAAGTCTTCCCTTAATTTGGTCTACAAGCTGAATTCGCTAAGACTTGTTTGGGTCCCGGGACATCAAGGGATCTTGGGAAATGAGATTGCCGATGAACTAGCTAGTCTAGGTTCCGAAGAGGTATTCGTAGGGCTCGAACCCACCTTGGAACTGCCCGCGTCCTTGGTCAGGGCCTCCGTCGACGGTTAGGTCTCCCTACAGCCCAGACGACGTAACTCTCCAGGATGCAGGATCACCAAGAGTATGTTCCCAAACGGTAGCAAGAAATCCGTGTCTTTTCTGCTATCTCTAAACAGAAACGAGTGCAGACGACTTGTCGGCATACTAACGAGACACTTTACCTTCGGCTTGGGCTTAGTGATGTCACCCGTTGCAACGCCTGTGGAGAAAATGAAGACAGTTCAGAGCACTTTCTCTGTCAGTGTCCCACTTTTGCTCGTACTAGGTGGCGTCTGTTTGGCGCTGATGTGGTGGGAATCGAAAACCAAAGTTTTATATCTTCGGAAAACCAAGAAGTTACATTAAATGAAGGTTACTGCCTGGAAGTACAATGGACCAGTATTTGAGTCTGAGCAGTATATCCCAACCTCCAAAAAAAAAATCCGTTGCTTATGTCTGGAAAAAACCCCACAATTTAAACAGTTAGGTCTGTAACTGCTTTACGGATGCAGTAAAATATTAGAAAAACTTAGAAAAATGTTCGACGTTTTTCTGAAAAATAATAACGTTCTACCTCAAATGTAATTTGGTTTCTGTGAATATGATAGTACTTCTTACCAGGTGTTAAGAACTTGCCAAGAAATAAAACAAAATTTAAGCTTTCGACTCTGTGTTGCACAACCGTCATAATTTTTTGTTGTCCGGTGTACCTTACAAAAAAGATCCAAATTTCTTAACCGATCGAACCTTTTTTGTTTCACTAGTCATCTCAGCCTCTTCTCCTATAGCTGTACCTGCTGGAGTTCCTCAAGACACTGTTCTTGCGCCAACATTATATATTCACAGCTGATTTCCCTTCTATTCCGAACTGCCATGTGGCTCTGTTTGCTGTTGACTCGGTTTTGTATGTCTCCCACACAAATGGAACAGTCATTGCAAGTTATTTGCAAAATGGTCTTAACATAATATATGCATATTTTAAACACTGAAAGGTAAAAATCAATGTGGATGAATGTAAATCTATCTTTTTTGCAAGAAAAGGAACATTTTGCAATTTTCCTTATAATACCTTAAAAATGAATAACTTTGAAGTTATTCTTATCGAAATGAGTGCTTGGTTAAGAGACCATCAAGTGTCGGTATTACCATGCCCATCTTAATCCTCAGATCTCAATCCTATCGAGAATTTGTGGGCGGAACTGAAAAAATCTTTGACTACACAGGTATTCCATAATACAACTCAGCTTTCGACCGAAATTGAGAAGCATTGGAAATCTGTTTCAAAAATTTATAGAGTCTATGCCAGGTCGAGTAAGTGCCGTGCTCTAGAACAACGGCGGTCATTCGGGACACTAAAAATTTGTTTAGATAAATTTAATCTCTATGTGAAATAGAAGTATAATTAAATATAAATGTTACTTTCGTATTATTAATTTCTTGTAAAACGAATATTTAGTTTCTTTACTGTGGCAGCAATTTTACATTGGTTGTACATTACTGTTATTAACTTACTACTAAAATATTAATACAAATTCTTAAAAAATATATCACATGTAATTTGAAAGGAAAGCCACTAAAAACCTTCAGTAGAAACCTCAGCGTCGAAAGACGGAAAAAGAGGTACATTTAGGACTTGATTTTAAAAAAGCTTAACAGTAGTGTCACATAGTACACAGATGTCAAAATAAATAACTGAATATATAGGACGATATACGAATTAATAAATTAATAAATAAATAAATAAATTAGTAAACAAATAAATAAATAAATAAGTAAATAAATAAATAATAATATCTAAATAAATAAATAATAAATATGAGAATAAATAGGGGAACAATCAATAATATATAAATCAATATATACTTGAATAGGTAACTTGAGTATATTACTAAGTACATAAATATGGAGGAATAAATAAATTAATAATTTAAGTATTGCACTTTTTACGAAGCTAGATATTAAATGAAGTTATTTTCGGATGATAAGCATGATATGATATATTTTTTGCATAGTTTTTCAATTCTAGATGTAACCATTTCTATGTTAGCAATTTCATGAAGTAACTTTGTAAAGAATAGCCGTGGTAAGTTGAGGGGGCATGGACCTGTTCACGCGAGGTAACTTTGTTGTTTGCGCTCAACAAGGCGAGCTGCTAACCTCGTTAGTGCACAGGTCAAGTTGACATACACCCACCACGACACCCGTTGTATGGTAAACCAAGGTATGTAGCGAGCCCCTCTGGCAGAGGGTTTAAATAATGGGCCTGGCTTACAAGTTTGTGGGTTGTGCGTTAGGTTAACTCCCTCACCCGAAATCAGACACGCCGAAATGCCTAGGATAATGTAGGACCAATTGTTGACGACCCAGCAAACGTTATAAGAACAATGATTTTCGGTTCTGCACGTGGAATGTGAGGTCTCTTAACAGGCCACGTGCAGCCGAACATCTTGCGGAGGCTCTTGACAGCTACAAAGCTGACATAACCGCCATCCAGGAAGTGCGATGGAATGGGCCTGGCATAAAAACGATGAAGAACTGCGATATCTACTACATCGATTGCTATAGAGAGAGAAGGCAGCGCTTATCCGGATGCGGATTTGTTGTTCGAGACCGACTTAGGCAAAAAGTTTTGAGCTACGACCCCGTCAGCGAACGCCTCTTGACAATCCGCATCAAGGCTAAATTTGGGAATATCAGCCTAATTCGCGCTCACGCCTCGACAGAGGAGAAGAATGACAGCACCAAGGATGACTTCTACGATCTTCAAAAAAGAACATACGATCGATGCCCCAGCTACGACACCAAGATCGTTCTAGGAAATTTCAACGCTCAGCTGGGAAAGGAGGATATCTTTGCTGTAGTCATCGGCAAACACAGCCTGCCCGACAACAAACGGACTCAGGCTGTTGGGCTTCGCCTCGGGGCGGAACCTCTCTGTGGCTAGCATACCGTCAACCAGATTGATCACGTTGCGATCGACGTCCGAGGTGCAAACATCATCTCGGATCATCACCTTGTCGTAGCCAAGGTAAGAACCCGAATATCGCGAGAGCAACGGAGTCGAGATAGACCAAAAGAAAGAAAGAAAGTTACAATCGCAGCCGATCGCTGGGAACTTTGCCGACCGAGTCTCCCTGAAACTCGCTCAGAGTTCGACGCTGCCTGCACTAAACATAGAAGAAGACTGAAAACGTTGTCAAGAAGCCATCAAAGAAGCTGCCACTGATATGCTAGGTTTCATGTCACCACCCAGAAGTAAAAAGGTAATACAAAGATTTTATGGCAGGAATGAAGTTCGAAAGTTTTACCGAAAGGTAAAACAGCTATCCGGAGGATACAAGGCTCGGACCAATGCCTGCCGGGACCAGAATAGACAACTAGTGATAGAGACGCAGACTGTTCTGAGAATCCGAAAGGATCATTTTTACAGACTCCTTAACGGCGATGACGGCCCAAATCCCGCTGTTAGGCAGAATGTTCCACTCGATTTGGACGATGATACACAAAAATTCCGTCCCTCCGACTTAGACGAGGTGAAGATAGCAATATCCAAGCTGAAGTCGAACAAAGTTGCTGGAGCGGATGAACAGCAAGCAGAACTATTTAAAGCAGCTGGAGCTGGCCCTTAGCGTCGTTTGCCCGGTTCACAAGAAAGGAGACCCCTTTGATTGCGCCAACTACAGAGGGATTAGTCTCCTCAGCATCGCATGTGAGATCATCTCTGCCATATTGTGTGAGCGGCTCAAGAAGTTCAAATCGACACTCACCACCTATTCGTCGATTTTAAGGCCGCATATGATAGTGTGCATAGAGACGATCTATACAGTGCCATGTCTAGTTTTGGCATTCCTACCAAACTCGTCAGATTGTGTAGGATGACGATGGAGAACTCTCATTGCTCCGTCAAGGTCGGTAACGAACTCACCGAGACCTTTAATGTCCAAAAAGGTTTTAGACAAAGCGTCGCACTGTCATGTGAGTTCTTTAACATCATCCTCGAGAAGATCGTGCGTAACTCATAAGTCAACACCAGAGGAACGATCTTCCAGAAGTCAGTTCAATTGCTAGCTTACGCTGATGACATTGAAGTGATTGGACGAACACAGCGATTCGTCAATGAGGCGGTAAATGAGGGCAAGTAAGTAAGTACATGCTGTCATCAAGGAAGGACACACAACATCGACGTCTCGGACAGAGCGCCACACTGGGCAGCAGAAACTTCTATGTAGTCAAGGACTTCTACCTCGGCTGCGCGATAAACAGGGACAACAACATCAGTACCGAAATCAAACGCAGAATTACTACTACCAATTGCTGTTCCTTTGGGCTTAAGAGGCAATTGAGCAATAAAGCCCTCTCTCGAAGGACTAAGTTCGCTTTATATAACAGATTGATCATCCCAGTTTTACTTTATGGCGCAGAATCTTGGACGTTAGCAAAGGCGGATGAGGAAGACCTTAGTCTTTTCAAGAGAAAAGTTTTGCGTGCGATTTTTGGTCCTGTTTGCGTTGATGGCATCTGGTGGAGAAAATTTAATGACGAACTCTATAGGCTGTACAGCGACATGCGCCTGGTCAAGCGTCTACGGGTACAACGCTTAAGATGGCTAGGCCATGTAGAGCGTATGGACACCACTGCATCGGCCCGAAATGTCTTTTAATCTGTGTCATTGGGACAACGCAACAGGGGACGACCTAGACAAAGGTGGCGCACACAAGTGGAGAAGGACCTCAACCAACTTGGAGTGCGCAATTGGAGACAGCTGGTGGAAGATCGTGCTGGCTGGAGAGGCATATTGGTTGAAGCCCAGGTCCAATCCGGACTGTAGCGCCGCAAGAAGAAGAAAAAGAAGAAATTGGAAATCATTTTCAGAACTTTGTTTTGAGCTATCTGAAGTTTGCGCAGATGACTCTTTGCACTCTTACCCCACACGGGAGATCCATAGAAAGTGATGTCTTGGAAAATAGCTTTGAAAATAATAACTTGTTGTGAATGTCCCAGTGTGAGTTTCTGCAAATAAATGGATAAAGGATACGGTGAGGGTTTCACATTTCTAACTATTTCACTTTCTTAACTATTTCTTGGATATGTCTATTGAAAGTTAAGCGTTTATCTAAGTAAATGTCTACATACTTTACACTGCCTAGCAAGTTTTTGCTAGAAAGAAAATAAATTTTTAAAGTTTTACGCGTAAAGAAAATAGCTTGGGTCTTCCGAGCATTAAATTTAATTTTTCCAGGTGTTACAATATTCTTGGAAATGACTGGATTATTTTTATAAGGTACATAGGGAGATTAACATTTAGGAGCTTATGTAACAAGTCATTATGCCAGACCGTATCAAACGCTTTCTCTAGATCCAGCACAACCATGCCTGTGCTAATGCCTACTGAAAGAACTTGCTTCACGTGATTGGTGATGCGACTTGGACTTGGTGAACAGTGCTATGAAAAGCTCTGAAAGCGAATTGTTTTGGGGGTAAATAGCATTTTCATCGAATTCCCTAATTTTTTGAACAGTGTATTTGGAAATAATTTCAATCACATAGTGATAAAATTAAATATGAATATGAATATGAAATATAAAAAAACCTAAGGAAATCATTTTCGTAATGATGTGCCAAAATAACCGAAACATTTTAGTTACGTGTTAAATTTCAAATATTTGATAAAATCCTTAGAAAATATTCTATTTTATTCTTTCCCTATTATTTTGAACAGCTATTTATATATATATATATATATATGTATATACAGCTATGGACACATAAATGACACAAAATTAGGTTTCGTACAAATGTGGAAATTTTTCAACTTACAGTTAATTAAAATATAAAGTTTTTGCATTCAGCGTGATCATACAGTAGCTCAGTTATGTTGGGCGAACAGATGTTCTATTTGGTTCTGGTTTTTATTTACCATTATTATTTTTGTGGAGACATTGTTAATTTTGCTTGGACACCAAATATCTTATCTCAGCAGAGTAACATCAAATTTTGTGTAGTGAACAATTAACTCATCAGCAATATTACAGAGTGAAAATTATATTTAAATGGGTTCAGGTAAACATACTACGAAAGACAAATAATATAGAACATGCATGAAAACGGAAAAAAAGTGTCGGAAATTGCTAAAGTTTTGCACTGTTCTCGAAAAAAAGGTGCACAACACAATTGATTGTTGCACAAAGAATCCAGATTTATTGACCAATGCGAAAATTCGGAAGCCGAAGCCTAACAGACAGATTTGCGTACGGATGCAGCGATAGTTAGAATGTCGACTAAGGATACTTTTAAGTCATCACGGCAAATAGCGTCCGATATTAATCAAATATTGGAGCTTAATGTATCTAGTAGACTTGTCAGAAGACGATTAAATGAGGCAAATTTTGTTTGGACGCATTTCGAGAAAAAAGCCAATCCTGTCAAAAGAAAAATATATCAAAACGATTAACCTTTACCAAAAACCACCTCAATAAACCCATCAATTTTTGGAAAAACATTCTATGGAGTGATGAGACCAAAATTAATAGGATTAATAGGAACCTTTGTTCATCGTCTTAAATGTCAAGAATATAGTCCCAGGTTTGCCCAGAAGACAATAAAGCACGGAGGTGGAAGCATTATGGTTTGGGGTGCATTTTCTTGGCATGGCGTAGGTCCGCTCATAAAAATCGATGGCAAAATGGATAGAGTGAAATAGCAAAAAGAAATTATAAAAATATGGATGATCTTTGGTCTGCCACACAGAAAACTTGGTATGCCATACCCTAAGCAAAATGTACAAAACTCGTGGAGAGAATGGGTCGCAGATGTGGAGCTGTAATCCAACACAAAGGCTAAAGCACAAAATATTGATTATTTAGATGTATGTTTGTACACAACAAAAATCATAAATTACACTTCTCCTTTTTTTCTCCAGGTTGTGTCCAGCTCATTTTACTGTTTCCTATATTTTGAAAATTTTGTTGTTTATTATTGAATTCGAACTTATGTTTGCTTTGTTATTTAAGATACAATATTAATTTTTGAAAAAAACCAAACAGCTGCTTTTTAATAACAATATTTCCAATGCTATAGAATTAGTAAGAAAAAATTGAAAAGTTTGCTATTTATATGTCCATAACTGTATATATGTATTTGAACATATATTTAATTATTTATGTGTGTATATACACACATGTGTATTTATTATATATAGTCGATTTGTATTAGTATTTTTGTATTTATCTATCTGAAACCTCAAGTTGTGATCGATGAATACAAATTCAGGAAAAATATTGACGGCAAACAAGGCCTTACAGGTTTAGTTCTTTTAACATTTTATCTCTATCAACCGCCTTATACTGTAAGTATAGTTTGGTACAAGGCCAAAGTGAAAGAATACATACCTAATCCGATGCGATGTCGTAACAGTCAGCTACTCGGTTACACGACAAGAAGATGCTCCAAAAACGAAGTCCGTGCGAACTATAGCCTGCCCCCTCATGCACCGGAACCGGAGTGCCTTATCTCTCCGCCATAATTAACCCAATAGCTAACAAAAATTCAACATTCGCATGCCTCAATCTTTTAGTATCAACAACATCTTTAAGAATCTCTTAACCCTCTCAATCCACAACACCGCAACACCGCAACACCGCCCACTTCCATCTCCACCAATCCCTAAACTCACCAACCCTTTCTTTTCTCGATTCTATTCTTATCTCAATTCCCAAAAAATTAATCAATAGCAGTGCATACTTTATTAACTCCTCTGATACAAATGATAACAAATAATTCAACTTACAATAGTCCATTTTATGGGTCGCAGGCCAAACCAATTGAGTTGTGGACGGAATCGCTTCATTTCAAGCATTCCCTTCCCCTCTTTGACCGATCTGAACTGCGACCACCTCAGTCTCATCTAACCATAAATCAAACAGAGCAGTCAAATAAAAGTTTCAAAATGCTTCAACGGAACATTAAAGGCTTCGTCAGCCGCTACGACAAATTAAACCTTCTTACCAAAGGGAAAAGACCATGTGTTGTGTCTCTGCAAGAGAGTCACTGCTCGTATTTACAGGTTATTTCTACAATTACTCTCAACACCTCTTCAGTTTCAGTTAAAAGCAACATACCTCATAGAAAAATTCCTATCAACTCTATAATACTAACTTTTGCTTTCGACTTTGAACTTAAAATCAAATTCACCTTGGTGTCAATTAACATCCTGCTCGACCAAAACAAATTCTCGAATTCCTCGAAGGGTGAATACTTTCCACCACCATAGTAAAACACACAGTAGCGACAGAGTGCCATACCCATGCTCAAAAATCTTCCACTCGAAGCAAAACCCGTTCTCTCTATTCTCTCTGTTCAACAGCATTTAGCACACTGGTAAAATTCCCCAATACTGGAAATTAGCAACAGTATTCTCATCAAAGAAAATAGATCTCTGATTATCGGGGCTTTCTAACTTCTTATGCCATCTTCACCACAGAAGCTTTGTATATATAGCTGTCACCATCACTACCAAGCAGAGTGGAAAAATTGTATACTGCTCGGGCTGCTTGTCCACAATCATTGTGTTGGTATATCCCAAACAAGGCACAGCAATAATCTCGGACATCCGTAACTGCATCGCTAAGTCCCCAAATAAAACTAAAATTATGTGGCCCCTAAGCCACGTAGGGATAAAGGCAAATGAATTAGCGGACTTTGAAGCATCACTAGCTCACCGTGCTCCATTATGCCAATTTTATGCGACTACCAACTCAGATACGGTACGGTTAAAAGTGCTAACTCAACGCCCGTCTTATGTCAAACTGGCAAAACTACCAGCATCACTTCGCCCTATATAATGCAGAACGTCGCAGTCCATCACATCCTACCACCACCTGAAAAGCTTAACACCGCCTTCACGAAATTACCATTGGGGCACACAGCCTATGCACACCAATATCTCCACAAAGGCTCCCCTTCATCCACATGCAACAACTGCCACGGATGGTACAGCGTAAGCCACATACTAGGCTCTGCACACAACACCAGTCCGTTTACTGCTGAAATCTCCAACCCATCAAAACATTTCCGAAGTGTTTACTTATATAAAAAAAAAACTTCACATAGATAGTTAAATTTATTTGAATGGGCTTTTGGCCCATAGGTATATATTAATTTATTTAAGTTATAATAGTTATAAAATCAGCCATAAAAATAATGAAGAATTGTGGAGCAAAATTCAGTCAGCTTGGTTGTATATGCCATACCGACGTGCACTTGCCGCAAACTGGTCGAATCCATGCTCCGAAAAGAGCCTGCTGTAATAACATATAAAGGATAATCCACTAAATACTAAGAAAAATTAAAGAACATCCTACAATAACTATGAATTCACTACATTTTTTATGGTAATAGGGATCAACCTTTTCTACTCACACGTTTTATTGAAAAAAATATTTTTTGTTATGACCTGAATACATTCCAACTTTTAATTATTTATTTTTATTTTCCCTTTATTGAAATAGTAATAAAAATAAATAATTATGCTAAAAGTTATAATATGCTTTTAGTTTTTTATGAAAGTTAAAATGATATTCAGTGGTCCTATTGTTTTGTCCGTAACTGTATATTGTAGATCACACAATTCATGTGTAAGGTAAAGCGAAGAGAGTGGACATGACTTCAGCAAAGAAGCGATAATGAGTCGTTACCGAACCGTCGCAGTGATCGCATCCCACACACGCATATACCAAAGCACAACAAGTCAAATAAACAGAAAAGTAATAAAGAGGTACGGTTGTGTTTTTTTCCTTATTGGTTTGATTCGACTTCACATATCAGAAGTGGGATATGAAAACTCAAGCGCTCGTTATCAGTAAAAGTGCAGGAAAGGAAAAAGGAAAAAACAGTTCTTGCGTGAAGGATAATAATTATGAGACTATGACAATGGATGAGCTGCGAGAGGAACTGCGAGAAGCACCTCGGTCTTGAGCAGGGCGGCCTGAAGGAAGAGCTGCTACAGCGGCTTAATGATGCCAAAAATCCCCGATTAAGTGCGAGGCAGACAGCGGAGAAGCCTTCGTGCAGTGGTCGGGCAGGTGAAAGAAGCAAACTACAGGAGTTGCGCACAGAATTACAACGAGTTCGCGAGAAATTGGTATAGATAATGACTCGATCTCAAGCATGTGGCGGAACCAGAGGGCAATAGACCTGAAGACGGATGGTGCGCAAGGAGCAACTATTCAGTTTGCGATGTTTCGCACTTGATTCCGGAGTTCGATTCCAAAGTATTTGCGAGACTATCCTCGAAAGCCTGGGCGCAGAAAGTTGAAGACATCCAGCGGATCTACGGGCTTGATGGAAAACTCGTTCTGATGCCGGCAACAACGCGATTAGTGGTAGCTGCGAAACTGTGGAGCCAAGGTGCCACAATAGAATCACTGGCTGAATTTTTCAGAGAGCTGTGTCGGAACTTTTCATCGGCAGAAGATGACTTGGACATCCATGATCACTTGCGGGAACGCAGGCAAAGACCTGGAGAAGACCTTGAAGAATACGTGTTCCAAATGAAGGCGATTGCGTCCCGGGGGCAGATCTAGGAGAACTCGCTGACAAAGTATGTTACGCAAGGGATTGTAGATGCGGATTTCGCTATCTCTCTTTCCGCGTCGTAAAGCCAAGATCTTTGGACGACGTTCTGGAAAGGATTCGTTGGGTAGTCGGACTAAGAGCCAGGAATCGACGGGCAGTGGATAAGCCAAGACCACAGGTATCTGAGCGACAAGAATCGGGGCAGGTGGTAAAGGTTAAAGACGAGATGCAATGCTTCCAATGAAAACAGGTGGGGCATTATAAACGGCAGCAGGAGGAGAGTTTGAAGAAACTAACGCAACAACATATTCGTCAGGTCGAGGTGGAGGGGCAATGTGAATCAAGGTAAAAACTGATAGTTTCAGAGCTCGACGTGGATCTGGGAGAGCAAGACAAGCAGGAGTTACAAGAACTCATCGATATATACAGGGATTGTTCCACTTTGGACCTGGAGGAATTGGGAGAGTTTAAACTAGGTGAGTGCACAATTCAACTTTCTTCTTCTCAGCCCGTTTGTATGAAACCATATCGGATACCTTTCCCCAAGTGGACCGTCATCAAGGAGAAAGTCGAGGAGTTACTAACATTGGGGATAATCCGGCCATCTTCGGACTACTTTCGAATAGTGCTAACGAAGAAGAAAGACGGCAGGGATAGATTTTGCATCGACTTCCGAGCACTCAATGAAACGAAAACATAAGTTTCTGATGCCAGTAATCGACGAAGTGTTAGTATCTTTGAGTGGCAACTCTTATTTCACGGTGCTTGACTTAGTATCGGGGTACCACCAAATTTTTATGGAGGAGGAAAGCAAACAGTTCACCGCATTTATGACCGACGAAGGATGTTTCGAGTTCAACAGAATGCCGTTTGGACTCGCAAATGCAAATGCTCCAGCGCATTTTCAAGAATGCATGAACAAGGTGAAGTCGCGTTTGCTGAAGGTAGAGGTATTTTTGGACGATGCCATTATGCCCAGTAAAACTGTAAAAGAGGGTCTTGAAAAATTGCGAAGATTCCTGAGTGTCTTACAGGAGTTTGGATTAAAATTCAATGTGCGAAAATGTGTGTTTTTCAAGACAAGGATCGAATTCCTAGGATATGAGGTGGACAAAGAAAGACTTAAGCCAAGTCAAAGGAAAACAAGTGCGATCAAGCAGTTCCCAACACCACGAAACGTCCATGAGGTTCGTCGTTTCTTAGGTCTCACTGGATTTTTCCGGAAGTTTGTCCGGGACTACGCACGATTCGCGATACCATAAACAAATTTGACAAGGGTGGCCCAAGAATTCGTATGAGCTACGCAACAGGAAGAGGTATTTGTTCGGCTAAAGGAGATTTTGTGCAACCCACCCATTCTGGTGATATTCGATCCTGAGTGTCAGCACGAGGTGCATACTGATGTATCGGCAGTGGGGTTAGCCGGAATATTGTTCCAGCGGGCGAAAGACGACTTAACCTTGCGCCCAGTTCCGTTTTATAGTCGTAAGTTGTCTGATGATAAGAGGAAACATCACTCCTACGAGCTTGAGGTGTTGGCGATCGTGGATAGCCTCGAGCGATTCGGTGTGTACCTACTAGGACGGGACTTCAAGGTTGTGACGAAGAACAAACCAAAAATAATCCCAAGGGTGGGGTGGTGTTGGCTGAAGCTGCAGGAGTTTTCGTTCGAGACAGTGCATCAACCAGGTCGAACAGCAGCATATGTCGACACACTTAGTCTACACCCGGTGGAGGAGAAGAAGGACATTGAAGAGGCGTCCTTCTTGGTGCTGAGCCTACACATCACGGACAGCGATTGGTTGGCCACTATGCAGTGGCAAGATCCTAAATTGAAGGATATAATTGAGGAGATGACGGCTACCGAATCAACAGCGCAGAAAAGGCAGTTGCAGAAGGAGTATCTGCTTATCTGCATTGGTTGTTTCGACTGGATGGAGGTATTTTGAAGTGGGTGGTGCCGCATGCAATAAGGTGGCGAGTCCTAAAGCTTTGACCCACGACGTGGGTCACTTAGCTGAAGAGAAGCCACTGATGCGAGTTCGAGAGACGTTTTGGTTTCCGAGGATGCGGTGTGTGGGATGTGTGGACTGCGCTTTTGTAAAAAGGAAAGGGGGAACAACTGTGCTGAAAGGGTGCCCTTGCCATTTCACACGGTACATCTGAACCACCTTGGACCATTTACTCGGGAGAAAGGTGGAACTAGATATGTGCTTGCGATAGTGGATAGTTTCACAAAATGTGTGATACTACGAGCTGTGAAAACCGCTTATTCCAAGAGTGTCCTCAATGTGATGAATGAGGCATCGAAAGATATCTTAGGAAACAAGTTGTTATTAGAGTTAGGTAAGTCAACCGTAATCGAGCCTGAGGAGATGGGGCGTAGAAGCGCGCTAGCATTGCAGAACATCGAGAGGAGCAAGGGTGATGTGGGATTTGGTTTTACGTGATCACCTGCCTTAACGGCTTATATCACGGGGAACCTTTTTCCCAAGAGTCGTAAGTAACGCAAGACTAAACGCCTTAGTTACCCAAGTACCAAACTGGGATCATGCTTGAGGGGCAATCACCCCACCTTGGTTTGATGCGAAGCCTTCCTAAAACCTCTTCCGCTCTTTGGGTCGCAGCGCCCGGTTGAGAATGCAACTCCACACTGAGAAGGGATAGTCCCCTAACCGACTTGCCTAATTTTGCTTAAACAATGGGCTAGACAAGTCAGCACAGTACACTATCCTCGACTCTACCCGCGATGTTAGGTGGTAAACCACAGCCACCACGAAACTCCCACAAGGGGGCCTACCGCAATGGTCAGGCTGGAACCGAAGTTCCAGGGGCCCCTGACCTCCCGTGGCACCAGAATATAGCCTCTGGTTAAGCTGTCACTATCAGTCAGGTTCCCTCTAAGCCTGGGTCTGTTAGCCGCCATCCCGCCACAGATGGTCTTTCCTCCATCAGTGTTTCCGTTGTCACTATAAATAGTGATACGGATGTGATTTTGAATTATGTGATTCATAAATCCAGTTACATCATCTGGAGGAGCAAGGGTGAGCAGAAACCCATTCAAGTTCGTGGTGGATGACCTAGTACTGGTAGAGCAGGAAGCGGGTGCGACAGGTGAATCTCGTAAAGTAGAGCCGCTTTTCCGGGGGCCGTACATCATACGTCGAGTGCTACCAAATGACCGCTACCTAGTTATGCAGCAAAATCAAAGGAGGTTCCACACCGTAATGAGCTCTGACAAGCTCACACCCTGGTGTGCACTGCCGAAGGAAGGTCCTATGAGCATGATGAGTGAGGCCTCTAGCTCTGATACCGACGAGGAAACAGACGATGGGAACCATGTTGAAAAAGACGGCGATGGGGCCCTGAGTAGAACTGAGCGTGGCCCCGATCGCGAGGACACGATTGTTGAGGATGCCCGAATGTAAGGTAAAGCGAAGAGGGTGGACATGACTTCAGCAAAGAAGCGATAATGAGTCGTTACCGAACCGTCGCAGTGATCGCGTCCCACCCACCCATATACTAAAGCACACGAAGTCAAATAAACAGAAAAGAAATAAAGAGGTACGGTTGTTTTTTTTTCTTATTGGTTTGGTTCAACTTCACACATATAATTATTTCACCAAAAGTGTACAATTCAAAGACTCTAGTTGTAAATGACAGGAAAAAACGCCAACCTCTTAATTTTATTGGTGTACAATTAGCAAACAGTTTATATAACCTAATACATGTACCTGTAAAACAACTAAACCTTACCAAGGATTAAATATGGCTGGAAAATAAAATAAAAGTTTTGCTCCATAAAAACTGGAGTTTTCAATTTTTCCTTTTCTATTTCAGTCGATCAATCAATTAAAAACGATTTTATTTGATAACAAAAAGAAATGGTTAAATCCACTGTTTTTAGGGTTGCAGCTTTTAATTGAAGATAGTGAGGTACATATCCAGAGGTAACACAAGTTAATAAGATAATAAACCGGACTTTACGTTGATGATAACGTTTCTCTTAACATCATTCAGTTCATTTGGTAGAAAAAAGAAGCACACAACCAAATTAGACAAGATCGTAGCACTGATGTGCTTTCTTCATTTTTAATAGCAAATGTATTAAAAAAAACATGAACCACGTGCATATCAATTCTCCGCCGAAAAGACAATATATGTAACAAAAACATAAAAATAATTATCAAAAATCTGAATTTCTTAGAATCGACACATATTTTATGGATGGACTTTTATCAGTTTTAAACCCAAGTGTCGCCATGACTAAGCCGCAAAGGTACCCACAGATTTTTTTCTGCAGATGCTGATCTACAAAACTGCATCATTCAATCGGGGGGATGCAAGTTTCGGAATCAGTCCGAATCTGGGTACAGCTCACTCGTACGAAAAGTTACGTCATCTAATTATTAATATTATATTACATACTTATATTATTACCAAGAGATTTTTTGTGTGCTTACTCACCCAATTAACTGATCCGTGACTTATCCAATCAAATTTAACATTAAACGTGCCCAAGGGTCGAAAGGACTCAGAAACCGATACATCATACACCAGAAAATTTGACCAGGTTCTGGTCAAAGCACTTTCAGACGAATACTGGTTTTACCAACGTCCGGCATCAACACAGCCAAATTTGCTGGCAGTAGCCACGGTGATATAATACTTTCCTACTGCATTCTCCTCCATTGTAATTATGTTAGGTTAGTGTGAAGGAACATTTCATTTGCCTTTCTAATAACTATCAAATAGTACAAATAGTAGAGAAAGCAGGAGGAAAGTCTTAACGCAGTCCTTCTTTATGGGAAGTTTGTGTTCCCAAAGTATTTATTTTACAGTCCGGGAATTAATTTTCGTATTTGATTTAAAAAGATTTAAAAGTTACACAGCATCAAACAAAACATATATTCAAGTAAATACAATCTCCATTGTATTAATATAACCTTATATAATTATAGGAATTTTAATCCACAAATATATATATTTTTTTTAGTTACCCCCTTTGCCGCAAACATCTGAACATGACTACGAAGAAATTCAAGCTTCATATCAAATTTCACCCATGCGTCCCGCACCAAAGCCACCTGCTCATGTAAATCTTAATGGAGTAACTGGATCATCACATTTTATTGTTGGCACTTTGGGGGCTTACTCTGAACTAGAAGGTGTTCCATTTACTTTGCATCCAAATATAAAGAAAAGTTTTGAAGTACGTGAGAATTGAATTTCTTCAAAAAAATATATATATATTTATAATCTAACTTTATAATTTTAGCTTCCATCACTGCCAAATATATCGACATCATTAGTTGATCTCGACTATGACTTCCAGCTAGAAAGACAAATTTTATGCACGATGAAGTCGTCGGCATCTAAAAATCCCTTTTTTCAGTGAGAAAGACACGTAATCTATTTATGATTTTAAATTAATTTTTTGATATAGTCTTAGAACTGTTACTATATAATCGATTCTCAACTATAAGAACAAATTAAGGTCAGACAATTTCATATATTAAAAAGAATTTGCCTTAACCAAAAATTATACCCCAAATTTAAGACTTTTTTCAAAAACGCGTCTCCATAATTAGTTCGCAAATATTAAACGAAACCAACGTAATCAAGAGTTCAAGGTTCCGCTTTTTATAAATGAAAGTAAAACGGTGTTTTCTGCAAGGAGTCCTCATTGAAAATATACTTTAGTGAAGGTTCAGTAAGAAGTACTATATATTCTATAAATACAAATTTTAAAACATTCTTTTTAATTTAGATCAATTATATCCTTGTGGCTTTTACTCCAATTTACATTTGTTATATCAAATACATTTCTTAAAATAAAATTTCTTCAGCATTTTGGAAAGTGCTTTTAACATTGTTTTGATCAATGGGACAGGGTCATGTTGTGCCGTGTATAGAAATCTGTTTTAAGTAATGAGAAAAGACAAATAAACAAATTATAAATCATCTATGAAACCCTTTGCTAGCTTCTGCAAATTTAGAATATTTTACTTAATTTTTCTTGGAGGCTCATTCACGCACCCGTAACGGGAAACTATGCGACTACCAAACGTTTCCTTCAATAACTCAATTTTGGGATGAGCTGTGTGGCACGCTGAGCCGTTTCGTTGAAACCACAGCTCATTATGGTTGTTTAATTGATTAAATAATTAAAATACTAAAAACGATCTATAATTGTTAAGTCCTTTGTCTTTATTATTAACTTATATTATATTTCTTTTTGATTGTACATATAAATATAAAAACACCCATAAAAGGTGGCTTAAATTATTATCCCTTAATTTTTAGACAAACATTCAATCCAATTGAGTACCATTTCGACAAGCAAATACTTACTCTCCATTTGCTTATACGTTTCGTTATTACAACAATTGTAGTTTGAAGAAAGAAAGAAAACAAGAATTTTTGCAGTGCTTCAAAGAGACACAATTCCAACTCCAGCTGCCTTATTTTGTAACCCTTTCGGATTTAGAAATGAAATCCAATTAAAGAGTCAATTCGCATTTTGTACCAACATATGGTCAAAAGAAGTTATTTTACTGAAAAGTACCTTTTCCGTTGTAGAGGGTAATTCCGACACTTATGTACCGAAGAACCCAGTTTTGATTTCTGCAATTAAAATCTCGCATATTTTTATGGCATCATCTGCTTGAAGTTGCTGATGTGTATAAAACAGCTATTAAAAATGTTTTTTTGTTGTTAGATTCGGCAAAAAAAAAACTCTTCATCGCTCTTACTAGCGAGCGAACATTAAAATTTTAATAGTGATATATTTGTGTATTTCATTTAATTCAGGATTTTTCACCTCACTTCGTGAAAAATATAACGAACGTTTAATCTTTGGAGATGTTACCTGTTAACATTAACAAATTATTTGTGAGCGTATAAATAGTATCGCAAAATATAAAATTATTCGGGTAAGTGTAGCAAAGCAAATGTGAGTATCGTTAAACTATTAAAAAAGGCTATATTAGTGTTATGGATTAAGTAAAAATAAAAACACTTTTTTATCTGAACATACATACATTTATTTGTATCACTTCTTGTTAGACAACATCCAATATGTTCATGAGATTTGAAAATAAGTTTAAAAATTTATATGTAAAAGCAAACATTACATTTTAGTTTCTTATGTTGCTGATAATAAAAGAAAATATTCTAGTAAATACGGTTATTGTTTTTGTAGAAATATAACAGACCGGAAAATTCATGGTAAGTGAATAGTGAAAAAAGTATTTATAAGTAATAATTTTAATTAAAATATCATAACAACGGATATTATTCTCAAAAAAATGTGAGTAAAAATACCTTTTAATAACAATTACGGATAAACTTGAGTTTGGAAAATTAATTCAACTACAATTCAATTGTTTAAGGTGCAATGTTTACTTTTATTTAATGATTTAGTTTAGAAGAAAGATAAGTGTATTAGTTAATATTTGAATTCCAATTAATTGAAAGCGGACTTTTTTCTGTGAGAGCAGGTTTATGGTTCAGCAAAGAAGCGATAATGAGTCGTTACCGAACCGTCGCAGTGATCGCGTCCCACCCACCCATATACTAATCAAATAAACAGAAAAGAAATAAAGAGGTACGGTTGTTTTTTTTTTTCCTTATTGGTTTGGTTCAACTTCACACATATAATTATTTCACCAAAAGTGTACAATTCAAAGACTCTAGTTGCAAATAACAGGAAAAAACGCCAACCTCTTGATTTTATTGGTGTACAATTAGCAAACAGTTTATAAAACGTAATGCATGTACCTGTAAAACAACTAAACCTTACCAAGGATTATATATGGCTGGAAAATAAAATAAAAGTTTTGCTCCATAAAAACTGGCATTTCCAATTTTTCCTTTTCTATTTCAGTCGATCAATCAATTAAAAACGATTTTATTTGATAAGAAAAAGAAATGGCTAAATCCACTGTTTTTCGGGTTGCAGCTTTTAATTGAAGATAGTGAGGTACATATCCAGAGGTAACACAAGTTAATAAGATAATAAACCGGACTTTACGTTGTTGATAACGTTTCTCTTAACATCATTCAGTTCATTTGGTAGAAAAAAGAAGCACACAACCAAATTAGACAAGATCGTAGCACTGATGTGCTTTCTTCATTTTTAATAGCAAGTGTATTAAAAAAACATGAACCACGTGCATATCAATTCTCCGCCGAAAATACAATATATGTATCAGAAACATAAAAATAATTATTAAAAATCTGAATTTCTTAGAATCGACACATATTTTATGGATGGACTTTTATCAGTTTTAAACGAAAGTGTCGCCATTACTAAGCCGCAAAGGTACCCACAGATTTTTTTCTGCAGATGCTGATCTACAAAACTGCATCATTCAATCGGGGGGATGCAAGTTTCGGAATCAGTCCGAATCTGGGTACAGCTCACTCGTACGAAAAGTTACGTCATCTATTTATTAATATTATATTACATACTTATATTATTACCAAAAGATTTTTTGTGTGCTTACTCACCCAATTAACTGATCCGTGACTTATCCAATCAAATTTAACATTAAACGTGCCCAAGGGTCGAAAGGACTCAGAAACCGATACATCATACACCAGAAAATTTGACCAGGTTCTGGTCAAAGCACTTTCAGACGAATACTGGTTTTACCAACGTCCGGCATCAACACAGCCAAATTTGCTGGCAGTAGCCACGGTGATATAATACTTTCCTACTGCATTCTCCTCCATTGTAATTATGTTAGGTTAGTGTGAACGAACATTTCATTTGCCTTTCTAATAACTAGCAAATAGTACAAATAGTAGAGAAAGCAGGAGGAAAGTCTTAACGCAGTCCTTCTTTATGGGAAGTATGTGTTCCCAAAGTATTTATTTTACAGTCCGGGAATTCATTTTCGTATTTGATTTAAAAAGATTTAAAAGTTACACAGCATCAAACAAAACATATATTCAAGTAAATACAATTTCCATTGTATTAATATAACCATATATAATTATAGGAATTTTAATCCACAAATATATATATATTTTTTTAGTTACCCCCTTTGCCGCAAACATCTGAACATGTCTACGAAGAAATTCAAGCTTCATATCAAATCTCACCCATGCGTTCCGCACCAAAGCCACCTGCTCATGTAAATCTTAATGGAGTAACTGGATCATCACATTTTATTGTTGTCACTTTAGGGGCTTACTCTGAACTAGAAGATGTTCCATTTACTTTGCATCCAAATATAAAGAAAAGTTTTGAAGTACGTGAGAATTGAATTTCTTCAAAAAAAATCTATATATTAATAATCTAACTTTATAATTTTAGCTTCCATCACTGCCAAATATATCGACATCATTAGTTGATCTCGACTATGACTTCCAGCTAGAAAGACAAATTTTATGCATGATGAAGTCGTCGGCATCCAAAAATCCTTTTTTTCAGTGAGAAAGACACGTAATCTAATTATGATTTTAAATTAATTTTTTGATATAGTCTTAGAACTGTTACTATATAATCGATTCTCAACTATAAGAACAAATTAAGGTCAGACAATTTCATATATTAAAAAGAATTTGCCTTAACCAAAAATTATACCCCAAATTTAAGACTTTTTTTCAAAAACGCGTCTCCATAATTAGTTCGCAAATATTAAACGAAACCAACGTAATCAAGAGTTCAACGTTCCGCTTTTTATAAATGAAATTAAAACGGTGTTTTCTGCAAGGATTCCTCATTGAAAATATACTTTAGTGAAGGAAAGGGCAAGGTTCAGTAAGAAGTACTATATATTCTATAAATAAAAATTTTAAAACATTCTTTTTAATTTAGATCAATTATATTCTTGTGGCTTTTACTCCAATTTACATTTGTTATATCAAATACATTTCTTAAAATAAAATTTCTTCAGCATTTTTGAAAGTGCTTTTAACATTGTTTTGATCAATGGGACAGGATCATGTTGTACCGTGTGTAGAAATCTATTTTAAGTAACGAGAAAAGAAAAATAAACAAATTATACATCATCTATGAAACCCTTTGCTAGCTTCTGCAAATTAAGAATGTTTTATTTAATTTTTCTGGGAGGCTCATTCACGCACCCGTAACGGGAAACTATGCGACTACCAAACGTTTCCTTCAATAACTCAATTTTTCGATGAGCTGTGTGGCACGCTGAGCCGTTTCGTTGAAACCACAGCTCATTATGGTTGTTTAATTGATTAAATAATTAAAATACTAAAAACGATCTATAATTGTAAAGTCCTTTGTCTTTATTATTAACTTATGTTATATTTCTTTTTGATTGTACATATAAATATAAAAACACCCATAAAAGGTGGCTTAAATTATTATCCCTTAATTTTTAGACAAACATTCAATCCAATTGAGTACCATTTCGACAAGCAAATACTTACTCTCCATTTGCTTATATGTTTCGTTATTACAACAATTGTAGTTTGAAGAAAGAAAGAAAACAAGAATTTTTGGCAGTGCTTCAAAGAGACACAATTCCAACTCCAGCTGCCTTATTTTGTAACCCTTTCGGATTTAGAAATGAAATCCAATTAAAGAGTCAATTCGCATTTTTTACCAACATATGGTCAAAAGAAGTTATTTTACTGAAAAGTACCTTTTCCGTTGTAGAGGCATCATCTGCTTAAAGTTGCTGATGTTTATAAAACAGCTTTTAAAAATGTTTTTTTGTTGTTAGATTCGGCAAAAAAAACTCTTCATCGCTTTTACTAGTGAGCGAACATTAAAATTTTAATAGTGATATATTTCTGTATTTCATTTAATTCAGAATTTTTCACCTCACTTCGTGAAAAATATAACGAACGTTTAATCTTTGGAGCTGTTACCTGTTAACATTAATAAATTATTTGTGAGCGTATAAATAGTATCGCAAAATATAAAATTATTCTGGTAAGTGTAGCAAAGCAAATGTGAGTATCGTTAAACTATTAAAAAAGGCTATATTAGTGTTACGGATTAAGTAAAAATAAAAACACACTTTTATCTGAACATACATACATTTATTTGTATCACTTCTAGTTAGACAACATCCAATATGTTCATGAGATTTGAAAATAAGTTTAAAAAGGCAAACATTACATTTTAGTTCCTTATGTTGCTGATAATAAAAGAAAATATTCTAGTAAATACGGTTATTGTTTTTGTAGAAATATAACAGACCGGAAAATTCTTGGTAAGTGAATAGTGAAAAAAGTATTTGTAAGTAATAATTTTAATTAAAATATCATAACAACGGATATTATTCTCAAAAAATGTTAGTAAAAATACCTTTTAATAACAATTACGGATAAACTTGAGTTTGGAAAATTAATTCAACTACAATTCAATTGTTTAACGTGCAATGTTTACTTTTATTTAATGATTTAGTTTAGAAGAAAGATAAGTGTATTAGTTAATATTTGAATTCCAATTAATTGAAAGCGGACTTTTTTCTGTGAGAGCAGGTTTATGGTTCAGCAAAGAAGCGATAATGAGTCGTTACCGAACCGTCGCAGTGATCGCGTCCCACCCACCCATATACTAAAGCACACGAAGTCAAATAAACAGAAAAGAAATAAAGAGGTACGGTTGTTTTTTTTTTCCTTATTGGTTTGGTTCAACTTCACACATATAATTATTTCACCAAAAGTGTACAATTCAAAGACTCTAGTTGCAAATAACAGGAAAAAACGCCAACCTCTTGATTTTATTGGTGTACAATTAGCAAACAGTTTATAAAACGTAATGCATGTACCTGTAAAACAACTAAACCTTACCAAGGATTATATATGGCTGGAAAATAAAATAAAAGTTTTGCTCCATAAAAACTGGAATTTCCAATTTTTCCTTTTCTATTTCAGTCGATCAATCAATTAAAAACGATTTTATTTGATAACAAAAAGAAATGGCTAAATCCACTGTTTTTCGGGTTGCAGCTTTTAATTGAAGATAGTGAGGTACATATCCAGAGGTAACACAAGTTAATAAGATAATAAACCGGATTTTACGTTGATGATAACGTTTGTCTTAACATCATTCAGTTCATTTGGTAGAAAAAAGAATCACACAACCAAATTAGACAAGATCGTAGCACTGATGTGCTTTCTTCATTTTTAATAGCAAGTGTATTCAAAAAAACATGAACCACGTGCATATCAATTCTCCGCCGAAAATACAATATATGTATCAAAAACATAAAAATAATTATTAAAAATCGGAATTTCTTAGAATCGACACATATTTTGTGGATGGACTTTTATCAGTTTTAAACGAAAGTGTCGCCATTACTAAGCCGCAAAGGTACCCACAGATTTTTTTCTGCAGATGCTGATCTACAAAACTGCATCATTCAATCGGAGGGATGCAAGTTTCGGAATCAGTCCGAATCTGGGTACAGCTCACTCGTACGAAAAGTTACGTCATCTATTTATTAATATTATATTACATACTTATATTATTACCAAGAGATTTTTTGTGTGCTTACTCACCCAATTAACTGATCCGTGACTTATCCAATCAAATTTAACATTAAACGTGCCCAAGGGTCGAAAGGACTCAGAAACCGATACATCATACACCAGAAAATTTGACCAGGTTCTGGTCAAAGCACTTTCAGACGAATACTGGTTTTACCAACGTCCGGCATCAACACAGCCAAATTTGCTGGCAGTAGCCACGGTGATATAATACTTTCCTACTGCATTCTCCTCCATTGTAATTATGTTAGGTTAGTGTGAACGAACATTTCATTTGCCTTTCTAATAACTAGCAAATAGTACAAATAGTAGAGAAAGCAGGAGGAAAGTCTTAACGCAGTCCTTCTTTATGGGAAGTTTGTGTTCCCAAAGTATTTATTTTACAGTCCGGGAATTAATTTTCGTATTTGATTTAAAAAGATTTAAAAGTTACACAGCATCAAACAAAACATATATTCAAGTAAATACAATTTCCATTGTATTAATATAACCTTATATAATTATAGGAATTTTAATCCACAAATATATATATTTTTTTTAGTTACCCCCTTTGCCGCAAACATCTGAACATGACTACGAAGAAATTCAAGCTTCATATCAAATCTCACCCATGCGTTCCGCACCAAAGCCACCTGCTCATGTAAATCTTAATGGAGTAACTGGATCATCACATTTTATTGTTGGCACTTTAGGGGCTTACTCTGAACTAGAAGGTGTTACATTTACTTTGCATCCAAATATAAAGAAAAGTTTTGAAGTACGTGAGAATTGAATTTCTTTAAAAAAAAATCTATATATTAATAATCTAACTTTATAATTTTAGCTTCCATCACTGCCAAATATATCGACATCATTAGTTGATCTCGACTATGACTTCCAGCTAGAAAGACAAATTTTATGCATAATGAAGTCGTCGGCATCCAAAAATCCTTTTTTTCAGTGAGAAAGACACGTAATCTTATTATGATTTTAAATTAATTTTTTGATATAGTCTTAAAACTGTTACTATATAATCGATTCTCAACTATAAGAACAAATTAAGGTCAGACAATTTCATATATTAAAAAGAATTTGCCTTAACCAAAAATTATACCCCAAATTTAAGACTTTTTTTCAAAAACGCGTCTCCATAATTAGTTCGGAAATATTAAACGAAACCAACGTAATCAAGAGTTCAAGGTTCCGCTTTTTATAAATGAAATTAAAACGGTGTTTTCTGCAAGGATTCCTCATTGAAAATATACTTTAGTGAAGGAAAGGGCAAGGTTCAGTAAGAAGTACTATATATTCTATAAATAAAAATTTTAAAACATTCTTTTTAATTTAGATCAATTATATCCTTGTGGCTTTTACTCCAATTTACATTTGTTATATCAAATACATTTCTTAAAATAAAATTTCTTCAGCATTTTTGAAAGTGCTTTTAACATTGTTTTGATCAATGGGACAGGATCATGTTGTACCGTGTGTAGAAATCTGTTTTAAGTAATGAGAAAAGAAAAATAAACAAATTATAAATCATCTATGAAACCCTTTGCTAGCTTCTGCAAATTTAGAATGTTTTATTTAATTTTTCTTGGAGGCTCATTCACGCACCCGCAACGGGAAACTATGCGACTACCAAACGTTTCCTTCAATAACTCAATTTTGGGATGAGCTGTGTGGCACGCTGAGCCGTTTCGTTGAAACCACAGCTCATTATGGTTGTTTAATTGATTAAATAATTAAAATACTAAAAACGATCTATAATTGTAAAGTCCTTTGTCTTTATTATTAACTTATGTTATATTTCTTTTTGATTGTACATATAAATATAAAAACACCCATAAAAGGTGGCTTAAATTATTATCCCTTAATTTTTAGACAAACATTCAATCCAATTGAGTACCATTTCGACAAGCAAATACTTACTCTCCATTTGCTTATATGTTTCGTTATTACAACAATTGTAGTTTGAAGAAAGAAAGAAAGCAAGAATTTTTGCAGTGCTTCAAAGAGACACAATTCCAACTCCAGCTGCCTTATTTTGTAACCCTTTCGGATTTAGAAATGAAATCCAATTAAAGAGTCAATTCGCATTTTTTACCAACATATGGTCAAAAGAAGTTATTTTACTGAAAAGTACCTTTTCCGTTGTAGAGGGTAATTCCGACACTTATGTACCGAAGAACCCAGTTTTGATTTCTGCAATTAAAATCTCGCATATTTTTATGGCATCATCTGCTTGAAGTTGCTGATGTGTATAAAACAGCTTTTAAAAATGTTTTTTTGTTGTTAGATTCGGCAAAAAAAAAACTCTTCATCGCTTTTACTAGCGAGCGAACATTAAAATTTTAATAGTGATATATTTGTGTATTTCATTTAATTCAGGATTTTTCACCTCACTTCGTGAAAAATATAACGAACGTTTAATCTTTGGAGATGTTACCTGTTAACATTAACAAATTATTTGTGAGCGTATAAATAGTATCGCAAAATATAAAATTATTCGGGTAAGTGTAGCAAAGCAAATGTGAGTATCGTTAAACTATTAAAAAAGGCTATATTAGTGTTATGGATTAAGTAAAAATAAAAACACTTTTTTATCTGAACATACATACATTTATTTGTATCACTTCTTGTTAGACAACATCCAATATGTTCATGAGATTTGAAAATAAGTTTAAAAATTTATATGTAAAAGCAAACATTACATTTTAGTTTCTTATGTTGCTGATAATAAAAGAAAATATTCTAGTAAATACGGTTATTGTTTTTGTAGAAATATAACAGACCGGAAAATTCATGGTAAGTGAATAGTGAAAAAAGTATTTATAAGTAATAATTTTAATTAAAATATCATAACAACGGATATTATTCTCAAAAAAATGTGAGTAAAAATACCTTTTAATAACAATTACGGATAAACTTGAGTTTGGAAAATTAATTCAACTACAATTCAATTGTTTAAGGTGCAATGTTTACTTTTATTTAATGATTTAGTTTAGAAGAAAGATAAGTGTATTAGTTAATATTTGAATTCCAATTAATTGAAAGCGGACTTTTTTCTGTGAGAGCAGGTTTATGGTTCAGCAAAGAAGCGATAATGAGTCGTTACCGAACCGTCGCAGTGATCGCGTCCCACCCACCCATATACTAATCAAATAAACAGAAAAGAAATAAAGAGGTACGGTTGTTTTTTTTTTTCCTTATTGGTTTGGTTCAACTTCACACATATAATTATTTCACCAAAAGTGTACAATTCAAAGACTCTAGTTGCAAATAACAGGAAAAAACGCCAACCTCTTGATTTTATTGGTGTACAATTAGCAAACAGTTTATAAAACGTAATGCATGTACCTGTAAAACAACTAAACCTTACCAAGGATTATATATGGCTGGAAAATAAAATAAAAGTTTTGCTCCATAAAAACTGGCATTTCCAATTTTTCCTTTTCTATTTCAGTCGATCAATCAATTAAAAACGATTTTATTTGATAAGAAAAAGAAATGGCTAAATCCACTGTTTTTCGGGTTGCAGCTTTTAATTGAAGATAGTGAGGTACATATCCAGAGGTAACACAAGTTAATAAGATAATAAACCGGACTTTACGTTGTTGATAACGTTTCTCTTAACATCATTCAGTTCATTTGGTAGAAAAAAGAAGCACACAACCAAATTAGACAAGATCGTAGCACTGATGTGCTTTCTTCATTTTTAATAGCAAGTGTATTAAAAAAACATGAACCACGTGCATATCAATTCTCCGCCGAAAATACAATATATGTATCAGAAACATAAAAATAATTATTAAAAATCTGAATTTCTTAGAATCGACACATATTTTATGGATGGACTTTTATCAGTTTTAAACGAAAGTGTCGCCATTACTAAGCCGCAAAGGTACCCACAGATTTTTTTCTGCAGATGCTGATCTACAAAACTGCATCATTCAATCGGGGGGATGCAAGTTTCGGAATCAGTCCGAATCTGGGTACAGCTCACTCGTACGAAAAGTTACGTCATCTATTTATTAATATTATATTACATACTTATATTATTACCAAAAGATTTTTTGTGTGCTTACTCACCCAATTAACTGATCCGTGACTTATCCAATCAAATTTAACATTAAACGTGCCCAAGGGTCGAAAGGACTCAGAAACCGATACATCATACACCAGAAAATTTGACCAGGTTCTGGTCAAAGCACTTTCAGACGAATACTGGTTTTACCAACGTCCGGCATCAACACAGCCAAATTTGCTGGCAGTAGCCACGGTGATATAATACTTTCCTACTGCATTCTCCTCCATTGTAATTATGTTAGGTTAGTGTGAACGAACATTTCATTTGCCTTTCTAATAACTAGCAAATAGTACAAATAGTAGAGAAAGCAGGAGGAAAGTCTTAACGCAGTCCTTCTTTATGGGAAGTATGTGTTCCCAAAGTATTTATTTTACAGTCCGGGAATTCATTTTCGTATTTGATTTAAAAAGATTTAAAAGTTACACAGCATCAAACAAAACATATATTCAAGTAAATACAATTTCCATTGTATTAATATAACCATATATAATTATAGGAATTTTAATCCACAAATATATATATATTTTTTTAGTTACCCCCTTTGCCGCAAACATCTGAACATGTCTACGAAGAAATTCAAGCTTCATATCAAATCTCACCCATGCGTTCCGCACCAAAGCCACCTGCTCATGTAAATCTTAATGGAGTAACTGGATCATCACATTTTATTGTTGTCACTTTAGGGGCTTACTCTGAACTAGAAGATGTTCCATTTACTTTGCATCCAAATATAAAGAAAAGTTTTGAAGTACGTGAGAATTGAATTTCTTCAAAAAAAATCTATATATTAATAATCTAACTTTATAATTTTAGCTTCCATCACTGCCAAATATATCGACATCATTAGTTGATCTCGACTATGACTTCCAGCTAGAAAGACAAATTTTATGCATGATGAAGTCGTCGGCATCCAAAAATCCTTTTTTTCAGTGAGAAAGACACGTAATCTAATTATGATTTTAAATTAATTTTTTGATATAGTCTTAGAACTGTTACTATATAATCGATTCTCAACTATAAGAACAAATTAAGGTCAGACAATTTCATATATTAAAAAGAATTTGCCTTAACCAAAAATTATACCCCAAATTTAAGACTTTTTTTCAAAAACGCGTCTCCATAATTAGTTCGCAAATATTAAACGAAACCAACGTAATCAAGAGTTCAACGTTCCGCTTTTTATAAATGAAATTAAAACGGTGTTTTCTGCAAGGATTCCTCATTGAAAATATACTTTAGTGAAGGAAAGGGCAAGGTTCAGTAAGAAGTACTATATATTCTATAAATAAAAATTTTAAAACATTCTTTTTAATTTAGATCAATTATATTCTTGTGGCTTTTACTCCAATTTACATTTGTTATATCAAATACATTTCTTAAAATAAAATTTCTTCAGCATTTTTGAAAGTGCTTTTAACATTGTTTTGATCAATGGGACAGGATCATGTTGTACCGTGTGTAGAAATCTATTTTAAGTAACGAGAAAAGAAAAATAAACAAATTATACATCATCTATGAAACCCTTTGCTAGCTTCTGCAAATTAAGAATGTTTTATTTAATTTTTCTGGGAGGCTCATTCACGCACCCGTAACGGGAAACTATGCGACTACCAAACGTTTCCTTCAATAACTCAATTTTTCGATGAGCTGTGTGGCACGCTGAGCCGTTTCGTTGAAACCACAGCTCATTATGGTTGTTTAATTGATTAAATAATTAAAATACTAAAAACGATCTATAATTGTAAAGTCCTTTGTCTTTATTATTAACTTATGTTATATTTCTTTTTGATTGTACATATAAATATAAAAACACCCATAAAAGGTGGCTTAAATTATTATCCCTTAATTTTTAGACAAACATTCAATCCAATTGAGTACCATTTCGACAAGCAAATACTTACTCTCCATTTGCTTATATGTTTCGTTATTACAACAATTGTAGTTTGAAGAAAGAAAGAAAACAAGAATTTTTGGCAGTGCTTCAAAGAGACACAATTCCAACTCCAGCTGCCTTATTTTGTAACCCTTTCGGATTTAGAAATGAAATCCAATTAAAGAGTCAATTCGCATTTTTTACCAACATATGGTCAAAAGAAGTTATTTTACTGAAAAGTACCTTTTCCGTTGTAGAGGCATCATCTGCTTAAAGTTGCTGATGTTTATAAAACAGCTTTTAAAAATGTTTTTTTGTTGTTAGATTCGGCAAAAAAAACTCTTCATCGCTTTTACTAGTGAGCGAACATTAAAATTTTAATAGTGATATATTTCTGTATTTCATTTAATTCAGAATTTTTCACCTCACTTCGTGAAAAATATAACGAACGTTTAATCTTTGGAGCTGTTACCTGTTAACATTAATAAATTATTTGTGAGCGTATAAATAGTATCGCAAAATATAAAATTATTCTGGTAAGTGTAGCAAAGCAAATGTGAGTATCGTTAAACTATTAAAAAAGGCTATATTAGTGTTACGGATTAAGTAAAAATAAAAACACACTTTTATCTGAACATACATACATTTATTTGTATCACTTCTAGTTAGACAACATCCAATATGTTCATGAGATTTGAAAATAAGTTTAAAAAGGCAAACATTACATTTAAGTTCCTTATGTTGCTGATAATAAAAGAAAATATTCTAGTAAATACGGTTATTGTTTTTGTAGAAATATAACAGACCGGAAAATTCTTGGTAAGTGAATAGTGAAAAAAGTATTTGTAAGTAATAATTTTAATTAAAATATCATAACAACGGATATTATTCTCAAAAAATGTTAGTAAAAATACCTTTTAATAACAATTACGGATAAACTTGAGTTTGGAAAATTAATTCAACTACAATTCAATTGTTTAACGTGCAATGTTTACTTTTATTTAATGATTTAGTTTAGAAGAAAGATAAGTGTATTAGTTAATATTTGAATTCCAATTAATTGAAAGCGGACTTTTTTCTGTGAGAGCAGGTTTATGGTTCAGCAAAGAAGCGATAATGAGTCGTTACCGAACCGTCGCAGTGATCGCGTCCCACCCACCCATATACTAAAGCACACGAAGTCAAATAAACAGAAAAGAAATAAAGAGGTACGGTTGTTTTTTTTTTCCTTATTGGTTTGGTTCAACTTCACACATATAATTATTTCACCAAAAGTGTACAATTCAAAGACTCTAGTTGCAAATAACAGGAAAAAACGCCAACCTCTTGATTTTATTGGTGTACAATTAGCAAACAGTTTATAAAACGTAATGCATGTACCTGTAAAACAACTAAACCTTACCAAGGATTATATATGGCTGGAAAATAAAATAAAAGTTTTGCTCCATAAAAACTGGAATTTCCAATTTTTCCTTTTCTATTTCAGTCGATCAATCAATTAAAAACGATTTTATTTGATAACAAAAAGAAATGGCTAAATCCACTGTTTTTCGGGTTGCAGCTTTTAATTGAAGATAGTGAGGTACATATCCAGAGGTAACACAAGTTAATAAGATAATAAACCGGATTTTACGTTGATGATAACGTTTGTCTTAACATCATTCAGTTCATTTGGTAGAAAAAAGAATCACACAACCAAATTAGACAAGATCGTAGCACTGATGTGCTTTCTTCATTTTTAATAGCAAGTGTATTCAAAAAAACATGAACCACGTGCATATCAATTCTCCGCCGAAAATACAATATATGTATCAAAAACATAAAAATAATTATTAAAAATCGGAATTTCTTAGAATCGACACATATTTTGTGGATGGACTTTTATCAGTTTTAAACGAAAGTGTCGCCATTACTAAGCCGCAAAGGTACCCACAGATTTTTTTCTGCAGATGCTGATCTACAAAACTGCATCATTCAATCGGAGGGATGCAAGTTTCGGAATCAGTCCGAATCTGGGTACAGCTCACTCGTACGAAAAGTTACGTCATCTATTTATTAATATTATATTACATACTTATATTATTACCAAGAGATTTTTTGTGTGCTTACTCACCCAATTAACTGATCCGTGACTTATCCAATCAAATTTAACATTAAACGTGCCCAAGGGTCGAAAGGACTCAGAAACCGATACATCATACACCAGAAAATTTGACCAGGTTCTGGTCAAAGCACTTTCAGACGAATACTGGTTTTACCAACGTCCGGCATCAACACAGCCAAATTTGCTGGCAGTAGCCACGGTGATATAATACTTTCCTACTGCATTCTCCTCCATTGTAATTATGTTAGGTTAGTGTGAACGAACATTTCATTTGCCTTTCTAATAACTAGCAAATAGTACAAATAGTAGAGAAAGCAGGAGGAAAGTCTTAACGCAGTCCTTCTTTATGGGAAGTTTGTGTTCCCAAAGTATTTATTTTACAGTCCGGGAATTAATTTTCGTATTTGATTTAAAAAGATTTAAAAGTTACACAGCATCAAACAAAACATATATTCAAGTAAATACAATTTCCATTGTATTAATATAACCTTATATAATTATAGGAATTTTAATCCACAAATATATATATTTTTTTTAGTTACCCCCTTTGCCGCAAACATCTGAACATGACTACGAAGAAATTCAAGCTTCATATCAAATCTCACCCATGCGTTCCGCACCAAAGCCACCTGCTCATGTAAATCTTAATGGAGTAACTGGATCATCACATTTTATTGTTGGCACTTTAGGGGCTTACTCTGAACTAGAAGGTGTTACATTTACTTTGCATCCAAATATAAAGAAAAGTTTTGAAGTACGTGAGAATTGAATTTCTTTAAAAAAAAATCTATATATTAATAATCTAACTTTATAATTTTAGCTTCCATCACTGCCAAATATATCGACATCATTAGTTGATCTCGACTATGACTTCCAGCTAGAAAGACAAATTTTATGCATAATGAAGTCGTCGGCATCCAAAAATCCTTTTTTTCAGTGAGAAAGACACGTAATCTTATTATGATTTTAAATTAATTTTTTGATATAGTCTTAAAACTGTTACTATATAATCGATTCTCAACTATAAGAACAAATTAAGGTCAGACAATTTCATATATTAAAAAGAATTTGCCTTAACCAAAAATTATACCCCAAATTTAAGACTTTTTTTCAAAAACGCGTCTCCATAATTAGTTCGGAAATATTAAACGAAACCAACGTAATCAAGAGTTCAAGGTTCCGCTTTTTATAAATGAAATTAAAACGGTGTTTTCTGCAAGGATTCCTCATTGAAAATATACTTTAGTGAAGGAAAGGGCAAGGTTCAGTAAGAAGTACTATATATTCTATAAATAAAAATTTTAAAACATTCTTTTTAATTTAGATCAATTATATCCTTGTGGCTTTTACTCCAATTTACATTTGTTATATCAAATACATTTCTTAAAATAAAATTTCTTCAGCATTTTTGAAAGTGCTTTTAACATTGTTTTGATCAATGGGACAGGATCATGTTGTACCGTGTGTAGAAATCTGTTTTAAGTAATGAGAAAAGAAAAATAAACAAATTATAAATCATCTATGAAACCCTTTGCTAGCTTCTGCAAATTTAGAATGTTTTATTTAATTTTTCTTGGAGGCTCATTCACGCACCCGCAACGGGAAACTATGCGACTACCAAACGTTTCCTTCAATAACTCAATTTTGGGATGAGCTGTGTGGCACGCTGAGCCGTTTCGTTGAAACCACAGCTCATTATGGTTGTTTAATTGATTAAATAATTAAAATACTAAAAACGATCTATAATTGTAAAGTCCTTTGTCTTTATTATTAACTTATGTTATATTTCTTTTTGATTGTACATATAAATATAAAAACACCCATAAAAGGTGGCTTAAATTATTATCCCTTAATTTTTAGACAAACATTCAATCCAATTGAGTACCATTTCGACAAGCAAATACTTACTCTCCATTTGCTTATATGTTTCGTTATTACAACAATTGTAGTTTGAAGAAAGAAAGAAAGCAAGAATTTTTGCAGTGCTTCAAAGAGACACAATTCCAACTCCAGCTGCCTTATTTTGTAACCCTTTCGGATTTAGAAATGAAATCCAATTAAAGAGTCAATTCGCATTTTTTACCAACATATGGTCAAAAGAAGTTATTTTACTGAAAAGTACCTTTTCCGTTGTAGAGGGTAATTCCGACACTTATGTACCGAAGAACCCAGTTTTGATTTCTGCAATTAAAATCTCGCATATTTTTATGGCATCATCTGCTTGAAGTTGCTGATGTGTATAAAACAGCTTTTAAAAATGTTTTTTTGTTGTTAGATTCGGCAAAAAAAAAACTCTTCATCGCTTTTACTAGCGAGCGAACATTAAAATTTTAATAGTGATATATTTGTGTATTTCATTTAATTCAGGATTTTTCACCTCACTTCGTGAAAAATATAACGAACGTTTAATCTTTGGAGATGTTACCTGTTAACATTAACAAATTATTTGTGAGCGTATAAATAGTATCGCAAAATATAAAATTATTCGGGTAAGTGTAGCAAAGCAAATGTGAGTATCGTTAAACTATTAAAAAAGGCTATATTAGTGTTATGGATTAAGTAAAAATAAAAACACTTTTTTATCTGAACATACATACATTTATTTGTATCACTTCTTGTTAGACAACATCCAATATGTTCATGAGATTTGAAAATAAGTTTAAAAATTTATATGTAAAAGCAAACATTACATTTTAGTTTCTTATGTTGCTGATAATAAAAGAAAATATTCTAGTAAATACGGTTATTGTTTTTGTAGAAATATAACAGACCGGAAAATTCATGGTAAGTGAATAGTGAAAAAAGTATTTATAAGTAATAATTTTAATTAAAATATCATAACAACGGATATTATTCTCAAAAAAATGTGAGTAAAAATACCTTTTAATAACAATTACGGATAAACTTGAGTTTGGAAAATTAATTCAACTACAATTCAATTGTTTAAGGTGCAATGTTTACTTTTATTTAATGATTTAGTTTAGAAGAAAGATAAGTGTATTAGTTAATATTTGAATTCCAATTAATTGAAAGCGGACTTTTTTCTGTGAGAGCAGGTTTATGGTTCAGCAAAGAAGCGATAATGAGTCGTTACCGAACCGTCGCAGTGATCGCGTCCCACCCACCCATATACTAATCAAATAAACAGAAAAGAAATAAAGAGGTACGGTTGTTTTTTTTTTTCCTTATTGGTTTGGTTCAACTTCACACATATAATTATTTCACCAAAAGTGTACAATTCAAAGACTCTAGTTGCAAATAACAGGAAAAAACGCCAACCTCTTGATTTTATTGGTGTACAATTAGCAAACAGTTTATAAAACGTAATGCATGTACCTGTAAAACAACTAAACCTTACCAAGGATTATATATGGCTGGAAAATAAAATAAAAGTTTTGCTCCATAAAAACTGGCATTTCCAATTTTTCCTTTTCTATTTCAGTCGATCAATCAATTAAAAACGATTTTATTTGATAACAAAAAGAAATGGCTAAATCCACTGTTTTTCGGGTTGCAGCTTTTAATTGAAGATAGTGAGGTACATATCCAGAGGTAACACAAGTTAATAAGATAATAAACCGGACTTTACGTTGTTGATAACGTTTCTCTTAACATCATTCAGTTCATTTGGTAGAAAAAAGAAGCACACAACCAAATTAGACAAGATCGTAGCACTGATGTGCTTTCTTCATTTTTAATAGCAAGTGTATTAAAAAAACATGAACCACGTGCATATCAATTCTCCGCCGAAAATACAATATATGTATCAGAAACATAAAAATAATTATTAAAAATCTGAATTTCTTAGAATCGACACATATTTTATGGATGGACTTTTATCAGTTTTAAACGAAAGTGTCGCCATTACTAAGCCGCAAAGGTACCCACAGATTTTTTTCTGCAGATGCTGATCTACAAAACTGCATCATTCAATCGGGGGGATGCAAGTTTCGGAATCAGTCCGAATCTGGGTACAGCTCACTCGTACGAAAAGTTACGTCATCTATTTATTAATATTATATTACATACTTATATTATTACCAAGAGATTTTTTGTGTGCTTACTCACCCAATTAACTGATCCGTGACTTATCCAATCAAATTTAACATTAAACGTGCCCAAGGGTCGAAAGGACTCAGAAACCGATACATCATACACCAGAAAATTTGACCAGGTTCTGGTCAAAGCACTTTCAGACGAATACTGGTTTTACCAACGTCCGGCATCAACACAGCCAAATTTGCTGGCAGTAGCCACGGTGATATAATACTTTCCTACTGCATTCTCCTCCATTGTAATTATGTTAGGTTAGTGTGAACGAACATTTCATTTGCCTTTCTAATAACTAGCAAATAGTACAAATAGTAGAGAAAGCAGGAGGAAAGTCTTAACGCAGTCCTTCTTTATGGGAAGTATGTGTTCCCAAAGTATTTATTTTACAGTCCGGGAATTCATTTTCGTATTTGATTTAAAAAGATTTAAAAGTTACACAGCATCAAACAAAACATATATTCAAGTAAATACAATTTCCATTGTATTAATATAACCATATATAATTATAGGAATTTTAATCCACAAATATATATATATTTTTTTAGTTACCCCCTTTGCCGCAAACATCTGAACATGTCTACGAAGAAATTCAAGCTTCATATCAAATCTCACCCATGCGTTCCGCACCAAAGCCACCTGCTCATGTAAATCTTAATGGAGTAACTGGATCATCACATTTTATTGTTGTCACTTTAGGGGCTTACTCTGAACTAGAAGATGTTCCATTTACTTTGCATCCAAATATAAAGAAAAGTTTTGAAGTACGTGAGAATTGAATTTCTTCAAAAAAAATCTATATATTAATAATCTAACTTTATAATTTTAGCTTCCATCACTGCCAAATATATCGACATCATTAGTTGATCTCGACTATGACTTCCAGCTAGAAAGACAAATTTTATGCATGATGAAGTCGTCGGCATCTAAAAATCCCTTTTTTCAGTGAGAAAGACACGTAATCTATTTATGATTTTAAATTAATTTTTTGATATAGTCTTAAAACTGTTACTATATAATCGATTCTCAACTATAAGAACAAATTAAGGTCAGACAATTTCATATATTAAAAAGAATTTGCCTTAACCAAAAATTATACCCCAAATTTAAGACTTTTTTTCAAAAACGCGTCTCCATAATTAGTTCGGAAATATTAAACGAAACCAACGTAATCAAGAGTTCCGAAAGACAAATTTTATGCATGATGAAGTCGTCGGCATCCAAAAATCCTTTTTTTCAGTGAGAAAGACACGTAATCTTATTATGATTTTAAATTAATTTTTTGATATAGTCTTAGAACTGTTACTATATAATCGATTCTCAACTATAAGAACAAATTAAGGTCAGACAATTTCATATATTAAAAAGAATTTGCCTTAACCAAAAATTATACCCCAAATTTAAGACTTTTTTTCAAAAACGCGTCTCCATAATTAGTTCGCAAATATTAAACGAAACCAACGTAATCAAGAGTTCAACGTTCCGCTTTTTATAAATGAAATTAAAACGGTGTTTTCTGCAAGGATTCCTCATTGAAAATATACTTTAGTGAAGGAAAGGGCAAGGTTCAGTAAGAAGTACTATATATTCTATAAATAAAAATTTTAAAACATTCTTTTTAATTTAGATCAATTATATTCTTGTGGCTTTTACTCCAATTTACATTTGTTATATCAAATACATTTCTTAAAATAAAATTTCTTCAGCATTTTTGAAAGTGCTTTTAACATTGTTTTGATCAATGGGACAGGATCATGTTGTACCGTGTGTAGAAATCTATTTTAAGTAACGAGAAAAGAAAAATAAACAAATTATACATCATCTATGAAACCCTTTGCTAGCTTCTGCAAATTAAGAATGTTTTATTTAATTTTTCTGGGAGGCTCATTCACGCACCCGTAACGGGAAACTATGCGACTACCAAACGTTTCCTTCAATAACTCAATTTTTCGATGAGCTGTGTGGCACGCTGAGCCGTTTCGTTGAAACCACAGCTCATTATGGTTGTTTAATTGATTAAATAATTAAAATACTAAAAACGATCTATAATTGTAAAGTCCTTTGTCTTTATTATTAACTTATGTTATATTTCTTTTTGATTGTACATATAAATATAAAAACACCCATAAAAGGTGGCTTAAATTATTATCCCTTAATTTTTAGACAAACATTCAATCCAATTGAGTACCATTTCGACAAGCAAATACTTACTCTCCATTTGCTTATATGTTTCGTTATTACAACAATTGTAGTTTGAAGAAAGAAAGAAAACAAGAATTTTTGGCAGTGCTTCAAAGAGACACAATTCCAACTCCAGCTGCCTTATTTTGTAACCCTTTCGGATTTAGAAATGAAATCCAATTAAAGAGTCAATTCGCATTTTTTACCAACATATGGTCAAAAGAAGTTATTTTACTGAAAAGTACCTTTTCCGTTGTAGAGGCATCATCTGCTTAAAGTTGCTGATGTTTATAAAACAGCTTTTAAAAATGTTTTTTTGTTGTTAGATTCGGCAAAAAAAACTCTTCATCGCTTTTACTAGTGAGCGAACATTAAAATTTTAATAGTGATATATTTCTGTATTTCATTTAATTCAGAATTTTTCACCTCACTTCGTGAAAAATATAACGAACGTTTAATCTTTGGAGCTGTTACCTGTTAACATTAATAAATTATTTGTGAGCGTATAAATAGTATCGCAAAATATAAAATTATTCTGGTAAGTGTAGCAAAGCAAATGTGAGTATCGTTAAACTATTAAAAAAGGCTATATTAGTGTTACGGATTAAGTAAAAATAAAAACACACTTTTATCTGAACATACATACATTTATTTGTATCACTTCTAGTTAGACAACATCCAATATGTTCATGAGATTTGAAAATAAGTTTAAAAAGGCAAACATTACATTTTAGTTCCTTATGTTGCTGATAATAAAAGAAAATATTCTAGTAAATACGGTTATTGTTTTTGTAGAAATATAACAGACCGGAAAATTCTTGGTAAGTGAATAGTGAAAAAAGTATTTGTAAGTAATAATTTTAATTAAAATATCATAACAACGGATATTATTCTCAAAAAATGTTAGTAAAAATACCTTTTAATAACAATTACGGATAAACTTGAGTTTGGAAAATTAATTCAACTACAATTCAATTGTTTAACGTGCAATGTTTACTTTTATTTAATGATTTAGTTTAGAAGAAAGATAAGTGTATTAGTTAATATTTGAATTCCAATTAATTGAAAGCGGACTTTTTTCTGTGAGAGCAGGTTTATGGTTCAGCAAAGAAGCGATAATGAGTCGTTACCGAACCGTCGCAGTGATCGCGTCCCACCCACCCATATACTAAAGCACACGAAGTCAAATAAACAGAAAAGAAATAAAGAGGTACGGTTGTTTTTTTTTTCCTTATTGGTTTGGTTCAACTTCACACATATAATTATTTCACCAAAAGTGTACAATTCAAAGACTCTAGTTGCAAATAACAGGAAAAAACGCCAACCTCTTGATTTTATTGGTGTACAATTAGCAAACAGTTTATAAAACGTAATGCATGTACCTGTAAAACAACTAAACCTTACCAAGGATTATATATGGCTGGAAAATAAAATAAAAGTTTTGCTCCATAAAAACTGGAATTTCCAATTTTTCCTTTTCTATTTCAGTCGATCAATCAATTAAAAACGATTTTATTTGATAACAAAAAGAAATGGCTAAATCCACTGTTTTTCGGGTTGCAGCTTTTAATTGAAGATAGTGAGGTACATATCCAGAGGTAACACAAGTTAATAAGATAATAAACCGGATTTTACGTTGATGATAACGTTTGTCTTAACATCATTCAGTTCATTTGGTAGAAAGAAGAAGCACACAACCAAATTAGACAAGATCGTAGCACTGATGTGCTTTCTTCATTTTTAATAGCAAGTGTATTCAAAAAAACATGAACCACGTGCATATCAATTCTCCGCCGAAAATACAATATATGTATCAAAAACATAAAAATAATTATTAAAAATCGGAATTTCTTAGAATCGACACATATTTTGTGGATGGACTTTTATCAGTTTTAAACGAAAGTGTCGCCATTACTAAGCCGCAAAGGTACCCACAGATTTTTTTCTGCAGATGCTGATCTACAAAACTGCATCATTCAATCGGAGGGATGCAAGTTTCGGAATCAGTCCGAATCTGGGTACAGCTCACTCGTACGAAAAGTTACGTCATCTATTTATTAATATTATATTACATACTTATATTATTACCAAGAGATTTTTTGTGTGCTTACTCACCCAATTAACTGATCCGTGACTTATCCAATCAAATTTAACATTAAACGTGCCCAAGGGTCGAAAGGACTCAGAAACCGATACATCATACACCAGAAAATTTGACCAGGTTCTGGTCAAAGCACTTTCAGACGAATACTGGTTTTACCAACGTCCGGCATCAACACAGCCAAATTTGCTGGCAGTAGCCACGGTGATATAATACTTTCCTACTGCATTCTCCTCCATTGTAATTATGTTAGGTTAGTGTGAACGAACATTTCATTTGCCTTTCTAATAACTAGCAAATAGTACAAATAGTAGAGAAAGCAGGAGGAAAGTCTTAACGCAGTCCTTCTTTATGGGAAGTTTGTGTTCCCAAAGTATTTATTTTACAGTCCGGGAATTAATTTTCGTATTTGATTTAAAAAGATTTAAAAGTTACACAGCATCAAACAAAACATATATTCAAGTAAATACAATTTCCATTGTATTAATATAACCTTATATAATTATAGGAATTTTAATCCACAAATATATATATTTTTTTTAGTTACCCCCTTTGCCGCAAACATCTGAACATGACTACGAAGAAATTCAAGCTTCATATCAAATCTCACCCATGCGTTCCGCACCAAAGCCACCTGCTCATGTAAATCTTAATGGAGTAACTGGATCATCACATTTTATTGTTGGCACTTTAGGGGCTTACTCTGAACTAGAAGGTGTTACATTTACTTTGCATCCAAATATAAAGAAAAGTTTTGAAGTACGTGAGAATTGAATTTCTTTAAAAAAAAATCTATATATTAATAATCTAACTTTATAATTTTAGCTTCCATCACTGCCAAATATATCGACATCATTAGTTGATCTCGACTATGACTTCCAGCTAGAAAGACAAATTTTATGCATAATGAAGTCGTCGGCATCCAAAAATCCTTTTTTTCAGTGAGAAAGACACGTAATCTTATTATGATTTTAAATTAATTTTTTGATATAGTCTTAAAACTGTTACTATATAATCGATTCTCAACTATAAGAACAAATTAAGGTCAGACAATTTCATATATTAAAAAGAATTTGCCTTAACCAAAAATTATACCCCAAATTTAAGACTTTTTTTCAAAAACGCGTCTCCATAATTAGTTCGGAAATATTAAACGAAACCAACGTAATCAAGAGTTCAAGGTTCCGCTTTTTATAAATGAAATTAAAACGGTGTTTTCTGCAAGGATTCCTCATTGAAAATATACTTTAGTGAAGGAAAGGGCAAGGTTCAGTAAGAAGTACTATATATTCTATAAATAAAAATTTTAAAACATTCTTTTTAATTTAGATCAATTATATCCTTGTGGCTTTTACTCCAATTTACATTTGTTATATCAAATACATTTCTTAAAATAAAATTTCTTCAGCATTTTTGAAAGTGCTTTTAACATTGTTTTGATCAATGGGACAGGATCATGTTGTACCGTGTGTAGAAATCTGTTTTAAGTAATGAGAAAAGAAAAATAAACAAATTATAAATCATCTATGAAACCCTTTGCTAGCTTCTGCAAATTTAGAATGTTTTATTTAATTTTTCTTGGAGGCTCATTCACGCACCCGCAACGGGAAACTATGCGACTACCAAACGTTTCCTTCAATAACTCAATTTTGGGATGAGCTGTGTGGCACGCTGAGCCGTTTCGTTGAAACCACAGCTCATTATGGTTGTTTAATTGATTAAATAATTAAAATACTAAAAACGATCTATAATTGTAAAGTCCTTTGTCTTTATTATTAACTTATGTTATATTTCTTTTTGATTGTACATATAAATATAAAAACACCCATAAAAGGTGGCTTAAATTATTATCCCTTAATTTTTAGACAAACATTCAATCCAATTGAGTACCATTTCGACAAGCAAATACTTACTCTCCATTTGCTTATATGTTTCGTTATTACAACAATTGTAGTTTGAAGAAAGAAAGAAAGCAAGAATTTTTGCAGTGCTTCAAAGAGACACAATTCCAACTCCAGCTGCCTTATTTTGTAACCCTTTCGGATTTAGAAATGAAATCCAATTAAAGAGTCAATTCGCATTTTTTACCAACATATGGTCAAAAGAAGTTATTTTACTGAAAAGTGCCTTTTCCGTTGTAGAGGGTAATTCCGACACTTATGCACCGAAGAACCCGGTTTTGATTTCTGCAATTAAAATCTCGCATATTTTTATGTCATCATCTGCTTAAAGTTGCTGATGTGTATAAAACATCTTTTAAAAATGTTTTTTTGTTGTTAGATTCGGCAAAAAAACAAAACTCTTCATCGCTTTTACTAGCGAGCGAACATTAAAATTTTAATAGTGATATATTTCTGTATTTCATTTAATTCAGAATTTTTCACCTCACTTCGTGAAAAATATAACGAACGTTTAATCTTTGGAGCTGTTACCTGTTAACATTAATAAATTATTTGTGAGCGTATAAATAGTATCGCAAAATATAAAATTATTCGGGTAAGTGTAGCAAAGCAAATGTGAGTATCGTTAAACTATTAAAAAAGGCTATATTAGTGTTACAGATTAAGTAAAAATAAAAACACACTTTTATCTGAACATACATACATTTATTTGTATCACTTCTAGTTAGACAACATCCAATATGTTCATGAGATTTGAAAATAAGTTTAAAAAGCAAACATTACATTTTAGTTTCTTATGTTGCTGATAATAAAAGAAAATATTATAGTAAATACGGTTATTGTTTTTGTGGTAATATAACAGACCGGAAAATTTTTGGTAAGTGAATAGTGAAAAAAGTATTTGTAAGTAATAATTTTAATTAAAATATCATAACAACGGATATTATTCTCAAAAAATGTGAGTAAAAATACCTTTTAATAACAATTACGGATAAACTTGAGTTTGGAAAATTAATTCAACTACAATTCAATTGTTTAAGGTGCAATGTTTACTTTTATTTAATGATTTAGTTTAGAAGAAAGATGAGTGTATTAGTTAATATTTGAATTCCAATTAATTGAAAGCGGACTTTTTTCTGTGAGAGCAGGTTTATGGTTCAGCAAAGAAGCGATAATGAGTCGTTACCGAACCGTCGCAGTGATCGCGTCCCACCCACCCATATACTAAAGCACACGAAGTCAAATAAACAGAAAAGAAATAAAGAGGTACGGTTGTTTTTTTTTTTCCTTATTGGTTTGGTTCAACTTCACACATATAATTATTTCACCAAAAGTGTACAATCCAAAGACTCTAGCTGCAAATAACAGGAAAAAAACGCCAACCTCTTGATTTTATTGGTGTACAATTAACAAACAGTTTATAAAACCTAATGAATGTACCTGTAAAACAACTAAACCTTACCAAGGATTAAATATGGCTGGAAAATAAAATAAAAGTTTTGCTCCATAAAAACTGGCATTTCCAATTTTTCCTTTTCTATTTCAGTCGATCAATCAATTAAAAACGATTTTATTTGATAACAAAAAGAAATGGCTAAATCCACTGTTTTTCGGGTTGCAGCTTTTAATTGAAGATAGTGAGGTACATATCCAGAGGTAACACAAGTTAATAAGATAATAAACCGGATTTTACGTTGATGATAACGTTTGTCTTAACATCATTCAGTTCATTTGGTAGAAAAAAGAAGCACACAACCAAATTAGACAAGATCGTAGCACTGATGTGCTTTCTTCATTTTTAATAGCAAGTGTATTCAAAAAAACATGAACCACGTGCATATCAATTCTCCGCCGAAAATACAATATATGTATCAAAAACATAAAAATAATTATTAAAAATCGGAATTTCTTAGAATCGACACATATTTTGTGGATGGACTTTTATCAGTTTTAAACGAAAGTGTCGCCATTACTAAGCCGCAAAGGTACCCACAGATTTTTTTCTGCAGATGCTGATCTACAAAACTGCATCATTCAATCGGAGGGATGCAAGTTTCGGAATCAGTCCGAATCTGGGTACAGCTCACTCGTACGAAAAGTTACGTCATCTATTTATTAATATTATATTACATACTTATATTATTACCAAGAGATTTTTTGTGTGCTTACTCACCCAATTAACTGATCCGTGACTTATCCAATCAAATTTAACATTAAACGTGCCCAAGGGTCGAAAGGACTCAGAAACCGATACATCATACACCAGAAAATTTGACCAGGTTCTGGTCAAAGCACTTTCAGACGAATACTGGTTTTACCAACGTCCGGCATCAACACAGCCAAATTTGCTGGCAGTAGCCACGGTGATATAATACTTTCCTACTGCATTCTCCTCCATTGTAATTATGTTAGGTTAGTGTGAACGAACATTTCATTTGCCTTTCTAATAACTAGCAAATAGTACAAATAGTAGAGAAAGCAGGAGGAAAGTCTTAACGCAGTCCTTCTTTATGGGAAGTTTGTGTTCCCAAAGTATTTATTTTACAGTCCGGGAATTAATTTTCGTATTTGATTTAAAAAGATTTAAAAGTTACACAGCATCAAACAAAACATATATTCAAGTAAATACAATTTCCATTGTATTAATATAACCTTATATAATTATAGGAATTTTAATCCACAAATATATATATTTTTTTTAGTTACCCCCTTTGCCGCAAACATCTGAACATGACTACGAAGAAATTCAAGCTTCATATCAAATCTCACCCATGCGTTCCGCACCAAAGCCACCTGCTCATGTAAATCTTAATGGAGTAACTGGATCATCACATTTTATTGTTGGCACTTTAGGGGCTTACTCTGAACTAGAAGGTGTTACATTTACTTTGCATCCAAATATAAAGAAAAGTTTTGAAGTACGTGAGAATTGAATTTCTTTAAAAAAAAATCTATATATTAATAATCTAACTTTATAATTTTAGCTTCCATCACTGCCAAATATATCGACATCATTAGTTGATCTCGACTATGACTTCCAGCTAGAAAGACAAATTTTATGCATAATGAAGTCGTCGGCATCCAAAAATCCTTTTTTTCAGTGAGAAAGACACGTAATCTTATTATGATTTTAAATTAATTTTTTGATATAGTCTTAAAACTGTTACTATATAATCGATTCTCAACTATAAGAACAAATTAAGGTCAGACAATTTCATATATTAAAAAGAATTTGCCTTAACCAAAAATTATACCCCAAATTTAAGACTTTTTTTCAAAAACGCGTCTCCATAATTAGTTCGGAAATATTAAACGAAACCAACGTAATCAAGAGTTCAAGGTTCCGCTTTTTATAAATGAAATTAAAACGGTGTTTTCTGCAAGGATTCCTCATTGAAAATATACTTTAGTGAAGGAAAGGGCAAGGTTCAGTAAGAAGTACTATATATTCTATAAATAAAAATTTTAAAACATTCTTTTTAATTTAGATCAATTATATCCTTGTGGCTTTTACTCCAATTTACATTTGTTATATCAAATACATTTCTTAAAATAAAATTTCTTCAGCATTTTTGAAAGTGCTTTTAACATTGTTTTGATCAATGGGACAGGATCATGTTGTACCGTGTGTAGAAATCTGTTTTAAGTAATGAGAAAAGAAAAATAAACAAATTATAAATCATCTATGAAACCCTTTGCTAGCTTCTGCAAATTTAGAATGTTTTATTTAATTTTTCTTGGAGGCTCATTCACGCACCCGCAACGGGAAACTATGCGACTACCAAACGTTTCCTTCAATAACTCAATTTTGGGATGAGCTGTGTGGCACGCTGAGCCGTTTCGTTGAAACCACAGCTCATTATGGTTGTTTAATTGATTAAATAATTAAAATACTAAAAACGATCTATAATTGTAAAGTCCTTTGTCTTTATTATTAACTTATGTTATATTTCTTTTTGATTGTACATATAAATATAAAAACACCCATAAAAGGTGGCTTAAATTATTATCCCTTAATTTTTAGACAAACATTCAATCCAATTGAGTACCATTTCGACAAGCAAATACTTACTCTCCATTTGCTTATATGTTTCGTTATTACAACAATTGTAGTTTGAAGAAAGAAAGAAAGCAAGAATTTTTGCAGTGCTTCAAAGAGACACAATTCCAACTCCAGCTGCCTTATTTTGTAACCCTTTCGGATTTAGAAATGAAATCCAATTAAAGAGTCAATTCGCATTTTTTACCAACATATGGTCAAAAGAAGTTATTTTACTGAAAAGTGCCTTTTCCGTTGTAGAGGGTAATTCCGACACTTATGCACCGAAGAACCCGGTTTTGATTTCTGCAATTAAAATCTCGCATATTTTTATGTCATCATCTGCTTAAAGTTGCTGATGTGTATAAAACATCTTTTAAAAATGTTTTTTTGTTGTTAGATTCGGCAAAAAAACAAAACTCTTCATCGCTTTTACTAGCGAGCGAACATTAAAATTTTAATAGTGATATATTTCTGTATTTCATTTAATTCAGAATTTTTCACCTCACTTCGTGAAAAATATAACGAACGTTTAATCTTTGGAGCTGTTACCTGTTAACATTAATAAATTATTTGTGAGCGTATAAATAGTATCGCAAAATATAAAATTATTCGGGTAAGTGTAGCAAAGCAAATGTGAGTATCGTTAAACTATTAAAAAAGGCTATATTAGTGTTACAGATTAAGTAAAAATAAAAACACACTTTTATCTGAACATACATACATTTATTTGTATCACTTCTAGTTAGACAACATCCAATATGTTCATGAGATTTGAAAATAAGTTTAAAAAGCAAACATTACATTTTAGTTTCTTATGTTGCTGATAATAAAAGAAAATATTATAGTAAATACGGTTATTGTTTTTGTGGTAATATAACAGACCGGAAAATTTTTGGTAAGTGAATAGTGAAAAAAGTATTTGTAAGTAATAATTTTAATTAAAATATCATAACAACGGATATTATTCTCAAAAAATGTGAGTAAAAATACCTTTTAATAACAATTACGGATAAACTTGAGTTTGGAAAATTAATTCAACTACAATTCAATTGTTTAACGTGCAATGTTTACTTTTATTTAATGATTTAGTTTAGAAGAAAGATAAGTGTATTAGTTAATATTTGAATTCCAATTAATTGAAAGCGGACTTTTTTCTGTGAGAGCAGGTTTATGGTTCAGCAAAGAAGCGATAATGAGTCGTTACCGAACCGTCGCAGTGATCGCGTCCCACCCACCCATATACTAAAGCACACGAAGTCAAATAAACAGAAAAGAAATTAAGTGTAGCAAAGCAAATGTGAGTATCGTTAAACTATTAAAAAAGGCTATATTAGTGTTATGGATTAAGTAAAAATAAAAACACACTTTTATCTGAACATACATACATTTATTTGTATCACTTCTCGTTAGACAACATCCAATATGTTCATGAGATTTGAAAATAAGTTTAAAAATTTATATGTAAAAGCAAACATTACATTTTAGTTTCTTATGTTGCTGATAATAAAAGAAAATATTATAGTAAATACGGTTATTGTTTTTGTAGAAATATAATAGACCGGAAAATTCTTGGTAAGTGAATAGTGAAAAAAGTATTTGTAAGTAATAATTTTAATTAAAATATCATAACAACGGATATTATTCTCAAAAAATGTGAAATTACGGATAAACTTGAGTTTGGAAAATTAATTCAACTGCAATTCAATTGTTTTATTTAATGATTTAGTTTAGAAGAAAGATAAGTGTATTAGTTAATATTTGAATTCCAATTAATTGAAAGGAGACTTTTTTCTGTGAGAGCAGGTTTATGAGCCAGGGAGTGCAACCAAAAGCCTTATTACAGTTAACTAAAAAGAGTTATTTTTATAAGTATCCGTTTGTCTACAGACTTGGTCTTAAAAAGAAGGTTTGAAGCCAGCGGGTAAAAACGTTTCTACTTTCCACAACTCTGCATTTTTATTGTATCATTTTCTCAGCAACGATTGTGGCAGTCACAGATGTACTGCTTTGGCTGGGCGATAATGCTACATACGTTCATAGATTTTGACTTGGAGTGTAAATCCAGAAAAATGGTCGGCTAATGAGTTTGCCAAGCTTGGTACGAAGTCATTAAATATATTCATTAATATATATCCCCCCTAAAAGAAACAATTTGTCGCCCTAGGTAAACTCAGTGACAATATAAGGACACTTTGGCTATGTAAAGAACACCTCAAATGTAGCTTAAACGTGGTTTCTATTATATCTTAAATGACTGTGTCACTTTTAATTCTGCTTTTATTTGTGTCGTCTGTACAAGGTGATCTTAGCGACTGATTCTATTGTAGCGAAACGAACATGAACACACCGTAAGCTGTACACATGTTGAGTGTATGAGTATGTGTATGTTCACATTCGTATACAACATCTCCGCACTTAAGGTCTAACATTTTATATAAACAAAAGAAAGCATTTATATAATAAGAAAAAAAGAATAAAAGCTATTTCATCTATGTGCAAGCAAATCTTTGTACGGGTGTAACAACCCTGCCTGATCTAGTTACATAACCTGTTTTTTCAACTGTTGAAGAACTATTTTATTTATTTTCATCATTTTTAAAGGAAATGTTAATATGTGATGGTTGTGTTGATTTAGTATTTTCATTGTTTTTAGTAGGTATAGCAATGTTCGATGCTTGAGCCAGTTCCGTTTGCAAATCATAATCAGGCAATCTAAATTGAGGTTCATGCATGGATTTTCTTAAATGAATGGCATTGCGACGAAACTGCTTATTATCTTCAGTACGAACAATGTATGACCTTGGGGAACTATGATGGCTTACTATTTGTGCGGGGTTCCAGATTAATTTTTGCATTAATACATTTTCTCCTGCTGAAAATATATGCTCATTAAAGTTTCGAATGTGCTGGTCGTGATACTTTTTATAAGAAGTCTGATGTTTATTTAGGCTGATTTGGGGGTTTATTACCATGTTGGGCCTTAAAAGATTTTCGTGTATTGGGATTTTAGTCCTCAAAGTACGTATATATATATATATATATGTATATATATATATATATATATAAATACGACTATATGCTAATAAAGCACTGAATACATCTTTCTTTTCATCATTTGATTTTCTTAGCAATTGCTTTGCTATATGAACCCCTTTTTCAGCCAAGCCATTTGATCTAGGATACAAATCAAGGAAGTTCCATTCCTGTGCGAACTTTTGGAACTCAAAAGAGTTAAATCGCATATTGTCACAATTTAATTGGCGTGCGTCGAAAAAAAGTATTGAAGTACTATAATTACTGTCGATGCCGTAATGTTTTTTAGTTGTTTAAGCTCCAGCCTCCTTCTTTTTCTTCGGATGGCGCTACAGTCCGGGGTGGACCTGGGCCTCAACCAACATGCCTCTCCAGCTAGTACGATCTCTTGCCAGCTGCCTCCAATTGCGCACTCCAAGTTGGTTGAGGTCCTTTCCCACTTGTGTGCGCCATCTCAATCTAGGACATCCTCCGTTGCGTTGTCCCTGTGGTTCGGATTCGAAGACTCTTCGGGCCAGAGCAGTGTTGTACATCCGCTCTACATGGCCTAGCCGCTTTAAACGTTGTATCCGTTGGCACTTGAATAAGCTCATGCCGCCGTACAGCCCATACAGTTCGTGGTTGAATCTTCTCCTCCAGATGCCATCAACGCAAACAGGACCAAAAATCGCACGCAGAACTTTTATCTTCTGCGCCGTAAAGCAGGACTGGGATGATCAAGGTGTTGTACAAAGTCACTTTGATCGTTCGGGAGAGGGCTTTATTACTCAATTGCCTTTTAAGCCCAAAGAAACAGCGATTGGCAAGAGTAATTCTGCACTTGATTTCGGTACTGATGTTGTTGTCCCTATTCACCGCGGAGACGAGATAGACAAAGTCCTTGACTACCTGGAAGTGTCTGCTGCCCATAGTGACGCCCTGTCTGAGACGTCGATATTCTGCGTCCTTCTACGATGACAGCATATACTTCGTTTTGCCCTCGTGTACCAACAGTCCCACTTTAGCCGCTTCCGCTTCGATGCTAGCAAACGCCTCATTGACGGCTCGCTGAGTTCGGCCAATCACGTCAATGTCATCCGCATAAGCTAGCAGTTGAATGGACTTGTGGAAGATCGTGCCTCTGATGTTGACGTGTGAGTTCCGCACGATCCCCTCAAGAATGGTGTTAAAGAAGTCGTATGACAGCGCGTCGTCTTGTCTAAAACCTTTTTGGACATCGAAGGTCTCGGTGAGTTCGTTACCGACCTTGACGGAGCAGCGAGAGTTCTCCATCGTAATCCTACACAATCTGATGAGTTTGATAGGGATGCCAAAGCTAGACATGGCACTGTATAGCTCGTCTCTATGCACGCTGTCATACGCGGCCTTGAATCGACGAATGTTAGCTCCAGCCATTTGGAATAATAATGAACCAATACAAGATACGCCTGATTTTGAAAATGCATAATGTCGCACCCAACTTTAAAGAAGGGAATAATGAAAGTTTTTTGTTAAAATTGACCAAATCAATTATTATTATGCAGGGGAAACTGTCTTGCCTTTGTCGGCTTTTTTGGTCAATGTTGGTTATTTCATTGTTATTATTCCAACGTTTCGGCAGGGGTTGCTGCCTTCATCAGAAGATCTTTTTTATTGAAACAATAAAACAAAATATTTTACATACATACATAGTAACAATGCAATTTAACAAATGAACAATAAACTTAGATTAATTGTGTTGTTGTCACAAGTGGATGTGGATGTTAGAGTCTAAATGTTATTTAAAATTATCACAAAAAACTAAACTCACAATAAAACAAAAAAATATATAAGACTACAGTCACCGACTAGCTTTCGTGCGGTACGCATCGTTCTATTTGACGGCTCTCTATTGTGTGTAAATAAACAACAACTCTTTGCTAACGGTTTCCCGTTATAAAATATTTTTTAATATTTCTTCTAAGAATTTCACTCCTTTACTAAGTAAATCTTCTCGCGTGTGTTTGTCCCTCATTCCAAAATGGCCTCAGGGCCAAAAACGAAGACTGCAAATAGGTTTAGCACGCTTTCCGAAGTCGTGTTTATCGAACCTCGTGCAAAATAAAATAAAGCCTTACATTCATTTGATGATTTTCCTGAACTCCCTACCATTACAACAAACAAAAACCCACGGTTCATCGTTATTGCCCCTGAATCTGAATCCAAACCGATTTCTTCAGTGAGCATTTTTGCTTTGAGAAAAGCCATTGACGCCATTAGCACCGAATATGAGCAGATTTCTCAGCTAAGAGATGGAAAAATGTTGATCATAACGAAAAATCAATCTGTTGCGAAGAACTTCATTGCAAAGAAAAACTTATCCAACCTCTGCCCCGTTAGAATAACGCTTCATAACCAACTGAACTCTTCGAAAGGTTTTGTATACGCACCATGTTTGATAAATGTACCGGAAGAAGAAATCGTGTCGGAAATGCAAACACAAAAAGTGACTGAGGTGTACAAATTCACCAAGATGATTGATGGCAACCGAAGATCGACTGGCTTAATGCTTTTTACTTTCGACACATTCCAAACACCTCTGTTGAAATTGGCTGGTACAAAGCCAAGGTAACCGAATATATTCCGAATCCCATGCGGTGCCGTAATTGCCAGTTACTTGGTCATACCACCAAAAAATTTAACAACGCCACAATGTGCCATACATGTAATAATCCGCCACACACAAATGTAGATTGCACACGAATCATGTGCTCTAATTGTTTGGATAATTCCCACCCATCGTCATCAAAAGACTGTCCAAAATTCATTCAGATGAAGGAAATCTTAAAAATTAAAACTCAAAAAAAGCGCAGCATATCAGTTGCCAAACGTATATATAAAGAACAGTTCCTTCAAGCTAACAGTAATCTAAATTAATTTGCTAATATTACAAAACAAAGTAATCGGACTCCCGTTTCCTCTCTCTTGCCAACCGACCTGTTTCATACCGTTATAATGCCAAATAACACAGCAATGCAAAAAACAAGTTCTGATAACAACAAACTTAATAATAATAATAATTGTTGGCGCTACAGTCCAAAGGGCGACCAGGGCCTAGCTTGCTCATCAACTACTCGTGTTGTGCGCGCTACTGTTCTCTCACGAGTAGAAGGGACCTACAGTTTTTTGCCGACTCCGAACGGCGAAATTTGAGAAGCTTTCTTAGACAGTTATTACTCTTTGAGTGTTGTCAGCAGCTCGAAAGAGGTGGTGCCGTGAGAAATTCGAAAAATTGGTGTTGAGCTGGGAGTCGAACCTAGACCCTTCGGCGTGTGAGCACTCTACCCACTACGCCACGGCGACCACTAAACAAACTTACAGATAATTTAAAAACCCTTTTAAAAAAAGACAACTGCTCAAAATGGTAAAATAGAAAAAAAAAACACAAAATCTTCATTTGAAAATTCGGCTTCAATCTCAACATCCCCTCCACCCCATTCCATCAGTACACAACCAGCTGCTAAATTAGCAAACATTACAACACCTATTAACAACAAACACTTAACACAAATCCTATCTATTATTCCAAAAGCTTTCGAAGGGTATTTTTGTAATCTTCCTATAAACACATCCTCCAAACAAGGAATTGGTTTAATGATACGGAAAAATAAGCTGATTACAATTAATTCCAACCATCAAGTGTTAGTACTTGAGGTTAAATTAAAATTAAAATTTACATACATCGGCCTATATCTTCCACCAGAGCAAACCATCACGAGATTTGACTTGGAAAACATTCTGGCACAAGTTCATGGTCCAGTCATTATGGGAGGAGATGTTAACGCTTGGAGTCCCCTTTGGGGATCGCCTCGAGCGAATAAAAAAGGAAATATTGTGGAAAATTTTTTAACAAATTCAAACTTACTTTTATTAAATGACGGATCTCCAACTCACTTTTTCACGCACAGAACTTTCACGCACGTTGACATCACTTGCTGCTCCCCTGACTTGTATCCAAAAATTCATTGGAAAACTGTGGAAGATCTACACAATAGGTCACACAACAACTACACAACTTGGTCACATAAATTTTAAGTCCAAAAAAAACGAAAGTCTCAAAATGTTTCCCCTTTCGGCTGCATCTGATCATCTTGAGCAACCCATCGCACTTTCGGAACTAGAATCTTGCCTCAGCAAACTCAAAGGAAAGACACCAGGTAGGGACAGACTTTCATACTCAATGTTCAGAAACCTGCCAAAGCAATCAAAATTAGTCCTTCTAAGACTCTATAACAGAATTTTTGATACCAGTACTATACCTCAATATTGGAAAACAGCGACAATTATCCCCATCCCAAAATGCAACAAAAATATTAATAAAGTTGAAGGTTACAGGCCAATCTCATTGTTACCATGTGTCTCAAAAGTCCTGGAAAAAATAATTTCGAAACGCCTCCTCTGGTATACAGAAACCAAGAAACTAATTTCAGAAAACCAAACTGCCTTCAAAGCGAAAAGAGGTTGCCTAGATGCTTTACTGCACATTGACAGCTATATTTCTACCGCCATCTCAGCAAAGAATCACGTTTCTATTTTATCACTCGACTTCGAGAAAGCGTTTGATAGAATAGGAATTCATCTTGTTTTAATAAAATTAAAAGAATGGGGTGTAGGTCCAAAAATGTTTGGTTATATCAGAGCTTTCCTTTTTAACAGGAAAATTAGAAATGTGTTCTCACAAAATGTCCCCCTTCACAATGGTTTCCCACAAGGTTCCCCCTTATCTGCAATCCTTTTTTCAATAGTGTTCAATGAAATTAGCAGCATTACCATGAAGTATAAATCTCTAGATCATTGCATATATGCTGATGATGTTTATATTCTGTGTAAAAATAATGACTTAGATACTTGCAAAATAACTTTTTTAAATTTGTTAAAAGATTTTGAAGGCTGGTCAACTTCTTCTGGTGCAAGCTTGTCTATTCAAAAGTGTAAAGCATTGCATATTTGCAGAAAAAAATTATGTAAGAACTTTAAACTTAGTTTTCGCAATGTTGAGATACAATCCGTTGAAAAATTATGTATATTAGGATTAAATTTTAACAATAAATTTAACTAGAAAAGTCACTGCATGGAATTGAAAGTACACTTACTTCAAGACTAAATGTTATTAAATATCTCTCTTCTAAAAAATGTAAAACCCATATAAACAACTTATGTTATTTAACTAAAATGTTAGTATTAAATAAAATTGACTATGGACTAAGCATTTATGGAAACAGCTCAAAATCAACCCTCAACATGAGCAGAAACCCTAGCGGTATATGAAGCCTTAAAATATTCCTTCAATATAAAGGGACACTGGGTCGTGTGCACTGATAGTCTTTCGGTTGTAAAAGCTGTTATGAACCTAAACAACAACTCTCCTGCTGTTATAGCACTTAGAGATATTATCATCAAATCAAACAAAAAAATAAAAATGATGTGGGTTCCATCGCATATAGGCATCAGGGGGAATGAATTCGCGGACAAAGCGGCTAATTCTGTCACTAAACTCCCTACATACCCATTCAATACATATAGTCAGGAAGATCTTTTAAAATTTATAAGCAAACAAATTTAATCCGTTCAGGTTAACAACTGGTTGTCATATAAACATCACTATTCAACAATCAACAATAACAAAACAAAACCTGTGTATCCTACACAGATGGCTAAACAAACTATTACAAATTGTGTAAGACTTCGCATAGGACATACTTCCCTAACGCATAAGCACCTTCTAACAAAAGAAAGTCCCGCAACATGTTCAAGCTGCTCAGTAGTATTCGACTTGAATCATCTCTTAATCCACATCAATGGTAATCTTCCGAACAATAAAACAATGCAAGAAATTCTCCAAAACATTAACCCTTTAAACCTGGAAACCTTACAAGGAATTATTTCGAATTACAATTTTATTTTATAAATTTTCTATCAATATCTTTTAAATATCGAGCCGAAAGCCTTTGTAGCTTGTGCTCTTAAAAATGAAAAAATAGGTACTAACATTGTAATTTCACATTTCTATGTTAGTCTGTATAAATAAATAAATATATAAGACTAGCTGGTCATAAATCAGATATCAACAGCAAGAACTCAGTGAAAACAGTATTAGCTAATCACTGCGTCCAGACAAGCCATCTACCCAAGGGTACACTCTGGAAACCCTACACATAATCAAGACCAATAACAATATGAATAGGAAATAGGACATACAGAACATATCTGCCATATATTCAGCGCTTGTAACGGCTTAGGCATATTATATATAAATCAAAATTTAAATTTCGCATCATTCTAGACTGATTTTCACACTCAGAAGTGCTCAATATTTTGTTTCATTTTGAATTTAGTTTTTTGTGATAATCTTAAACAACATTTAGACTCTAACATCCACATCCACTTGTAACAACAGCACAATTAATGTAAGTTTATTGTTAATTTGTTAAATTGCATAATTACTATGTATGTATGTAAAATATTATATACAAATTTTATTAAAAAAGCCGACGAAGGAATAATGGGAATCTCATGCGGAATCAACGCAAATTTGCTATTTGGGCGCTTGAATTTAGAGCAAACTTTGCAACCTGCTATTAGATTCTCAATTTCCACTGAAATATTTGGGCAGTAAATACAAGTTCTTGCCATCGCTTTTTTTTTTAGTTATTCCAAGATGACCTTCATGAAGTACTTGTAGAAACGGCTTTCTCAAGTTATGGGGAACAATGATACGTTTATTGAAAAATAATAGTCCGTTTTCCGCATAAATTTCATATCGTATTGGCCAATACTTTTTTACTAAAGTTTTAACTCTAATAAGTTCATTCTCCACCCTTTTTTGCGCAACGTCGATAGTTCAATAATTTTTTCATCCGATAATATCTCTCTTTTAACTTTTTCTATGCGTCTGTCTGAGATGTCTATGGAATGTACTACTTCGTTTAGGCTATACTCAATATCGTCTGAATGAGACTGAATAAAATTTCTACACACTGTATCTGCTATCAGCATGTCTTTTCCATGTATGTATTCAACACATATTTCATATTTTAGGAATTTTAACTTCATTCGTTGAAGTCGATTAGAGTGGACTTTAGCCACTGGCTTTTGTAATATTGTCACAAGCGGTTTGTGAACATTTTTACAGGTCGCCCATATATACATAAGTTAAAACACTTGGTTTTCTTTTCACAGTCAAATCAAGACTAATTAATTTTTATTTCTCTTTCATCTTCCTTAACCTACCTTAACAATTAGCGGTGCTGGGACTTGTGCGAGAATTGCTGATTCGGGGATACGCGTTTTGGGGTGAACGCGCTAGGGTTGGGAAATGCTGATTGGGAAAAGTGTAGCGTGTGAGGGAAGTGCAATGTTTATTGCGGTGAATGTACTGGGAACGGGTGACGGAAGTGTGGGGTGAATGTGTTAAGTGTGTGGTGTGTTGGCCTCGGTTAACTCCTCCTTCTCTTAAATTTGAACATCTCTGTTCAAAATTTCCAGCACTTTTAGACGCATTTCATCTTTGTTAATTTTTTCTTCAGGCTGTGTGGCTCGAATTTACATGTTTTTCGGTCGCAATTTGATAAAGAGCAATGTTATTTTTAATAGGATCAGAACAATGCTAACTCCATATAATGTCCATTTGCTGCTCTCCAGCTTGACTTGAAAATTTTCAATCTTTTCATTATTTCTGATTTGCAATTTATGCAAGTAAGGTAGTAATATTTTTTGTTCAAATTCACGCTCAACCAACTGTATTATTTGAACTGGATGGCTTGTGCTGAACTTCCTCCCGTCTATAGTGATATAGTTTCATTGACAGAAAAATTCACTCCATTTTCTTCCGCAAGATTATCGCAAGATTATCGTCACGAGCTATGATTAGCCCATCTTTGATGACTTGAATGTTGTTGATGTGCTCAGCTGATGTTGTTGCGCAAACAGCTGTATGGTTGTTGAGAAGCTCATTGAGGCATGTGTCATTATGATTAATAGGTGTGTGATAAGGCTTGTTTACAGTTTATGAGGGGAAAATGGTGCTCATTACAACTACCTGTTAAGGTGTTGACTAATGGGGCAATTTGGAAAAGTTGACAGTTTTTAGTAACTGAAGGAATTATTATTAAATATGCTAGGGTTTCATTAAAATAATACATTTTTACATTGGCTATGAAAAGTAGTTCGTTAATTGAACTCACAATATTTTCCTTAGAAGCAATTAAATCTAATTCTTCAAGATTTAACAATAAAGGATTTACAATATTATTTTTGGCAAGTACCATAGCCTGTAAATTATTACGCATTATCTATGATTATTCTATTTCGGTTGTTCATTAATTTTATTATTACCTGATGACTTACTGACATTTTATTTTTGTTAATATTATTAATGATGTTTATACTTTCTGTTATTTCATTAAATTTGTTTTGAATCTCTTTATTTATTTCTACTTGTCTGTTATTTTGCCTTACTAATTCGTTTTCTTGCATTGTTATGATTTTCAAATCTTGGATATCTGGTGTTCCTGCGATGAAGTTGATGGCTGATCCGATAAAATCTATAGATCTACGAGATTAACCAGGCATCGCATACATGCGCCATAATCGCTTTATTTCGTTAACATCCTGTTGTAGAATTTCTCCATCTCTCTCGCCCTTAGTCTTTTCCAGAGAAAAGTTTTGCGTGCGATTTTTGGTCCTGTTTGCGTTGATGGCATCTGGAGGAGAAAATTCAATGACGAACTCTATAGGCTGTACAGCGACATGCGCCTGGTCAAGCGTCTACGGATACAACGCTTACGATGGCTAGGCCATGTAGATCGTATGGACACCACTGCTCCGGCCCGAAAAGTCTTTGAATCCGAGCCATTGGGACAACGCAACAGAGGACGACCTAGACTAAAGTGGCGCACACAAGTGGAGAAGGACGTCAACCAACTTGGAGTGAACAACTGGGGACAGCTGGCGAAAGATCGTGCTGGCTGGAGAGGCGTGTTGATTGAGGCCCAGGTCCACCCCGGACTGTAGCGCCACAAGAAGAAGAAGATTCTGTTGTAGAATTTTTCTGGTATCGTCATCATCTATATTTTTCATCAATTCCATATTCTCAAATATAATGTTGCTGAAGCTGGATAAATTAGTAGAGTGTTTTAGGTAAAAATATTCATCGAATATTGCCACATTTCCCATTGGAACTGGGATAAATTCTGAAGTTGACTAATCCGTAATTTTTGCATTCGTAAAAGCAAACGTAAGTAATCTGCAGCCAGCAACTTTATTTTATATTATTTTTGTGAATCTGCCTTCCGTCTATAACAACAGCTGATCCTAAGTCTGCCTGAATGGTTTTCTGATTATACAGTTTTGTAAATTTATTTCCTATCCTCTTATTTGTCTTAACATAGACTTTGTCTCCTGGTCTAAACTCTCTGGGCGTGCAGCCATTATTATGGTATACAAGGTCTTTGTTTTGTTTACTTTTGAGCTTGAAAAGAAGTTCATTATTCGGTTTTTGCGGTAGTACCATGAAAAATGTCAATTGGCTTACAGTTTATAACTGAGTGGATACTGTTTTTATACTTGTATGTTGAAAATAGCATAAGCTCGATAACATCTGAGAACATCTGCAACGAGCAATTTCAGCATGGGTTGAGTGCAACCACTGTAGAAATATTAAACTCATTTTTCAATAGTGCTTGTGTTGCTATAGACTTAAAAGCATCTTCATTATCTTTAACCAGTATTTTTGTATTTTTAAAGAGGGATACTATTTCTATTAGGGGCCTTCTGATGTCAACGGAATTTCTAGATATAATGTGTTCAATTACCGCGAATTTAGAAAATTTATCAATGCACGTAATAAAATGTTTCTTTCCGGTATTATAAATATCCATGGGAAGTATTTCGCCAACATACGTTGAAATAGGTGTTGCCCTAATGGGGTGATGTGTTAATCTTCGCTGGCATTTATTCTCCTGACATATTTTACACTTAGATGCAAACTCTTTGCATAGTTTTTTATACCAGGGAAGAAGTATTCAGATATTAACTGTTTATAATTTTCATGAGCACATCTATGAGCTCTGTTATGTTCTGTAACAATAATTTCTTCCTGATCGTTTTTGTTAAATACGTCTTGAACATATATTTTTGAATATCTAATTTTAACATTCTGAAAAGCATTAGTTATACCGTTCTGCACTCTTCCTTAAATTTCGAGACTTCAATGGATTCCATTACAGGTATTGAATTTGAGAGCATCGTTCATTAGCTCTATTAATTCTGATGTGGAATTGTAAGTGATGTAATGCATCATATATTTTTTGAATATTATTTTGACTTTTCGGTTTTTGTTCCTGCCGTGGTTGATAAAGATCTGATTTTTGAAAATATTTCTTGGATTTTCAACAGAGGGTATTACTTTAGTTACTGAAATCTCACTATGCGCTGTTCGGTCTGATGCAGAGAGCGCATTGATATGTTAACGAGACAACGCATCTGCTACCTTTACCCGATTTATAATAAAATATTGGAGCATATTCTTTAATGAAAGCTCCTCATCTCTTTAATTTATTATTAGGGTTTTTGTCGGTTATTGAAAAGGTTAGCCGCTGGTGATCTGTCAAAATGTTTATTTTAGTGGCTCCATATAGATAGTTTCTAAGAGTTCTTAATGCCCAGACTATTGCCAACATTTCACGTTCGTTAGTTGCGTAACTTTCTTCTGTCCTACTCAGTGTTGGGGATATCATCGTAATTGGTCTACCATCCTGAGAAAGCACAGCACCTATTGCGTGCGACGAAGCATCCGTAGTTAAATCAAATGGCTTACGAAAATCCGGATATAAAAGTAGAACATCTTCCGATGCTAAAATATGTTTTATTCGGTAAAAAGCACTAATAGCTTCGGCATTTAATTGCATCTTAAAATTCTTGGACTTCTGTGTTCCTATGTGTCCGTATTAATAATAATTGTTGGCGCTACAGTCCTAAGGGGGACCAGGGCCTAGCTTGCTCATCAACTGCTCGTGTTGTGCGCGCTACTGTTCTCTCACGAGTAGAAGGGACCTACAGTTTTTTGCCGACTCCGAACGGCGAAATTTGAGAAGCTTTCTTAGACAGTTGTTACTCTTTGAGTGTTGTCAGCAGCTCGAAAGAGGTGGTGCCGTGAAAAATTCGAAAAATTGGTGTTGAGCTGGGAATCGAACCTACAACCTTCGGCGTGTGAGCGTCGCACTCTACCCACACACAATAAATACACAATAAAACCCAAAAATTCTACTTCAGTTTTAAAGAATTTACATTTTTCGGGAGAAATTCGCATATTATCATGGAGGAGTTTAGAAAGTATTTTTCTTATATCGTAAAGATGCGCTTTTTCTGTTCGTGAAAAAATTTTAACATCATCGACATAGACGTGACAACGTTTACCTATATCATCTCTTAGTATATCGTCGACTGTTTGTTGATATATACTTGGACCATTTTTCACACAAAAAGGGTAATCTACAAAATGCGAAATTTCCATTGTTAATGGAAAAAGCTGTTTTTTTCCCGATCCTCTTCTGCTAAGAGAATTTTATGGAAACCGGACTTCAAATCGATTGTTGTGTAATACTTTACTTGTCCTAAGTTGGATAAAATTACAGAGCTTTCAGGAATTGGGTACCGATCTGGGATGGTGCATTCGTTTAACTTCCTATGGTCAAATACCAATCTTAACTTGGGCGTCCCATATTCATTCGTTCCTTTTTTTCCTACTACTAATATGGGAGTATTATACGGAGAGTGTGACGGACGTATTATTCCATCTTTAAGCATTCTTTTGATTTCTTTACTAACAAATAGAGCAGCCGCCATGTTATATGGTTTTGGCTTTGAATAGATTGGTTCGGAATTTATCGTCCTAATACTTGCTCTAACATTTCTGTTATAACGTAATTTTTCGTCGGGTTTGGCAAATACTTTAGAATTTGCTTTTATTACTTCCATAAATTTATCCTTAATGACTTCTGGAACCGAGTCTAAATTATTTTCAAGAATATTTACTTTACATTTTCGTAAACTATTAGTGACCGCTTAGTATCGATTTGTGCTTTTATTTTTGAAAATCGTACCCGATTATTGCGTCAAATGTTTTCAAGGAAGGTAGTAGAAAGAAATCTGTGGTTATTCCACAAAATTGTATTTTGCATTTATGCGTTATTATATTTTCGCCGTTTAATGTTTTGACTTTGAATGGTTTGTTATTGGGCATTGTTTTAACAATAGAAATTTGTTTAATATAGTTTTTGGCTGTAACTGTGTTGATCAAAATTTTCATTGGAGTATTGCGATCCAATTTCTTTTCGATGTAAGGTAGAACCGATTTTACTCTAAAAAATGAAGTTGATCGGAGTATTCTGAGCTATCATTGGTTTGATAGTCACGCTTATTATGAACGTGTTTAGAGTTTGAAAAGTAAATGCGCTGTGTTTTCGGGAGTGGGATTTTATTGGATTCTCGACCGCGCTTAAATGTTTTCCGCGGTCCGAAATTTTGTGGCATTTATTTCAATTTGTGGTTCAACAGTATGTTGTGTTCGGGAAAATGTTGTTTGCCTTTAACCATTTCTGTTATACCTCCCTGAACTATCAACGCTCATATGGTCATCTTCTGCAACAGCTGGTTGCTTAGTTTGCTGGTGCAATTGGGAAAAGGCAGGACATTTGGACGTAGCATAGGAGCTCTGATCGAAAGCTCTTGCGAAATTGTACCTATGCTTATTTGGTTCAAGTTCCTGTGACTTAGCTAAAGCAGAAGGCAAATCTTTTTCAGCCAGCCGAGAACAGAATATTGCAAATTGGTCTATTGAGGCCTGAAATAAAGACACGTAATGCGCCTGTTCTGTATTTCTCTGACAGTGAACGTACTAATTCGGTATTTCCTGAATAATCCATTGAAATTTTATTAATAATTAGCGTAAATTTTTTTACAATTTCGTCGTAATAATCCTCGATCGGCATTTTGCCTTGGCATAAAACGCTCATTTGGTTCTCTAAAACATGGAGCGGACGTTTATCTGCGTACGTGTGATCTAGCCTCACAATTATTGCGTCAAAATTTAAAACTGTGTTAAAAGAGCAAAGGATTAAGTCTGCTGATCCAATTATCTTATTTCTGATGATTGCAACCGCCTGATAAAATTTGTCGACACCCTTGTATGGCTTAAATAAATGTTTGGCTGTCTTAGCAGCTTGACGCCAAGAAATGTATTTTGTTCGTTCGCCTGAAAAATCCGGTAGGGATTTTACTAAGTCCAATGATATTGGACATGAAACTTCAGCGTTCGTTACAGAAATTGGTTGATATGGGACAACCGGAGGTGAAGATACGTGTACCGAATTCACTTTCTCTGCTAATTCATTAATCTTTAAATAAAAACCATCATTCACTCTTTTGTTCTCAGTCTGTAAGTCTTCATTTTTTTAACTATTGTTGAACAGGTTGTCTCTACAGCTACTTCAACCGCCGAGGAAATAATTTGTGCGATATTTTCCGTCATATCTACTAGATTTATATTATAAATTAACGCGAAATCACTCTTAAATTACTCTTAAACTATCAAAACAGTACACTTTTCTTGCTTACAGTAAGATATTTATTTGATGAGAAGTTTGGTTGAGTAGTTGTGCTGAGTAGTTGGATTGCGTAGTGGGACTGAGGAGTTGAGTTGAACACTTAGTTAAGCAGAAGACAGTGGAAACGAATTCTTTATTATCTGTTTCTTCTTATTCCAGGTCGTTCGGGGTTCGCGTTCTTTTACTACAATCGTTACTATAAATGCTCTACTATTTTCGTATCAAAATTTTGGAGCCAGCAAAATACTTGAACTAGTTGGGCCCAGTTAAAACACTTGGTTTTCTTTTCACAGTCAAATCAAGACTGATTAATTTTTATTTCTCTTTCATCTTCCTTAACCTACCTTAACAATTAGCGGTGCTGGAATTGTGCGAGATTTACGCGTTTTGGGGTGATCGCACTAGGGTGGGGAAATGCTGATTGGGAAAAGTGTAGCATGTGAGGGAAATGCAAGTGTTTAATAATGCCGGCTCTTTTCATTTTATCTAATATGGCTTTGACTTTAGATCTAAAAATATTCAGAATATGTCGTGGAGGTGTAACCGAACCTGAAACACCTACTTTTAGAAATATGTAACACTTATCAGGAAAGCAACCTAGGCCAGAAAAAGTGGTTTTGTATTTATTTAAGAAACTTTCTTTTTTATTGACCACTTATTTTTTAAACTCTTCTGTTTAATAATCTCATTCAATAATTCCAACTCCACACAAGTTTTCAAACCTAGGATAGGCGCATATATAACCTTAGCCATTATAAATGTGGCCGCCGTGGCGTAGTGGGTAGAGTGCGACGCTCACACGCCAAAGGGTGTAGGTTCGATTCCCAACTCAACACAATACAATTTTTCGAATTTTTCACGGCACCACCTCTTTCGAGCTGCTGACAACACTCAAAGAGCAATATCTGTCTAAGAAAGCTTCTCAAATTTCGCCGTTCGGAGTCGGCAAAAACTGTAGGTCCCTTCTACTCGTGAGAGAACAGTAGCGCGCACAACACGAGTAGTTGATGAGCAAGCTAGGCCCCGGTCCCCCTTTGGACTGTAGCGCCAACAATTATTATTATTATTATAAATGTCGACTTCAAGTATTTCTTTTTCATTTTAATAGATAAAAATGCTACCCCCAATACATCTATAGTAAACCCTCCATAAGCTTTTAGTTTCATTTCTTCGCATGCAATTCAGTTCTTTTGAAAAAGTTTCTATATAATTTGACTGGTAATATATTAACCTCAGAGCCGGTATCAATTTTAAAATTCACCAAAACCCGCCAACATTATTTTGATTGATTGACATTTTCAAACCATCCTGTCAGTGTGCTATTAACAGAATTGGCAGTTACAGATTCAATAGACAGACTGTTTACATTCGGATATTCATTTATACTTTCGGAACTACTACACAAATCTTTATTTTCTGAGGTATAAACCTTTTTTTTTTGAGCAAACATATGAAAAATGATTAAATAAACCACAGATATTACACCGCTTTCCCCTCGCTGGACACATCATTGTGTTATGACGATAGGAGCATATTTTGTAGTTTGTTACAACTTCGCGTTGACCATGTGCTCTGTTATTGATCTGATCACTCCTGCTTTTGAGATTTCGGCTGCTGCTGCCTTTGCTTCTTCTCTCTCCTTGTATTACTTCATCTGCTCTATGTTTGAATAGGGGCTTCGTACTGACTTCACTCACTGTTGACTGTGATTGCTGGACATCCCTTGCGTGTTCGTGACTGATTTCTGCTACTCTGCAAAAGTTTATAGCTGTTTTCAAGGTTAAGTTCTCCATTCTCAAAAGCTTCTCTTGTGCATCGACATCTCTTATGCCCAACACATCTGTGGTGCTGTCTGTGGCATTGTTAAAATCGCATTTTTTCGCCTGATTAACAATGTCTGTAAGAAAGTTATCAAATCCAGCTTGCTGCACTCGCTTGAAACGCTCATATATTACATAATTTTTTGGTTGACAATATGAATCAAAATGTTCAATTACTTTAGAAAACACTTTCGCGTCATCTTCATATATATTAAACGTTTCATGTATTTCTATGGCTTTTCCACCCATCAAATTGCATTACGATTTTGACTTCATCTTTTACATTTGCACCATTTATGGACGCCTAAACAAATATAGAAAAGAGTTTTTTGAATTTTGTCCACTCATTGCTCACATTTCCCTCAAAACACATTGGGCCTGGAGCTCTAAATTTTTCCATTTTCATAGTGTAGTACTCGTATTTTAATTGGTTTTTACCGACTGCGCCATGTTATATCTTAAAAGACTGTATCACTTTTATTTCTGCTTTTATTTATGTGTCTTCTGTAGAAGGTGATCTTAGCGACTAACTCTATTGCAGCGGAACGAACATGAACACACCATAAGCCGTACACATGTTGCATGTATGAGTATGTGTATGTTCACATTCGTTTACAACAGTTATCAGACCCGTTTGACTTGCTATACCTTAAGATTTTCTTAATTAACTGATAGGAGAACTTTTCTAGCAGAGTTCACAAATGGTTTTGATATACCGGAAAGGTTTTTGGTTAAGCTTTTGTTGAGCTTTAGAAAACAGGTATATTATGTTTTAACTTAAACATGGTTACCCACATTTTTTTTAACATTACAACTTCCTGAAGAATAACATAAGTTCACTTATCTGAACTTATTTGTCTAAAGGTTCTTAAGTTGATATTTCTGTTAATGATAACATGATGTGTATTTTGAAGGTACAGAGCACGCTTGGTACAGCGATAGAGAGTTGGGCTCCTTTGAGCTTAAAACATCACACTGCATTTTGTTAATGTTCGCACTTTAGTTATAATGTTAATTGTTGGTCCAACTCCAAAAATGGAGTCAAACATAAAGTAGTTTACATTGGCGAAATACGACGGTCTTAGGGTTTAGAGACCTGCATTGTGTGCATATCTCTACTTAGCGGGAGGAAATTGCACGGAGTGTTGATATACTCCTCCAAGTCTCCTTACTAATTGTCTCAGAGTTCGACTAACTTTTTTGTTGCCTTATGCTTTAAGGCATTCCACCAAAAGAAACCATACATTAGATAACCTAACCATGGCGCCAAGATGGCTGCTGTAAAAGAGCATTACAGCTGTACGCAAATTTACACTTCTTTACCAACTGCATAGTCGGAGTTGGTTACTGAATGTCTGTGACTGATATGGGAGGGTAATTCTGGGTTGACGTGGGCTTAGAGCAAATCTCGTTGCTGTGTACAAAGTGAAATACAGGTAGGTTAGAATACAGACTTGTTGGATTTGAACTTGCCTGGATATAGCTAAGTGCCTTTGTCACAGACCTCCGCGGAGTACGCACGTGTTTCGGCTTCTGGGAAGTAAAAGCTTAGTATTTTGAAAGAGTGAAAAAAGCCATAACTTCTAAGTGGCATCGGTAGCTCGAAGGTAGACCACTAGACAGTGAACTAACAATCCCGGGTTCAAATCCCGAGGGGAGAAAAAACAATTTTTCTGTTTTAATTAAATTAAATAAAAACACTAGTGAGTGAGAATATGGAGAGTGACGAGCAACCCGAGCTCAGTAAATCGGGTAGATCGGGTGACTTCAAGACATCGGTGGCTGGGACGTCAGGCCACCTTACAAGTGACGGTAGTGTCCGCATGGCTAGCCCCACCAGCCACGCTACTGAGATGAAGAAGAAGTCTATTCAAACAAAGCGTCGGACGACAACAATGACGTCAGAAGATGAGATGGTCGCACCGAGCAGAGGCGGATCGGTGTCGGCCAAAAAAACACCGCCAAAGACAAACAATCAAAACAAGCAAGTAATCGACATTGAGGCCCTCCAATGCGAATCGGAGGGGAATGAATGACGGTTCTCATACAGGGGAAGTGACAACTCTTTCAAAGTGCTCGCCACATCGGACGCCGACGATGAGGAGAAGGCAATCAAGGAGGAGGAGACAAAACTAAAGAGACTGGACGAGGAAAGGGCAAAACTTGACGCCCACATCAAGTTCCTCTACGAGCAGTCTACGGCGAGGAAAACGGCCGAGAAAGCAGCCAAACACAAGGAAGAGGAAGGGGAACTCTTAAAGCTGCAGCAAAAGAGGCAGCAAAAGAGACAGGAGAAGGAAAACCTGCATAAACCTGAAGAATCGCTGCCCTCCACATCAAAGGCAGCGCAACGGTTGCAGACAGCTCAACTGGAGCTTAAACTGCAGCAGCTAAAGCAGACGCAACAACAACAGAAACAACAAAAGGCGGAACAACAACAACTACAGCAGAGGAAGTAACAGCAGAAAAAGCAAAAGACACAACAGCAGCCGAATCAACAGCAGCAGAATCAACAGCAGCAGAAAAAAAGGAACCACAACAACAGCAGCAAAACTCCAAGACACGCTGCCCACAAATCAATGTCTTCGGTATGGGGACTGACGAACTAAAAACACTATGTAAGTTGGCCCTAGAAAATAAGACATATTATATTAAGTATAAATCACCCCAAATACACACCGTCCATTGCCTATCAATAGACGGGTTTAAATTCTTAAAAGAGAACCTAGCGGCATCGAACGTTGACTTTTACACGTACACCCCAAGAGGGGAGAGGCCACAGACCTTGCTCCTCAAAGGTATAAATCCCTCTACTGACCCGAAGGTCCTCCTCAACAAGCTGCGCCTAGTTGAGGTCCAATTCGTAGGGGTTAAGCCTTTTAACACTGCGGCGGCGAAAGCGAAGAAGAAGGTACTTCCCTTCTTCCTAGTTCAGGTATCCCACGGCACTAAAATTGACAACCTACGAAAAATCCGTTACGTAGGTGGTCTGTGTGTAAAGTGGGAAAAATTAAACAAGACTGACCACGTACTTCAATGTGCGAAATGCAGAAGGCTGGGGCACGTCGCAGGGAATTGCAATATGGAGTTCCGCTGGGCACGATGCACCTTCAGCCACAACAAAGAGGAATGCCCTTTAGGGAAGGAAGAAGTCGAGGATAAAGGCCTCCTAAAATGTATACTCTGCGGAGGAAATGGACATCCTGCAACTTATTTAGGATGTCCAAGAATCAAAGAGCTCCGCAAAAGAGTAAAGGATGTAAGGAACAAAAAAAGTAGAAGCCAGGCAAGTAGGCCGCGCTGTAGCTACTTCTGTTACGCCCGAAATCTCCTACGCCCAAATGGTGTCAGGCAGACAACCGGCACAACAGACAGTGCCAAAGGGTGCCCCGGCACCTATAGCTAAGCAACCCGAGGCAGAGTCCTCCATAAGGGATGTACTATCTTCCATCCAGTCGATGCAAGCGCAGATGATTGCCTTGCAGAAGCAGATGGTCGAATTACAGACCAGTTTCCTTTCGCAGACGGCTAGAGTAGATTTCCTCTTCTCTCAGCTGCCTGCAAAAAAGCGCGCTCAGATATAATGGGCTCACTCGAGGTAAGAACTTTTAAGATCCTTGCAGTGAATGTAAATTCTCTGATAAGGATCGAACGAAAACTATCGCTCTCTAATTTTTTGCAAGTCCACAATCCTGATGTGCTGATGGCTAGCGAAACTAAGCTAAACCAGACGCACAATCTCAGGTACAAAAATTGCCATATAATTAGAAGAGACCGACTCCAATCCACTAGAGGTGGCGGGGTCGCCCTTTTGATTAAAAACAACATTTATCATAAGGTCATATATAGCAACGATGTACGTAGATTTAGTGTCCTAGAAGCAGCGGTCGCACGCATCTCTCTTCAAGGTGGAAAGAAGTTATTTGTGATCACTGCCTACGCATCAGAACCTCGAAATCCTAACATTCTGTCTGAGCTCGAGGCTCTTTTCACCAGCCTCTGCTTAAACTCGGAGGAAAACTTCTTTATAGTAGCTGGGGATTTGAACGCCAAGCACGGTGAATGGGGTAACGCTGCTCCAAATGAGCGAGGAAACGCTCTCATTGAGTGGATGGAACAAAACAATATTGAGTTCAGGTTAGATTTGTTGACAACCGATAGACCATCATTTCCCAGAAGCGGGTCCTATCTGGATGTGATGCTAATCGACAGGCCACTAACAATACTTAACGGGGAACGACATACGAGGAACTGTTTGACTACGGTCCAGTATGACAGTGATCACTGTGGTCACGCCGCGGTAATACAGCTCCCGAACAAGCTGGAGGAGCTAGAGGAATATGTTCCTTACCTTAGCCAGAGAAATAAGTTCGAATGTGATCAATCCCCCTACGAACAGAAACCTTACGAACGAAGAGGTTGATGGGTACCTCACACAAATGGACGAAGTCTTTAAACGAACAATGAACAAAACTATTCCGAAGGTAGCACATACCGATGATGGCGACATTTATCGGAATGCTACCATCGATGCACTTCACGTGCAAAAAAGTAAACTCCTGTCAAAGCTTAAACTCTTGTACAGGAGATTTACAGATCCACAGAATGCGGAGATTCGCTGTCTAAAGTCAGAGATCAAAGTACTCCAACAGTTAATAAAACATAATTACAGACTAGCTGTAAGCTTGCACTGGAGCAATAAGATTCGGGCTGTAAGATCCAACAACCCAAGCATGTTCCCGCAAGTAAATAAAATTTTTCGGAGGAAAGACCATAATGACATTCAGAGCGTTCGACTTGACAGAACAACAGACAACGCAAACCTACTTACTTCAGTTGGCATCGATCCTGATAGGGCTGTGCTTAACAACGACTATTTCGTAGTTGAGGATGGTGGAGGAGGTGAAAGCAATTGATGCTGTTTTCCAGAGAGTGTATACGGTCAACGAGACTCGATGTCCGAATCATGATCTAGAGAACAGAGCCTTGCTTAACCATGTCTCTCTTCGGAATGAAATAAGTCAATGGCGATCCGAGAACCCTGGTTTCACCAGGTGCAGTGACGATTTTCCGGCAAATAATGTCGTCGCCGATGATGGAAACAACTCCATACTTATTTCAAAAGATGAACTCCAAGGTATCCTCAACTCACTGAAGAAGAAGAAGTCAGTGGGAATCGATGGGATACCAAATATTGTTCTGCGACATTTACCCTCTGAGGCGGTGGACGTATACACAACTTTGTTCAACAATGCGCTGAGTAATGCATATTACCCGGTGCATTGGAAAACAGCTGTGGTACAGCCTATTCCGAAACGGGGCAAAGATACCTTCATCCCCACGAATCTCCGGTCTATAAGTCTTCTTCCTTGCATAAGCAAAGTATTTAAAAAGATAGTCATTAAAGCTCTGAAAAAATGGGTTGAGGAAAAACAAATAATACCGGATAACCACTTTGGCTTCAAAGCGGGGCACGACACCATTCATGCCGCGTCTAAACTGGTTTCCGACATTCAATGGAATAGAAACAAAACACAGTGCACAGGAGCCTGCCTGATTGACATGGAAAAGGCGTTCGACACCGTATGGCTAGAAGGTCTCTTCCTTAAATTAGTCAGGTTCAACATTAATAAAACATTGCTATATATGATCTATGATATGGTGACAGGCAGAAAGTTTGTTGTGAAAAATGGCAACGAAATTTCAGCAACTGTCTTCCATATAAAAAATGGGTTGCAACAAGGGGCGGTGAGTTCGCCGATCTTGTTCACGATTCAACGATTTTGCGACGACTGGAAGTTGGAAATCAACTACCAGAAGTGTGAAACTATCCTATCCTATACGAAATTGAACTGGCGCAAGTTCGGCATAGCTGACCCACTGGGACGGCCATTGACCGTTAAAAATGTAGTAAGATATCTAGGCATCTGGTTGGACCAGTTTCTATATGGTGGTACCCATGTAGATACAACTCTGACCAGGGCTAAGAATGCCTTCGCTATGGCAAGAGGACTGTTTTACAGCAGTCAACTTGACTCCAGACTGAAGATTATCTGCTACATGGCCCTCATCCGGGGATAAAGGTTGATGGTTGTCTGGGAAATTTAACAATAAATTAGGATAATAAAAACAAAATTAATCAATTAAAGAAGCCGAAAGGCAAAAACGAAATGAAACTGGGTTAGTTTAGAGTACTTTTTAGAAGTCAGTAAGCTAGAATTAAGATCAATAGATTATATAAGTAAGCTAGTTTAAGTATTTTTGTCTAGTATTAAAGAAACCATTATAAATAAATAAAAAAAAAAATGCATAAAAAAAAACGTGCCTTTGTTTTTCCTATATCGCTGTCTTGCTACTTACGTACATAGTGATGTTGCTGACAAACTTCAATCAAAACAAGGACATAGTTTCAATCCGGAATTTAATTTCCTGTGGTTAAAACTCCATGTCCGTAAGCAGTTAAAAATGTTTGGTCATTCGTGAAAAACCTAAGCAATGCCGCCTCGCCTTCAATTTCAATGGACATTTGTAATTACATTTAATCTGTCAGCTCTCTGGACAAAGCAAATCTGCTAGCTGCAAATTTTGGAGCCAGCTCAACGCTTCCTGATTGTGCTTTGTTCGTGCTTGTACTTGAGAGCGTACATTTCTCCATGGGACAAGTCCGTTTCCACTGGCCCGAATGGCATCCCTATGTAAGCTTTTCGTACTCTTTAGGGCACTTTCCCAGTAAGGGCACTAACAGCATTTGTCCATACTAAAAAGGGCGAACCGTCATCACACACCTTTTACCGACCCACAGCACTTACGTCCCAACTCTCTATACGCTGATAAATCGTCAGCTTATGAAATGTCTTGAAACCCGGAAGATTCTTATGGACCGGCAATATGACTTCCGCAGCAGTAGGTCCACTGGGGATAAGATGGCAAATCTCACAGAAAAATGGAACCAATCTTTGCATAATGTAGGAGAAAGCAAGATCGTTGCACTTGATATTTTAAAAGCATTTGACAGAGTCTGGCATCAGGTTTTCTTGTCGAAAATGCGTCCCCGACACTATTCCTCGCTTTTATAAATGATCTCCTGTCTGTCACTTATAATCCAATTTACCCATTCTCTGATGACTGTACCCTCAGCTTTTCATATTCCTTCCTCGGCTCTCGGTCGTTTTCTTTGACCATAGACTTGGAACGGCAGTGTATGTTAAGTTTATTGAATTCCGATCTTGACAGCATAATTGATGGGGAAAAAGAATAAAATGGAATGCATCAGTGCTGTCTACTGTCACTCAAGCGAACCGAACGCCTTTCCGTCCTCGGTATGTGTATCAACTTAGCACTAAGTTGGAATGATTACATATTTGATATCGCTAATTTTGATTTTCGATTTCAATGTATTTTATTTTTTTAATTCAGTTTCTTACATGCTAGACAAAAATACTTAAAACTAGCTTACAGATATAATCTAATGATCTTAATTCTAACTTACTGACTCTTCATGAGTACTCTAAGCTAATATTTGTTAAATGCAGTATTTAAACCTATATATATATATATATATATATATATATATATATATACATATATATATATATACATATATATATATGTATATATAATAGCAGTAGTTATACGACTTAGATAATTAGCAACATATTTCTAAGAAGATCCTTTTTCCAAATGTAAAATTTAAAAAATAAAAAGTTTAACAAATATTTGTGTTTTCTTGTTTGGTAAGTGAATGTTTTTGTATATGTTGTCTTTTATTAACATATTTTAAAGTTAGAAATATGGGTCGATCAAAACATTGGTATGATATGGGGTATTTGATAAAAAAATTTCGTTCGTAGGGAAAAACATATGCTTCAATCCAGGAAATCATAGGATATTCAGCGAAAGTGGTCAGCAATACGCTAAACTGGAAAGCTAGGCCCGAAACACGCGATCCAGAAAGAGTGACGGTTAAGCGAACTGACCAAAAAATTATCAACATGGCAAAGGAAAACCCTTCAATAAGCTCCAGACAGATAGGGGATAAACTCCAACTTCCGGTGAGTGCTGTGACAGATAGAAGACGTCTTCTAGAGGCTAAACTACAGCTCGAAACACGCGAAAAGTACCGCTTTTGACAAAAAATCATGTGCAAATAGTCTTATTTAGGTCCAAGGGTTGTCGGGAATATCTAAGAAGACCAAAGAATGGAGAAAATAGTCCCCGTTATACAGTTAAAACAGTTAAACACGGAGGAACAAAACAAATGATTTGAGCCTGTTTCTCATATAATGCCGCCGTACAGCACATACAGTTCGTGGTTGAATCTTTTCCTCCAGATGGCATCAACGTAAACAGGACCAAAAATCGCACGCAGATCTTTTCTCTCGAAGAGACCAAGGGCTTCCTCATCCGCTTTTAGTAGCGTCCAGGTTTCTGCGCCGTACAGCAGGACTGGGATGATCAAGGTGTTGTACAAAGTCACTTTGGTCGTTCGGGAGAGGGCTTTATTACTCAACTGGCTCTTAAGCCCAAAAAAACAGCGATTGGCAAGAGTGATTCTGCGCTTGATTTCGGTACTGATGTTGTTGCCCCTATTCACCGCGGATCCGAGATAGACGAGGTCCTTGACTAAGTTGAAGTGTCTGCTGCCCATAGTGACGCTCTGTCTGAGACGTCGATGTTCTGCGTCCTTCTTCGATGACAGCATATACTTTGTTTTGCCCTCGTTTACCACCAGTCCCACTTTAGCCGCTTCCGCTTCGATGCTAGCAAACGTTTCATTGACGGCTCGCTGAGTTCGGCCAATCACGTCAATGTCATCCGCATAAGCTAGCAATTGAACGGACTTGTGGAAGATCGTGCCTCTGGTGTTGACGTGTGAGTTCCGCACGATCCCCTCAAGGATGATGTTAAAGAAGTCGCATGACAGCGCGTCGCCTTGTCTAAATCCTTTTTTGACATCGAAGGTCTCGGTGAGTTCGCTACCGACCTTGACGGAGCAGCGAGAGTTCTCCATCGTCATCCTACACAATCTGACGAGTTTGGTAGGAATGCCAACACTAGACATGGCACTGTATAGCTCGTCTCTATGCACGCTGTCATACGCGGCCTTGAAATCGACGAATAGATGGTGGGTGTCGATTTGTACTTCTTGGGACTTCTCCAGGATCTGCCGCAGTGTGAAGATCTGGTTGATTGCGGACTTTCGTGGCCTGAAACCACACTGATAAGGACCTATCAGGTTGTTGACGAACGGTTTCAGGCGCTCACACAATACGGCAGAGAAAATCTTATATGCGATGTTAAGGAGACTGATCCCTCGGTAGTTGGCGCAGTCGAAGGGGTCTCCTTTCTTGTGAACCGGACAAACAATCGGGCATGCTTCTCCCCGACCATATCTCACAGATAAGCTGATGCATGCCCCCAAACAGCTCATCCCTAGCCGCTTTGAACAGCTCTGCGGATAGTCTGACCGCGCCAGCAGCTTTGTTCGGGGGGACGGAATTCTTGTCCATCTTCGTCCAAATTGAGTGGAACACTCTGCCTAACAGCGGGATTTGCGTCGTCATCGCCGTTTAGGAGTCTGCAGAAGTGATCCTTCCCGATTCTCTGCCCCGACTGCGACTCTACCACCAGTTGTCCATTTTGGTATCAGCTGGATAACTGTTTTATCTTGTGGTAAAAATTTCAGACGTCATTTCTGCCATAGCACCTCTCCATATCCTCGACCGCGCGCTTCTCGTGCTCTTTCTTTTTTCTTCTGAGAAGCCGGTTCTCTTCCATTCTTCTCTGTTTGTAGAGCTCACAAACAGCTCTCGTCGTTCGATACAGCGTTGCCTTGTACGCTTCTTGTTTGGCTGCATGCGCCTGCCTACACTCGTCGTCAAACCATGGGTTCCTCTTAGGCGGTGGCGTAAAACCCAGCACATCAGTGGCGGCCTCTTTGATGGCTTCTTGACAACGTTTCCACTTGTCTTCTATTGTTTGTGCAGGCAGCGTCGAACCTTGAGACAGTTTCAGGGAGAATCGATCGGCAAAGGCTCTAGCGATCGGCTGCGATTGTATCTTTCCGATATCAAACCGTTGTGGCCTGTCTCGACTTTCCCGATATTCGGGTTCTTACCTTGGCTACAACAAGGTGATGATCCGAGTCCATGTTTGCACCTTGGAAGGTACTGTCGCGTGCCAAAATGCACGCGACGAAATTTTGTATGTCCCGTGGAATTGTTTGTCCGTCCAATGGCAAGGTAAAAGAAAACCTCCAATCCCTCGCCAATGTGCGAAGCCCCTGTTGCCTGAGTCTGCCCGAGAGCTTACGCGGTGGTAGGAATCGCGACACGAGAGGTACTTATTCGTTGAGGAAAAAAAATAGAGGGACGGGGAAAATATTTCAAGCAAGAGAGTTTGGAATATTTCAATAAAAATCCCTCGGAAAGAGAAAAAAAAGAGACTGAAAGAAATAAAAACTAATTTCGGGAAGAGTCAAGCAGATGTTGGCAATACACTCTCCCAAAATCTTTTCCTCCTGAACATCTCTAAGGCGGATCACCAAACGCCTGGAAGTATGCAACCGGGCGTAGCAACCACACCCCTATGTGACGTAATTAAGTGTGGAAGACGCCGGGGGAGGTTGGTAGTGTTCTGGATGTGATTCCCTTTACACTATCAACTACGTATGGTAAGAGTGGCGGGAGACCGGTGCTTCGGATGGTCTTTCCTTGGCATCGGCGCTCCAACATGACGTACGATCGACGAACCAGCACAGACAGTTGAAGAGACATAGAGAGAGACACTACCGCACCATGAGAGGCTGGTCAGCGGGAAGTGTGATGTGTAGAATAATGATAAAAAGAGAAAATTTTCCCGACACGAGTGGTGTTACCTCGAGTGCGGGGGGAAAATTTGAGTAAGACACACAAAAAAAAGAGAGTGGGCAAAATTGCACACAATGCGTGCCGCTGGTGGTTCCGTACGATCGTACGTGCTTGAGTGAGTGAGGAGATGTGCACCGTATGAATGAGGAGAAATGTGCGATTGGTGGCGAACATTTGTGAGTGTGTGGACTGAGCCATCGTATGGTGGCCAGTATGTGTGAATGCGTAGGCTGAGCCATCGTATGGTGGCGAATATGTGTGTGGAAGATTAAAGTGGAACTGGGGAGTGGTGTTGGTGCGGGTTGCAATTGAAGCGGGCGGGCAGTCTTTAAGTGGCTTTCAGTGTGCGAGAAACAAAAAAAAAAAAAAAACAGGAAAGAAGTGAAACTCCCGAGGAGGAGCGGGATTAAAGAAAAAAAAGTAAAGAAATAATTTGTGAGAAAATCACCGTGAAGGAAAGAAGGAAGAGGAGGAGCAGACCCAGGAGGAAAGGTTCCGGGAGAGTTACAAGAACGAGCGGGACGTCGGAGCAACAAGGGAACGAAATCCCAAACGGATAAGTACCCCTTACGTGGGAAAGAACCATTTTTTTTATTTTATCTTTTCTTATACCAGTGCTTGGAGGATCCCTTCCGGGTCCCTAGACAAAGAAATAAATTAAATATTGTGCGTAGTGTTGAATGGAAAAAAGTACCGCGCAAGGTCCCGGTTTCGGCCGTCACCCGTTATCCAGTTTTCGTAGCACAAAGGCTGCATCGCGAGCGCGTCGATAACGGTATCCCGCGAATTGTTGGTGAGGGATCGAGGGTCATCTTCGACCCGCTATCGTTTCGTGTGTGTTTATGTGGGCCGAGCCTAGCGGCGGGAGCTAGGTCAATTAGATCGGATGTGCCGACGTGCGGGCTGCGGTTTTCGGACCAAAGCCGGGAAACTCGAACCCCCCTCCCCCCCCCCCCCCTGTTGTATAGGCACATCATTATTCTAAACACTGTTATTTTTTTGAACACCGGGGGAATATAACTACGACCAAAAAAAAATTTCAAAGTTATGAACAACGTTTATTTTACGATATACCTATTAAGACTGAAATATTTTACTTTTGTGTACGTTTTTTAAAAAATAATAAAACAATTTGAATTCGAAGAAAATTATTTGTCTTTTTTTAGGAGCACTGGATACCACCATATAGATACTGGTCCAACCAGATGCCTGGATACCTAACTACACTTTTCACGGTAAATGGCCGTCCCAATGGGTAAACTATGTCCAACTTTGCGCCAATTTATTTTCGTCTCCCTTGAGACTCTGGATAGCGGAGTTCTGAAAAGGATAGTTTCACACTTCTGGTAGTCGATCTTCAACTTCCAGTCATCGCAAAATCGTTGAATTGCATCGAAGTCACTCTGCAACAAACCATTTATTTCTTCTACCTTCGGACCTGATCTGTACGCGTAGCAAGGCTCTGGTTTCCGGGTCGTGATTCGGACTACGAGTCTCGTTGACCGTATACACTCTCTGGAAAACAACACCAATTGCTTTCACCTTCTCTTAGAGATCCTCAACTACGAAATAGTCCTTGTCAAGTACTGCCCTATCAGGATCGGTGCCAACTGAAGTAAGAAGGTTCACGTTATCAGTTTTTCTGTCAAGTCGAACGCTCTGAATGTCATTATGGTCTTTCCTCCGAAAGATTTTATTTACTTACGGAAACATGCTCGGGTTGTTGGATCTTACAGCCCGAATCTTATAGCCCCAATGCAACCTTACAGCTAGACTGTAATTTTGCCGAATTTACTGTTGAAGTACTTTGATCTGTAACTTCAGACAGCGAATTTCCGCATTCAATGTATCTGTAAATCTTTTGTACAAGAGTTTAAGTCTTGACAGGAGTCTACTTTTTTGAATGTGAAGTGCATCGATGATAGCATTCCGATAAATATCGCCATCGTCGGTATGTGCTACCTTCGGAAAAGTTTTGTCCGTTGTACGCTTAATAACTTCGTCCATTTGTATGAGGCACGCATCAACCTCTTCGTTCGTAAGGTTTCTGTTCGTAGGAGGATTGGTCACACTCGGACTTATTTCTCTGACTAAGTTTCTAAAAAAACGTAGCCAGCGTGCCTTATTGTAATTATAAGAATGCGTTTGCACATATTCCTCCAGTTCCTCCAGCTTATTCGGGAGCTGTATTACCGCTGCGAGACCACAGTGATCACTGTCATACTCGACCCTGGTTAAACAGTTCCTCGTATGTCGCTCCACGTTAAGAGTTGTTAGTCGTTTGTCGATAGGCATCATATCCAGATAAGACCCGCTTCTAGGAAATGACGGTCTATCGGTTGCAAGCAAATCCAGCCTAAACTCAATATTGTTTTGTTCCATCCACTCTAAGAGAGCGTATCCTCTCTCATTTGGAACAGTATTACCCCACTCACCATGCTTAGCGTTCAAATCTCCGGCTAAGCTATAGTATATTATAGAGCCTCGAGCTCCGAAAGAAAGTCATGGTTTTGAGGTTCTGATGCATAGGCAGCGATCACAAACAACTTCTTTCCACCTTCGAGAGAGATGCTTGCGATCGCTGCTTCTAGCTCACTAAATCTACGTGCATCATTGGTATACGTAACCAAAGGGAATTCCCTTCTGTTGTGGCTGAAGGTGCATCATGTTGCAGTTCTCCGCGACGTGCCCCAGCCTTCTACACCTCGCACATTGAAGTACGTGGTCAGTCTTATTTAATTTTTCCCACTTCACTCCAGTTCTTCGGTTCCCATGTCTCTTCCCTTATTTCCTTTGCCTTATCATCGGCGTCTGAGGTTGCTAGCACTTGAAAGGAATTGTCGATTTGCATCCGAGGGCATCAATGTCATCAAAGAAGCCGACTTTGTTGTTGGTATTGCTGCTCGTGCTATCGTACCGATCCGCCTTTATTCGGTGCGATTCGCTTCTTCATCTGACATCATCGTAGTCGTCCGACATTTTGTGACGTTGGGCTGCGGCTGCAGCCTCTTCCTCTTCTTCTTGGCGTCTGCTTTATGGCTTTTGGGACTGGCCACACGGATGCTGCCGTCACTAGTAATTTTTCTTTTTACTTAACGAGAAACACTACTGTACTTTGCGAAGCCGAAACACTTCCTTACTGCACGAATGTCTGTGAACGACTGTTGATATCGCTAAAAATGCAGCGAAATGTCTAGGTTTCTTAAAGCGATTGAAGGCGTACATCCGCCCAAAACTTGAGTATCTGGTCTGGTGCTCTTAAGACCTCTCTGCACCTACTAGATAGAATAAAACAACGAGCGATAAAATTTATTGATAATAATTACGCTGCGAATTCAATCGACACGCTAGAACATCGGCAAAATGTTCCGTCTCTATCACAATTTTATAATTATCATTATTTATTGAGTTAGCCAACTGCATTCCTCTCCTTCAAGAATTTACCCGCAATACCCGCTTCACTAGGAATGCTCGCCCGATCACCCTTAAGCCCACCTTAGGACATACAGTTAAGTTTAGAGACTCGTTCTTCAGTCGTACAACGCGAATATTCGGCGGCATGATTCCGATACTTGCGGTCTCTCGATGAGGTGTTGCAGTTTTATACGTCTCTGTGAGACGAAGAAATAATTGTGTAGGGGGTTCTAATCGCCTTTGTTTAGGCGGTAATTGAGATTTAAAACTGAAATTCCATACATAAAAAATGGGTTGGTTCTTAGCAAATAATATGTTTTTTTTCTTGTCTATATTTTGGAGGTAATATGGCAGAATATTTGTATTATTTCTATTATTTGTTTCATGAAAGCATCTGCACTCAGAGAATTACGTTGGAACGTTGGAATTCATTTGGAACCGAAAAATGGATTGGTTGATTGTAAAAGGGGTGATAATGGGATAATGAGAAGGAATATGGAATGGTGGCGGGTCGATTAGCGGAAATTGAAGGTATTATTGTGATAGAGTTGCTATACCGTGATGATATATAGATTGGGGAGGGGATATCGGAAGGAGAAGGAATGACAGATAGAGAAGGGCCAAGAATTGTAGGGCTTACAGACAACACAGTAGATAAAAACCGATATAAATTAAACAAAATTTTCAATATGATTTTAATATCTCAAAACGAAAATACTGTCGCACTTAATTTGACATTAAGATTTAGATCAATATAAATAAATACTACTAACTGCCCACCTGTTATAGAAGGAAGTGATGGGTGCAAATATTCGTTCGAGAGAAAGTGATGATATAAGGTTGCCAAATAATATCATAAACCGATCTTAATGACATATATGGCACTCATACCTTGAGCCAAGTGACACATTAGGTGTGTTCCCGTACCCACAAAATAGTACACAACAACACAAATTAACACAACGTTTCTTCCCGTATACCGAAAAAATGGGTTTTACGTCAAATAAGCGCTCTATCTAGAGAGTAAAATATTTAATACAAGAAATTTTTGTGGGTAATAATAATAATTGATGGCGCTACAGTCCAAAGGGGGACCAGGGCCTAGCTTGCTCATCAACTACTCGTGTTGTGCGCGCTACTGTTCTCTCACGAGTAGAAGGGACCTTCAGTTTTTTGCCGACTCCGAACGGCGAAATTTGAGAAGCTTTCTTAGACAGTTATTACTCTTTGAGTGTTGTCAGCAGCTCGAAAGAGGTGGTGCCGTGAAATGTTAGAAAAATTGGTGTTGAACTGGGAGTCGAACCTAGACCCTTCGGCGTGTGAGCGTCGCACTCTACCCACTACGCCACGGCGACCACAAATTTTTTTGTGGGTAGGGTGTTTATTTTTCAGTCAAATTAATTGGTGTGCTACAGATATAAGTGAGCAGTGACCCATTATCTCTGTGTATATGTCTCAATTTTTCTTGTTGTTTTTGTTTTCTGTATCGACAAACATTCCTTAATGACATATTTTGCACATTTGGTTTAGATGCGGTCGCGTTCCTTGCCTCTTTCTGATAGAGATTTGTGCAAAGAGGAAATGCTAAAGGAATCTCAATACACACGCGACTGGAATTGAAGCCAGCAGTGGTAGTAGCAGCAGCAGCGGAAAAGTGAGCGGTATTTTTATTAATGATTCTCTCACAAAGTGTACGCCTTCTCTTTTTATGAAGATAAAAGAGATAATGAAACAGAAAGGTGCAAAATATGTATGGTATGAGTATCAAAACAATAAAATTCTTGTGAGAGAGGTTAAAAGGGGAACAGTCATTTCCGTAAAATCTTTTGATGTCCTTGCACTTACAGATACAGTCCGCGAAAAAAATATAGCACAACATGTAATTTCACAATTAGTTTTAATAGGATAATGGTTAATCACCTATATCCTTTTTTTTCTTATACTTCTCCGCGCCCCAGTAAAGCCACAGTGGTTTTATACTGGGTGCCTGAAGAAGTTTCTAGAAAATCTATAATTCTAAGAAAAAACTGTAGATTTACTGCACATTTTCACAAAAAAGGAATTTTAGTCGCGTTTTGGTGATCTTTGCGTACATAAGTGTAAAGGAAATCAAAGAAAAAGGCCCATTCTGTGATTTGATTTTTTTGAGAACGCAAAAAGTTGTAAAATTTGTGGAGGAAAAAAATTAAATAGTGCCGAAATAAAGTTTGTTACAAAACTGTACCAAGAAAATTTCAAAATTGCGTATTTTGGCGAAAAACTGGAAAGAAGCCGAAAAGTGATTTCAAATTTCCTCAAAGATCCTGAAAATTACGGAAAGAAAAGTAGCCCAGGGCGTCCAAGGGCTAACAGTGACAGGGATAGGCGCGCAATTCTAAGAGTTGCATCGAATTCGGGCTAAGCGGCTCGCAAAACCGCTGAACAAGCAAGTGTCACGACCAATGTAAGAAACGTCCAAATACTATTGAAGGAGTCTCCAGGAATTCAGCGCAAGAAAGTTGAGAAGAAACCACCACTTACAAAACACAAGGATGACAGGGTAAAATTCACCATGAAGCATTTTCATTGGAAAAAACGATGGCATCGGGTATTATTCACGGGCGAGAAGAAGTTTAATATCGACGGTCCCGATGGCCTGGCATATTACTGTCACGATTTAAGAAAAGAGGAGACAATATTAAGTCGTCGGTAACATGGTAAAGGAACTGTTATACTATGGGCTGGAATAGGATACCATGGTAAAACTGATATAAAGTCCGTACCACAAAGAATGGACAGCAAAAAGTACCTGGATTTGATTGCCGATGAAACAACAGAATCAACTGGTGAAATTACGCACTTGCCGCTTATTTTTCAGCAAGACAATGCTTCGGTGCATACGGCGAAAATTGTTAAAAAATATTTTGCAGATAACAACGTTGATGTTTTAGATTGGTCAGCACAATCGCCAGATATAAATATTATTGAACATTTTTGGCGTCTTCTTGCCAGGGCTGTTTATGCTGAAAACAGGCAATACGAAAGTGGTAACGAGCTTAAACAAAGCATTGTATCAAATTGGCGCAAATTACTACAAAAAAACTTTAAAAAAAATTGATTAAATCTTTACCAAATAGAATGGCAGAAATAATAAACAAAAAGTGGAGGAAATACTCATTATTAAGAGTTAGAAGAAAATGAAATAGTAATACATGTGATTTTTTTTAACTACATGCTGCATATGTACTTTCCTTTTTTCGCACCAAAATTTGGCAATTTTTTATTTCCTCTGTATTTCATCACCCTACTCAAAAAAAAAAAAACTCTGTACATGAATAAGAAGTCTTCCAATTCGTGTTCGAAAATAAATTCACTGTGATAAAAGAATATTTAAAAAACGAATTGTGCTATATTTAATTCGAGCACTGTACATTTGCAACTAGAAGTAAATGCAAGCAATTTCTTCAAATTCACGAGAATTTTATCAATAGTCGTAACATTATATACATATATCAAAGAAAGGTATGTATCTAATGTAAATAAATAATAATAATTTTCATTTCAAAAACAAACATAAACTAATCCAGTAGTTAAATTATTAGGTGACTTCAAATTTACACGCGACAAAACATTTGCAACTAAAGTGGAATCAGACGTAATTTGCATGATAAATGTTCCAAAATTACTGATTCCCATTATATGTATATGCCCCTTTTTCTGAATGTTCACTCATTTTAATATTTTCATAGAGAGCAGACCTTCGGTGATATTTATTGCAAAAGAAAACAAAAATAAAATGGCTCCAAACAAATTTGGTGATGCTTTAAGACAACGCATAGTAGATAATTTTAATTCAGGTAATACACAAAAAGAAATATCCGAAAAGTGTAATATTAATAAGTCTTCGATTTATCGAATTTTAAGTCGATATTTTAAAACTAAACAGGTAAAACAAATTCTCGAATGGATGGCTTGATTGTTAGGAAAGTAAAAAAGAATACCTTCATATCAGCACCCAAATTGGTTGAAGAGTTGCAGCTAACAATAAGTCCTAGAACGGTTTCACGCCGTTTGGCTTCTGCTGATTTATGTGCCTATAGACCTGCAGAAAAAAACCATTGATTTCTAACCGAAATCAAAAGAAGGGAATTCTGTTTGCTAAAGAACATTTATTATGGAATATACAAAAATGGAGTGCAGTTCTATTCAGTGATGAATCGAAATTTAATATAATGGGTAATGATGGAATAAATTACGTCAGGAGACAGACCACTTGGCAAACGACTGCAATCGCGGTACTGTTTAAAAACAATCAAGCATGGTGGATTAAATGTGATGGTGTGGGGCTGTTTTTCGGCTGCAGGATTGGGACCGTTGCATCGCATTAATGGTATAATGGACCAATGGATGTATAAAAATATCCTACATGATGTTATGTTGCCATTCGCAGAACGGGAAATGCCGTTGCGTTGGGTCTTCCAGCAGGATAATGACCCAAAACATACAGCTAGGTCCGTGAAGCAATGGTTTATCGATCAAAATGTGACAGTTTTGGATTGCAACCCGCAATCACCCGATTTAAACCCAATTGAAAACCTTTGGGAGACCGTTGATAGAAAAATTAATAGAGAAAACGTCAAAAACACGGACGAATAGAAAAGGCCTGGAATGAAATTCCATCAACTACAATTCAAAACCTAATTTATTCAATGCCGCGTCGATATAAGGCAGTCATCGAAAACAATGCATTTCCTACGAAGAATTAATTTCATAGAGTTTTCGCGCAGTTTCACTTTAGTTACAAATGTTTTGTCGCGTGTAAATTTGAAGTCACCTAATAATTTAACTACTGCATTATTTTATGTTTATTTTTGAAATAAAAATTATTATTATTTACTTATATTAGATACATACCTTTCAGTTGATATATATAATATTACGACTTTTGATAAAATTCTCTTGAATTTGAAAAAATTGCTTGCATTCACTTCCAGTTGCAAATGTTTTGTCCGATACGGTATTGATTCAAACAATGATTTTTGATTGTTGTACCAATTGTCATAATGTGTTTACGAATAGTTCCTACTGTATTAATAAACTTGTTATAGTTCAGAAGAATATCAGAAGTTTGAGAGAAAACTTTTCACCTCTTGTCACATATATTGACTCTTTTGTATGCGTTCCGGATATTATTTTTGTGTCAGTAACGACTTTGAAAAAAAAAAAACATTATTTCTGCATTCTTGGATTCTGCTTCTTTATTGATTTTATGAGTGCTGATGCTCTAAAGACTTCCCTTGAAATAAATCGTTTTTATATGTCTATAGACTGCATATTTTTAGTGCTCCAATGTTTGCTAAAGAATTTTCAGATTTGTTACAAAGGGAAAATTCAAAAAACCTTATTAATTTTATTTATTTTTTATATTAACATTTTGGACAATAGTGAAACGGTAACTAGTTACTTGGCGTTATTGCCTTCGCATGGTCAAGCATGTTTATAAGTGAGTCCAGTCGGAATGCTTCGGGAAGTTGTCTACACCATATTTATGGTCGTTTTAGAAATGTTGAGGTTATTGAATGTGGGAAATATATTTACGATTGAGGGATTACTAATCACTCTTTGATGGAACTCTTAGTAAATATATTAAAAGGACAAACAAATTTCCGAATCTCTCAGAGAAAAATTAAAAATTAATTTAAGAAAGCCTAAAATCCAGGTGTTTTTTTTTTATTTTTTAAAGCAGGGACAGGGGTGACAAAAATAAGCAGAAATACTATACTGTACTAAATAAACGACTAACACCTTTGAAGTTTACAATGCAACTGAACTCTGTATTTATGAAAGTGTGTGACAGAACATAAGCAGATGACTTATGATTGGTGATCTGTGTGCATCGGTGCATCAAACTCTCACGACGTTTTTCTCAGTACGGTACTATAAAAAAAAAACAAAAACAACATTCTTAAAAGAAATCGGTTTCTTAGTTTTGAAGACAATAATTTGTCTTCAAATATTAAAAGTGTCAAAATGAACTCTAGACGTGAGAACTCTAGAGAAAACTCATTTGCCCCTCTCGACAATATATCCGATTTAGATAATGATAATGATTGTGATGTGATTCAATCTAAAACAAACCGAAAAAAAAGACAAAATCCCATCGATATGTGTTTTACGAAAATCCGGTGGTGAAGTACATTCACTTTTTCGCGATGAGAATATTTCGCATTATTGCATTAAAAAAATATCAATTGGAATTAAAATAAATTGCGAAAATATTGATAGCCATCGTGTAATTTGTTCAGTTCTTAGGCAAAAAAATTGGCAATTCTTTTCGCATGACTTTCCATCTGCAAGGTCACTCAAAGTCATGTTGTATGGGCTTGATGAAATGCCCACTGAAACATTAAAAAATGAACTCACAACACTAGGCCTAAAAGTGCAAAATGTTAAAATGATTAAGAAAAACTATGGTGCTTACAATGATGTGTTCTACATAATTTTCTTAGAGTGTGGTTTAACTAAATTTAATGTTCTTAAAAAAAACGATCGTTCAATATTTAAAACATAAGTCAAGTGGGACTTCGCTCGAAGACAACGCAACAAAATAACACAGTGTCACAACTGCCAAATGTTTGGCCATGGCGAAAAGAACTGCCACGTAAAAACACTTTGCGGGATTTGTGCGGAAAATCATCACACAAACGAATGCAAATCCGCCAATATTAAATGTGCAAATTGCAATAAAACGCATAGATCAAACGATCTATCATGCGAAAACCGCAAATCATTTATTGATATTAGAGCTCGACTCTCTAATAAAAATATCGATCAGCTGCCCAGGAACAGTTTGCAAAAAAGCTACAAACAACAACAAGGGTTCACATCAAATGTCAACGACTTTCCCGCTCCTACAGTTCGCCGCAAGAGTGGAATTCAATCATTTCCACAACCAAATTTGCACTCCAATGCATGGACAAGCAGAAACAACAACAACATCCCTAATGTAGGACCGAAAGCTTCCAGTGAGCTTTTCACCATTGAGGAAATTAACGCCCTAAATGCTGAAATGATAACTACACTTGGTAATTGTACTTCAAAAGCGGAGCAATTCAACGCTATTGCACAATTAGCTATTAAGTATTTGTATCAACAAGATAAATAAATATGAATATAGGACTAAATATTATATGTTGGAATGCTAGAAGCATTCGCAATAAGGTAGTAGAATTTTTTGCTTTCTTAAGCTCTCACAATATTGATGTAGGACTTGTAACTGAAACTTATCTAGATATAAATGTTAAAAAATTATCAAATAGTGAATAAAAGGTGTATCGTTTAGATCGTACTGATAGAAGGGGAGGTGGTGTTGCCGTTGTAGTAAGAAAAAGAATAATGCATAAGGTCCTTCCAATTATTAAAACTAAATTTATTGAGAATATAGGAATCGAAATACCTATATTCTCACGAAGCTAAAAATTTTGTGTGTATATTTTCCCGGTGGTCGTAGTACGCCGCAAAAACGTTACGATTTTAATCATGACTTATGGGAACTATTAAAATTGAACGACATTTTTTTATTAGGAGGTGATCTCAATTGTAGACATAGAAATTGGGACTGCTTAAGAGCAAATTCTTGGGGGAATGTGCTTGATCGTTTGCATTCCAGTCACGCTTTCCACATATTGTATCCTCCCCACCCAACATATATCCCATCAAATCAAAGAGCAAATCAGTCAATTTTAGATTTATTTCTTACTAATATGCAAGAATTCTTCGTCCAACCCGCTGTGATAAATGAACTAAGTTCAGACCATCTTCCAGTCAAATGTAGTACTGTCCTGTTGCCTTAAAATTTGTCGAACACGGCATTTTGTTATCAAGATGCAAATTGGAACTTATTCCAGTGCAAAATGAACTGTAAATTAAATAACTGGCAAGAAATGTTTCCAAAAGAAATAGAACCGATTCATATTGATACGGTAGATATATATTTTGCTGATTCGTTATTGGACTGTATCGATAAATCGGTACCTAAAAAAGTAATTCAATGGAACAGTTCAAATACGCTTCCACGTCATATATTAGAATTAATTAAAATTAGAAACTTGGCTAGACGGAGATGTGTAAGAACCAGGGACAATTCTTTTAAGTGCTTAGTAAAAAAGCTGTCAAAAACTATAAAAGAACAAATTTTGGTTATGAGAAACCAAATTTGGAACAGGAAACTACAAGAATTAGATAAGCGTAGCAAACCCTTTTGGAATATTGTAAAGGTTGTAAAACGCAAAAATCATAACATTCCACCATTGAAGGACGAAAACTCGATTCTAGTCTCCAATGCTGAAAAGTCAAATGCCCTAGCTAATACCTTTTAAAGAAACCATTTAATTGGAAGTGACATAATTAGCAGCGAGGAAAGTTTAGTCCAACAGGCCATACGTAGTCTAAATAATCAGGCATTAACTGTTGAAGAAGGCGATCTTGTATCAACCGAAGAGGTAAAAGCTGTCACAGCCAATTTAAAGAATTCAAAATCTCCCGGACTCGACGGAATCAAAAATATATTTCTCAAAAACCTTCCACCACTTGGTATAAAATTCTTGAAAGAAATCTTCAACAGCTGCATAAAAATTGGTTACTTTCCTCAAGAATGGAAGATATCTAAAATTATACAAATTCCAAAACCTGGGAAAGACACATGCCAGTGTAATAGTTACCAGCCTATAAGCTTACTAAGTTCAATAAGCAAATGCTTTGAAAGAATTATTAAAACCAAAATAGTCAATCACCTAGTCACACTCAACATAATTAATCCACAGCAATTTGGTTTTAGAGCACATCACTCTGCAGTTCATCAAATAAATCGCATTACAAACAACATTAAAGTTAAGTCCAGGGCTGGAAAAAGTACGGGTTTGGTACTTCTAGACGTAGAAAAGGCCTTTGATACAGTATGGCACAATGGTTTATTATAAAAACTTCTACACTTAAATTTCCCAATTTACCTTATCAAAATTTTCCAGTCGTTCTTAACAAATCGTTCCTTTATGGTTTCAATTAATAATTGTCTATCCGAAACTTTTACAATTGAGGCAGGTGTACCTCAAGGTTCTGTACTTGGTCCAATATTGTATAACACCTTTACTCACGACTTTCCACTATCAAATAGTTATGAAGCTGCAATTTTCGCAGACGACACATGCATTTTTGCATCAGATACGTTTGGTTGTAACATTGTAACCAAATTGCAATCTGCTGCATATGATGTTGAAACATATCTCAATAAGTGGAAAATAAAATTAAATGCTTCAAAGACCCAGACGATCTTTTTTACCCGAAAAAGAAAAGCCTGCTTCTTACCTAGCGACAGAATAACCATAAATAACTTTGAAATAGATTGGAAGTCAAGTGCCAAGTATCTTGGAGTACATATTGATAAAACACTAACCTTTAATCTGCATGTACAGGAAATAATAAAAAAAACTAACATAGCAATACGGATTCTATATCCGGTTATAAATCGGAAATCAAAATTGAGTAAGGCAAACAAGCTTGTTATTTTTAAAACAATATTTCAACCCATTATGTTTTATGGTTCCCCAGTATGGGGAAAATGCGCCAAAACACACATACGCAAACTTCAAATTTTGCAGAATAAGCTACTTAAAATGATGCTTAACTTGCCATGGCATTTTTCAACAGATGAGCTACATCAAATTTCAAATATAGAAAAGATTTCTATTAGACTGAATAAGTTATTATAGATGGTCTTGCAATCAATCTGACAATCACTTGATTACAAGTTTAATACATGAAATATAAAGCTTACTAGTTACTTCGGCATACGTATGAAATTATTTAATTTATTTTTTTTTCTCCTATAGTTACTTATTTATACACCATTATTCATATTTTATTATTTATTTATTTTTTTTTATATTTATTTATATATTTATTAATTTTTACTTATTTATTTATATTATTTATTTATTTCTTTATTTATTTATAATATTTATTTATGTATAATTTTTGTTATTTATTAACATATTCGTATATTTAAGAATATTTATTTTAGTATTTATTATTATTATTATTATTAGTATTATTATTAGTAGTATTTATTATTATTATTAGTATTTATTTTAGTATATCTCTTTTTTTTATTATATATATATATATATATCTTTTATTTATTCGTTATATTGTGTTATTTATTTTCTATCACACACATACATATATATATTTTTATTCACTATACAGTTAAGAAAATAATCGATTTCCCTGAAAACAAGAAATACCATCACCACCTCCCTTTACTTTGTGACGTTTCAATGTTTGGAATTTCTTTTTTTTTTTTTTTGTTGTTTATAAGAGGTTCTTATTAATAGCTTTTACTCTCCAATAATTATATATTAACACATTTAACTTGCCAATAAACATGTACATTGTCAGTAGTAAGGTTCAGGATAACCAAATCTCTGTAAATTGTGCAATAGTGTACTTAATGTAAAATTTATAACTTAATAAAAAAAAAATTATTGGTGATCTCACTTTTCTTCAATATTTCAAGTTTACCCAACATCCCGGGCCCGTTGAAAGGATTCTCTTTCAAGATACAGGAAGTATTGCAAGCTTGTAAACTGGCCGGCTGCATATTCCCTTGGCAGTGCGTAATTGAACGACTCGAACTTTATTGTCATGACACGTCCCATTTTCCATTGCTGCGGAGGAAGGTTATCCTCATAAATGAGGGCCATGGCACCCACATGGTACATTCTTTGATGGTGAAGTCCATTTTGTGCGTACTCGCAGTTCATTGAAATACTCCCTTGAGCAGCGTTGCCAAAACGATTGTTTAAGTGCGGTGATTGACTCAAAACCCTTCGAAGTGCTGACTTGCATGCTGTTATTGTAACGCTCGGGCAAGGCTCGTAAAGAGCTTCCAATTAAAGAATGATCAGCATTTAATATTCCGAAGTCGTTTAGATCAGATGATAGGGGTGGTAGAGGACGTGAGTTAAGTATAGCTTCTATTTCTACCGCGATTGTCGACAGTTTCTCATAGGTGAATCGAACGTTCTTGAAGGTGCGATTGAAAAGACTCAAGATCCCAAGATCCCAAAGACCTCTAAAATGTGGTGCCCTAGGAGGGATGAAATGAAAGTTAATAAAGTCTTTTGCGCAAAAGGAATGAATATCAGTTTGGAATTTTTTTTTATTAAATAAAAATTTCTTTGACTCCTGCAATTGATTGGCAGTTCCAACGAAATTGGTGGCGTTGTCACAATATATATCAGTGGGCAAACCTCGACGTCCAGAAAACCTAGATGATTGGAGTGCCACTTTGTTAGTGGAAAGCCACTCTCACGGAGAACTTCGACGATTTCCTTTTTGATTGTATATAATGCGTGAGGTTGATCAGCTCCACACAGTAAATCGTCGACGTAGAAAGAGGATTTTTTTTATTTATTTATAATTCAGTTTCTTAAATATAAAATACAGATTTCAGATTATGTTAATGAACTACAAAAAATGAGTTTGAAAATTTAAGAAAAGGAATGGGCATCATACTTTAGTTCATATAGAACTAGTGGCGAATGATCCTTCAGTTAGATAATATACAATTTGATTACAGTAAGAAAGTGTGGAGCAAATTCAAAAACTTAAGAACAATACAATTAATTATATATATACATATGTACAATAACAATGATGATGGCGGAGAAACTTTAATATAATATTTATAGTGAATTAATGAACAATAACAGAGATCTTAGATTAACAATTATGAACTTTCCATACTAAGAAGTAGTTTTCTTACTGCTTTTAAAAAAGGCTTTGGTTGGACTATTTGCCTAATTTCAGTTGGTAACTTATTAAATAGTCTTGGTGCTGCCGTCGTATAAAAATGTAAACAACAAGTTTTCCTTGAGAATGGAATAGAACAAGTTAACACACCATTTATTCTCAAATTATATATGTTTGAACTTCTGAGATTATTATTGTGTCCACTTCTCATGAAGAAAACCTTGAGAACCTTAAAGACGTACAGATGTCTTAGTGGGAGTATGCGCAGCATTTGGAAGTTTTATACCCTCTACATGTGCTTTCCACTTCATATTCTTATCCACTAAGACACCTAGGTATTTAAAGGTTTCAACGCCTTCTATTTTAAAACAACTTGACGTACAGGTTTCATTATCATCGAAGTTTTTACTACCACAAGTATGATTAGATATTGACATTGTTGTGCAGGAGCTAGAGTGAAAGATTGGGTCGCAGTCAAGTGGAAACGGTTCTCGTAGACTACTTATCATAAGTCTAGTTGTATTGCTTATAAGCAATTCGTGTTTGGCAAACCATTGTCGAAGTATGCTTAGGTCTATATTTAATTTAATTGTTGTGTCAAAAAGGCAGCTATTACTGTACGTCAGTGCCATGTCATCAGCAAATACTGTAATATTACTATTTAGGTTTTTGCCATTGTTATTTACAATAATAATGCGGCTTTTTATGTGCTTTCTAAGCGTCGTTAAGAAATTGTCATAGGCCAGACACGGATTACTTTCTGCATATACAGTATCCCAGAATTCATACTTCAATCGCTCTATTAAGTCGCTATAGAGAATATGTTTTAACAGCACATAGATTTTCATATCTTTTTGAATGTATACAACGACACCACCTGATCTGTATGAATTATTGCAACCAATATATATCCCCGAATACTATACATATATTGTTCATCATCGGAAACCCAAATCTCAGACATTATAATAAAGATAGAATTAAAATTCAGAAAATTTAAATGCGCTAGAAAATTATCAAAATTACTTCTTAAACTACGTATATTTTTATGTATCAGCAAAGTTGATGATTGAGGAATAACATATTTTTTTGCAAAGGGCGAGCTTTGGTTCATTGATTATTTTCAAATTTTAAACTGGTTGAGGTCATCAAAACACCTCACTTTAAACGCAGCCTCACTTTAATTTTTCCGCAAAAAAATTATGTTATTTCTCAACCATATATATTTAATTTTTTTTCCTTAATTTGCTTTGCCGCGTTCAATAATGCACGAAAGTGAGGAGTCAAACACTCGTTTATATAAATTTTTGAACCATCATATTTGTCTCCTAGCAATTTCGTTGTTAGTCGCTGTTTCTGTTTTTTGTTCTTTTCCATAATCGCCTCCTTCGTTAAGCGCCGATTAAGACGAATAGCTATGACATTGGTGGATTGAATAATAGATGCACCGATTGGATATTTGTTCTTGTATTTGTCTGCCAAATAATGCAAACTGCGCACAGCAAGATAGGGGGCTGCAGCTGTTCCATATGTCACGGTATTCAATTGGAATGTCTGCAAGTCTGCATCTGCGGAATCTCGCCAAAAAATGTATTAAAATCTGCGGTGATTAGGATTGATTAATACTTGCCTGTACATATTTGTGATGTCAGCTGTAATTGCGTATTGAAACAATCTAAATCGCAGCAACAACAAGTACAAGTCTGTTTGTAAGAAAGGTCCTACGAACAATACATCATTCAGAGACTTCTGTGATGTAGATGCACAAGAAGCGTCGAACGCGACTCTTAATTTGGTGGACTTACTACTTGGCTTCAGCACGCAGTGATGAGGTATGTAATAGTGTGGCTCTCGCAGATTCAGATTGGACACCAATGACATGTTACCTAAGTCCTTATACTCCTGCATGAAGGGGACATACTGAGTTCGAAGTTCTGGATGACGAAGCATTCGGCGTCCCATGGCGTAGAAGCGACAACGTGCGACTTCAACCGAATCACCCAAATAGCTCAGATCGTCCTTAAAAGGAAGGCTAACCACAATCCGACCCGTTGAATCCTGTAAGTGGATTTCTCAAACAGTATTTCACAAGCCTGATGATCGGTATGTTTTTGTTTCACAGGTGCAGAAACCGATTCCAATTGCCAAAACTGTTGAATGTTTTTGTTTATTGAGGCCTCAAGCTACAGGAAGCAGTTGTTGAATTTCTTGGTAGCGACCAGAAACCACTTAACCAAGAAGAGTCTTCTGAATAGTTGGCAAATGAGACGCTAATCTTATTTGGCCGACAGAAGGGATGTCAAAGAAAGCTTCGGTGCCAAGTAGCAGATCGATTAGGCGGGTTTGGTAAAACCTTTCATTTGCTAGCGGTGTATTGGCAGGCAATTTCCATGACGCGATATAAATCTCTGCATCAGGATGATAAGCGATGTGAGTGGTAACACAAAACTGCAGTTAAAGCTTGTATTCAGATATGCGAGATTTGATTATTGTTGTACATTGAGCTTTGATATTCGCCAACGAATCTCCTATGCTACGGATTCCAACGTTGTGTTTTTCTTGGCGCAGACGAAGCCTTGCCAAATCGCTGGTAATAAAGTTTACTTGAGCACACGAGTCGTGTAACGCTCTACCAAGCCTATACTCTCCTGCAGCATCCTTCACCCAGACCATGGCTGTAGCTAAGACGACCTGAAAAGGTTGAACTTGCGAATGAGAATGCGACGCTTGTATGTTCGCTGGAGATGATGGTGGCGAACATAAACCTTCAGAAGATTCTTCAGCGGTTGTCGACTTCTCGTGATGCAGCTTCGTATGATGGCGATTTTTGGATGTACAGTGTCCCAAGTGGTGTCCACTGCCAAGGCAATTCAGGCAAAGATTGTATTTCTTGACGGTATCAAAGCGGTTAGAGGTTGACATACCTTTAAACTTTGGACATGCATCAAGTTTATAGCCACTAATTGAGCATAGAGCATATGCGTTGTTGGTGATAACGAATGATGATTTCTGACCATGAGGACCGTTGCGACCGGGTCTACTTGTGTGACCAAGATGTTGAAGTGATGAGGCACTAAATTTCAAATACCGGCAATGTCGTTCTAACAGTTTTGAACATTGTCTCCAGGATGGCAATCTTTGATGGTCCAAAGACTCGTTCGACTGTTGATCACATTTCTCAATAGAGGTAGATTAGCTTGAGCAATGTCCAAGTTGGTTCCAAGTGACTGAAGTGAGTCGTACATAGCAGCAGCCTTGTCCACTAGACCTTGCAGCTGTGTAGCGTTGCCCATACTCATAGGTCGCAATTTAAACAAGGATGAAATGGTTTCTAGAAATATAAGAGTTGAATTATCGAATCTTTGTGTAAATCTATTTATGATCTTAGCATAATTTTCTCCAGTGACGGGAAACGCCTTGACGGTGTCCAAAGCAGGACCCTTCAAACAGTTTAGTAAGTGATTATACTTTTCCAGATTTGTCATATTCGGTTCATTTCCAATAATTTGATTAAACGATTTGATGAAATTTTTGAATTCTGAAAGTTTCCCATCAAATGTAGGTAGAGTCAACCGTGGCAGCTTTGACGAAGATAATGTGGACATATTGGTTGTTGTAGGCATGAACGGGGAACCATTAAATCTGGTGCTGTTAAAGTCTTGACCTAACTGATCCGTGATGGAAACTTTAACCTCAATGTAGCTATCCTCTAAGTCCGCACGGCCGGTGTCGGATGAATCTAGGTTTTCTATTTCGGATTGAATGGTCATTGCTTGATTAAAATATGACTCCAATCGACATTGTAGTTCGGCATTCGAAAGACGCGTGTTTTGTTAAACGCTGGAATTAATTATTGTTTTAATGCGAGAGATGTTTCTTTTTATATTTCCGCGTTGACGCTTGCATTCATCCAATGATGCTTGTTGCATGATTAAAGTAGATTAGCTCCAATTAATTCAGGTAAAATTTAACAATCTTATGATGATACGTGGTATGATAGCACGAACGATTTGAGTTGGCAAACGGTATGCACAACAAGGGTAACGATAATATGAAGTGCTAAACAAAGCAGCAGTAGAAACAGTAATTGAGTGCGATGCGCGACAATAACGATTATTATGCTGTGCTGACTGTACAACGACGAGGCAACAAAGCAAGATGCAATTGCATAGTTTTTTTGTTTTTTTTTTCGATGAATAATGTTAATAATCTTGCAATTTAATTTGTAATCACTGCCCCACGTTGGGCGCCAAAATGTTTGATTAATAAGCAAAGCGCTTTTTGCCTTTTTTTTAAAGCAGGGGCAGGGGTGACAAAAATAAGCAGAAATACTATACTATACTAAATAAACGATCGACACCTTTGAAGTTTACAATGCAACTGAACCTTTATTTAAGAAAGTGTATGACAGAACATAAATAGATGAGTTATGATTGGTGATCCCACTTTTTTCTTCAACGTTTAAAGTTGACCCAACAGGGAGAAAATGTCTACACTAGTGCTGATGCATCTTCTGCGGATAAAGCTTTTATTGATATTCTCAAGAAGCACTTCTTAAGTCGTTCCGCAATTCTTTCCTCCAGTAAGTGAGTTAAATGAATTCAATCTTGGATATCGAAGTTCTTATTGAAAAAAAAGTTATAAGAAAAAATAACCTCAGAGTAAAATGTAAAAATAATCCTTATAACCTGGGTTTAAGAAGGAGTTATAAGAAATTGCGCGCACAACTTAAAATCGAGATCCCCTTATGTCGCGATACTTACATTTTATTCAAAGTATTGGCCATTATTTTCTACACATTTTGACCACCTATCTGGCATTTTTTGAATACCACGCCAATAAAATTGTTCGTCTCTTAAAGCAAACCAATCAGACATCCAATTTCCTACCTCTTTGTAGGAATCAAAATGCTGCTCAGCCAACGCGTGTCCAATCGATGAAAACAAATGGTAGTCGGAAGAAGCCAAGTCTGGTGAATACGGCGGGTGGGGTAGATGCTCCCAGCCAAGTGTTTTGATTGTATCCTGAACCGGTTTTGCTTTGTGTGCAGGTGCATTGTCATGGAGCAAAATTACCTTGCCGTGTCTTCTGGCCCATTCTGGTCATTTCTCGATCAATGCATGGTTCAAATTAATCATTCGTTGTCGGTAGCAATCAGTATTAACGGTTTCACCAGGTTTTAGGAGCTTGTGGTACAGTACACCTTTCTGGTCCCACCAAACACACAGCATTGTCTTCTTGCCGAATCGATCTGGTTTTGCAGTCGGTGCTGATGGTTGTCCCAGATTAACCCATAATTTTTTCCGTTAAGGATTCTTAAAATAAATCCATTCTTCATCGCCAGTAACAATCCGATGCAAAACCGATTTTCTTTTGTGTCTTTGAAGAAAAATTTCACAAGTGTTTTTTCGGTTTTCCATCTGTTTTTAATTCAATTCATGTGGCCCCCTTTTTCAACACTTTTGGATCTTTCCCGTAGCTTCTAAACGGTCAGAAATTGTTTGTTGTGCAACATTTAACATTGCTGACAGTTGCTTTTGACGCAAAGTATCATCTCCATCCAATATCGTTTGCAATTCGGCGTCTTAAAACTTTTTTGGTGGTCTTCCACGTTCTTCATTTCTCACATCAAAATCAGTCAGTTTCTGGTACAATATTCGAAATTTTTAACACGATGCAAAAATATGTCGTTTTCTGTTCAATGGTTTAATGTATACTATATATTTTTCACAGATGTCATAGCAAACAAAAAAAAAAAAAAATAAGGGCTCGTTCACAACAAATGTTCCCTATCGAGACATTTGTATCTTGACTCTCACTTTAAACCGGTATATCTGGTATTTGTTAGGAAGTTGACCGAGTTGGAATACTTTGTGGTTGAAGAATCTAATTCCTAGTCGTCTGTTTTGGTCATTAAGAAGCAAAGGAAAAAAGTTGATGTCATTCGTGTTGTCCCAACGTTTCGACAGGGGATGTTGTTATCTTCAGGGGATCTTTGTTTATTGAGCCTATAGAAATAATACAGCATTAGTGCACGTTAATAAAAATGGAACTGAATAACTAACAATTAGGTAATACTTTTGGTTTTGGTACACAAATTCGTAGACATTCAACATTTGACATTAAATTAAACTAAAAAAGTTGAAAATATACTATTTAAACTAAAAACTATTATTGCACATATTGTTGGCACCTCGTTGGGCGAAGATAAGTCTTGCTGAGTAAACAGCCGATATGTTTTGTGTGTCCCGCTTTCTGTGTATACCTTTAGCCAATGTGTTTTTCAATTTGCAGAGTCTTTACATTGTTGAAGTCCGGATGGTGGTTAGTCAGTAGACAGTAGTTGGCCAGTTTGTTCATTTTTATGTCAGATTTATAAACTATTGCCAACCGTTGCAAAATTGGTGTTAGATGGACTTCTTGATGACTGTTTTGGCAAGATCGACAGGCCGAAGCCAATTTTCAAATATATCGATCATATATTTGCGGTAATCAACCGCAGCAAAGTGGATGATTTGCTTTCGGCTATAAAGAAACAGCACGAGAAGACACTGTTTACCGTGGAATACGAAAAGCAAAAAGCGCATTTCTCGACGCAAGAATCCACAGAGAGATGGACTATCTTTACTTTGACTTGCACCAAAAGGATACCGCATCAGGACGACTAGTCAACTACAGATATAACCAGGCCAAAAACATTTTGATCAACACAGCGGCGAATTTGATTACTAAAGTGAAATTTATTCTGACAAGAAATGGCTACCCTGACGAACTTACCAGGTAGCCTGTACAGCACCACAAGAGATGTAACAATCGGTCTGCTTCTCGGATGAATAACATTATAGACCCTTTGTACAAAAGCATAGTTTACATGCCAACTTTGTCGGACAATTTTAAGAAAATCATATCCGAACATTGTGACAACATTAACTCTTACACCTCTTCACCAAACTCAAACCGAAAACTGACAAAGAAACTGACGTCATAAACAAACTCATTTGTAAATTAAATGACTTAGAAACATGGAATCTATGCTACCTAAGTACAACAAAACAATTTTTACGACTGAGATTGGCTGGCCATAAATCCGACATAAACAAAAAGAACGCGTCAAAAACAGCACTGGCCAACCACTGCCTACTGACTAACCACCATCCGGACTTCAACAATGTACATATTCTGCAGGCTGAAAAACACACCAGCAAAAGGTACTCTTTATTAACAACAGCAACAATATGTACAGAAAGCGGGACACACAAAACATATCGGCGGTTTACTCAGCAATGGTAACGGCCCGCCAATTTTGAAATATTAATGTCATCTTTGTAGTGTCCGCCGTGGCGTGGTGGGTAGAGTGCGACGATCACACGCCATAGGGTCTAGGTTCGATTCCCGGCTGAATACCTCGAATTTTTCACAGCACCACCTATTTCGAGCTGCTGACAGCACTCAAAGAGTAATAACTGTCTAAGAAAGCTTCTCAAACTTCGCCGTTCGGAGTCGACAAAAAATTGTAGGTCCCTTCTACTCGTGAGAGAACAGTAGTGCGCACTAAAACGAGTAGTTGATGAGCAAGCAAGGCCCTGGTCCTCCAGTGGACTTTCATCTTTGTACAAACATCAAGACTGATCTTCGCCCAACATCTGCCAACAATAATAGTTTTTAGTTTTAATAGTACATTTTCAATTATATTAGTTGAATTTAATGTCAAATATTAAATGTCAACGAATTTGTGTACAAGTATAAAGTAATTGTAAGTTATTCAATCCCATTTTTATTAACGTGAACTAATGCTGTATTATTTCTATCGTCTCAATAAACAAAGATCCCCTGAAGATGACAGCATCACCCGTCGAAACCTTAATGACCAAAACAGCCGACGAGGAATTAGATTCTTCAACCACCAAATATAATAGTTTTGTTTTATAACCCATTACTTCTCTTGAAGTCCGAAAAGTTTTTGGGACCTTAAGGAAGTCGCATTCGTGTGATGCTGATGGTTTCTGTGACTTTGCCCTAAAGCAAATTCTCATAGTGGATATCTTCGCTTACATTTTCAATCGTTGCGTTTTTGGCGGTATATGTCCTGGCGATCTCAGATGTCACTCCAATTTTTAAAGAAGATTCTCTTGCAGAGATTGGAAACTACAGACCTATTTCACCCCTTTCACTATCAGCAAAATTTTTTAAAAGCCTATGAAAAACAGGATTGTGAGTTTTTTTAACTTAAACTAAGTTCTTTAATTGTGTCCAATTTGGGTTTCAAAAAAGGAAGCCAACAGAAGACTCACTTTTACAATAATGCTCTCAAATAACGTCCCACCTTGTTGGTAAAAAATGTTCAGCTGGATTGTTCATTGATATAACAATGGCTTTTGATAAAACCACTATATTTTGCTGAGAAAACTGGAGAACGCTGGTTTCCGAGGATTTGTTCTGATCTGGTTCAGGTCATATCTGGAAAATAGTTCACAGAAAGTTAAAATAAATGCAATTAGACTGAAACTGAGTTCCTTGATCTGGTTTCTCTTATGGCCTAAAGAATTCTTTAGACCTGGTATCTGTTATCAATTGGGGTCTGAATCTGCTGCGACACTGGTTTGCAACGCTTAATTTAGTTATAAGCTCCAAAACTAAATTAATGCTTTTTAACTTATCATCCGTTCAAAATTGGAGCCAAATATGTATTTTTATGCACCTGTAAAAAATGCAAGCTCTCTAATTGTATCTTTTTTTCTACTTCCCCTAATTTTTGTAGTAGTCTAAACTGTAGTGATAAATGTTTCCTAATAGAAATAGTTATAATAATTGTCGGCGCGATAGTCCACAGGGGACCAGGGTCGAGCTTGCACATCAACTATTCGTGTTGTGTGCGCTACTGTTCTCTCACGAGTAGAAGGGACCTACAGTTTTTTGCCGACTCCGAACGGCGAAGTCTGAGAAGCTTTCTTAGACAGCTATTAATCTTTGAGTGTTGTCAACAGCTCGAAAGGGGTGGTGCCGTGAAAAATTCGAGGTATTCAGCCGGGAATCGAACCTAGACCCTTTGGCGTGTGAGCGTCGCACTCTACCCACTACGGTATGGCGGCCACAATAGAAATAATTGATAACTTTATTTACTTGGGGCTTAACCTTGGTTCAAAAATGAGTTTTCTAAACCACGTAGACACTCTAAAAAGTATTTTCGAGGCACGCTTAGACTTTTTATTATTTACGTAACGTTCCCTCTACGAAACCATTAAAGACAAGTTATTATGGAATTTTTCATTCTAACCTGCAATACAGAAGAACTTGTTAGGGGTCTATCTACCGAAGTAAACTACAACCGCTGCTAATAAGGAAGAGTTGCCATAAGCCTGGTAGATATCCAGACTTTAATTTGCTCTGTAACCAAAAAATCCTTCCAATTTGTCACCAGTACTATAGTACTTCACCGTAATTCACATTAAGCATCACTAGCCGTCTGTCAAAAGATACCACACCCAGATATGTAGGATCGTCCTCTAGGAAAATGTGGTCTATCTGTTACAAGCAAATATCTTTTTAACTCGTTCCGAACGTTAGCTTCTGCCATGTTAAGCGACAAAAAGTCCATCTTACATATAGTCGTTTTCTTAAGAATTCAAGTGGATGATATTCATGAAACCATTGAGGTTTGAAAGTAAGAATTTTTAGCGCCAAATTAATTTCACTCTAAATATAAATGCGTTCGTTGACTGCTTCTTGTACTTTACACCTTCATACTTCGCAGCTTTATATAACCTTAAGCCTTTTTCACCATATAACTCCTTATTGCTGCCACTAGAATGTTTGTTTGCTGTCTAGTGGAGATTTTCGATATTTGGGTACTTCAAATAGGTTGCAGGCTTTCTGTTCTTTTAGTGAAGATCACATTTTAGGACCATCTTTTCCCGATTTTAGTCCCTAAAGGACTTTCGCATTAGTTGCGGCTGGATGTTTTTTGTGCAAGAGGGCTAAGAATCGCAGAACTAGTACATGTTATAACATGTATTAGGATTTCATACATTTAATTTCTATTTTCTTTTAAATATTCTAGTTTTTTTTTTACTTAAACCACCTACGAAACATTAATGGCCCTAACATCTCTTTAAGAAATCTAGCCCCTAATGCTTTATATAAGAAATCGTATTTGTGAAGGCTTTCAGTTCGCTAGTCCTCATGACGATGAGGTTGCGGCTCCTGTTATTCATGCTGTTGTTCCTGCTTCTTCTTCTTCTTATGAGAGTACGCATAAAATAAGTTCTTGCAGGGCAAGCTACCCAAGACTATTGTGCCATCAAATATATATTATATTTTACACAGTGAACGATTCCCTTGAGGAAATTCACAAAAAAATTCGCGGACAGAGCGGCAGAGACTCTTCCCAGCTATCCGACTTATACCTTCGAATGAAAAATTAACCCAATGTATCAATATGAGTTTTATTCTGCCATTTTCCTAAACCAAACTTAAACCAAAAATTAGACCTATGCCCACGTCCGCTGGACAGCTTGTACGTGCAAGAGCAGTTTTGTCAACATTTTTCGGCTTGGGAACACTTCCACTTTCCGTCGGCTGGTATGCGCTTCGTGTTAACTGCCTCCCCTTGAAAATCTTCGTCCCGTAGTTATCAATGCTGAGGGGAAACGTCAGAGGAGTTTCCCCTCAGCAGAGTTGTCAGAGTTTACGAATCTGACAGGTTTATCCTAGGTAGGTCTACCTTCCGGTTCATCCTGCACAATATGATAATAACTGCGGGGATTATAATCAGGAAGAGAGCAACGTCATTCACCACTCCTGACCTCATCCTGTCAGTGAGAGTATGTAGTAGGCTGACATTACTCGGGCTCATATTGCTTGATTGCAGTAGTGTTCGTAAGCGCTGGCCGCAGAGCTTGTAGTGACGTAGTGGTACGACTCGTAAATGTGGTGTAATGAAGGCAGATAGTCTCATTGTTAATGTGTATTAGGCAAGTAGGTTAATTAGCGTCCTCAATGTGCCTTGGGTGATAAGTCGTTTAAGTTCGTAACGAATATGGTATTTTCATTGTTGAGTTCGACGATCTCTTCTGTGTTTGAGCGAAATGTGCAAGTCGCATGTCCCCATTTCAGAAGATGGGTGATACAGCCGTTTTCGTCTAGTTTTTTCAACTTCTCCTTTTCGCACACCATCATACTGCCCATAGTGAGACAATCCGTCAATACCGCATAGATTTCCCCATGATTAACTAAGACTCTGTCGTACGGCAAATAAACTTATTTTCCGTTTTGTATTGGTGACCACGTTAGTATTTGTATGAGGTTATATTCATTTTCACTGACCTTCGGCATCGATAAAACGTACAACAGCAGTCACTTCGTTACTGCTGCTTTCAATGACCCTATTGATCTACTCCGTGATATTTTGGGCAATTCTCAGGGTCTTTTCGGTGACGTCATAGTGCTGGCTGCCCCAATCCGCCGCGTCGTGATTGCCTGCTAGCCACTTTCAGTCAGAACCAATTCAGTTGATTGACCTTGGCCTCCACTGCGCCTTTCCTTTTAGCGAATCGAGGCGTTCGTACAATTGAGTCAGATGATGTTTTGCCCCTATTTTCCTATTCAGTGTCTTAACTCCATCCTTCACCACCTTGCTCCGTTCAGCTCCTCCAGGTTTGTAGTATGTAGTTGTATGATGTAAAAAAAAAGTTGCATGGTATCGTTGTACGTACAATAATTGCACTTAAAGTTACGTACAATGTTGGTTTCAATGTAATTTTATCTCATCTAAGACAATATTTTATTTTTAAACTAGATTACATTCTTGTTCTACTTGTTTCTGCAATATGCAATAGACTTGTGTCTTATGTGTGCTGCTTTCTTGTGCTGGAATTATACACATAGAACTTCAAAAATTTGTTTTGTGTATGCCTTTTTTGTGCTTTATGTGCTTGACTTATACATATAGGGCTTTATTTTCTGACCGAAATGCCATAGTACTCTATGATATTTTTTCCGCTGTATAGCCGAATGAATTCTACTATTATATGTATAGACTGATATGTCCAAAAGTTCCCTCAATTTCAAACCACTGTACTCAGCCTTAAGACCACGAAAGATTTCCAAGATTATTGAGTGAAATCGTTCCACCCGTTTACTGCCCTCATTGCGGTTAACAAGAGTTCGGTACAATTTTATGACAAGCATTTGGATGAAGTTGATCATAACTGGGCTAATGAGACTTCTCTCGTTGTCTGTAACTATCATTCTAGAAACCGCAAAGTAATGAAGAACTTTTATCAATTAATCCCTGAGATAAAGGGAAGATTTGTTCTTAATATGGAAGAGCTTGGCAAATTTCAAAGATTTATCCAAACAAGAGATAAACTTTTCTCATTGTATTTCAAAATATCCAAGTGTAATATCTCACAGAGATATGATGGAGTCGGAGTAGGTTGCAACTCGGGAGTTTCTGGGTGTCGATTTTACTTATTCGTAAGGCAAATGTCACAGGAACGCGTGATAAGGCTATTCATGCTGAGGAAATAATACTTTTCGAGAAGTTGATCTTTGTTTTCTCGGGCGTTTCTGTAGGCACGCCTATGCTCTTTACTTGTGAAGTCCCATACCCGATCTTCGTTAGCGACATCTTCAACAATTCTTTGAGTAATTCGGATTTTATAGATCACGAAATTCTGCTTATATACATTCTGTAGTAACTCAATGCAGCACTCAGGAATCTTGATGCCGTTTATGACATTTGGTTTCAATTTCGTCTTAAGAATTTCTATTTGCGCTGGCTTGTCTAGGTATTCCACCGCGTCTTGAATAGCCTGGGTGTGGTTCCTCATAAATAGTAAGACTTTTTTTCAGACTTATCACTTCTAAATGCGGAATTAGATCGAATCCTGGGCTGCACTGTGCATTGTCTCGGTGGCAAATTTGGTTGAATTTGTAGCATTGCTGATGGGCTCCGTGAAGGATTCTTCCTCCACAATCATCAGAGTTTGCAGTATCCGTTGAAGAGTTACCATTGGAAGCAGTTTCCTTATAGAATTATAGTGTAACGAGTTCACTTGACATTCCGCTTTAGGATTCGCTGAGGCGGAGAAGTTCTGGTTACCGATTATAAGTCTTGAGAGAGCATTGGCAATGACATTGGATTTATCTGGTCTTTACACCAATTCGCAGTTAATTTTAATTTTGCATTATAGTTTCGGTTTCCTAGTTTCGGTTTCCGGGCGTACGCCATTAGGTGTTATCACATATCTAAGGAATTCCACTTGGGTGTCCACGAAGTGGGCCTTTTCTAGGTTAACCTTTAGGTTAGCTCGGGTCAGGCTATCCATAACCATCAATGGCAATTGATGGTTACCTACCAATTTTACTATGCTTTAGAGTTGTCATGTCCCGGTTCTTTGCACAGTGCAGATAGAGAACCCGTTTCATTTAAGAGCAGTCTTCTTCTTTTTTTTTGTGGCGCTTCAGTCCGGGGTGGACCTGGGCTTCAACCAACATGCCTCTCCAGCCAGCACGATCTTTCGCTAGCTTTCTTCAACTGCGCACTTCAAGTTACTTAAGGTCCTTCTCCACTTGTGTTCGCCACCTTAGCCTAGGCCGTCCTCTGTTGCGTTGTCCCAGTGGCTTTAATTCGAAGACTTTTCGGACATTAGCAGTGGTGTACATACGCTCTACATGGCCTAGCCGTCTTAAGCGTTGTATCCGATGACGACTAGGCACATGTCGCTGTACAGCCCATAGAGTTCGTCATTATATCTTCTCCTCCAGATGCCATCAACGCAAACAGGCATCTGGAGGAGAACGTTGTCTTTTCAACATTGGCCGGGACAAGGATTCTGGAGGCCCCAACCACCATACTCAAAGCACCCTCCGCCCGCAGGGGCGCTGAAAACAATGATTCTTGCCACTCACTCTACGATGCCCTCAGTGGCGGAGAGGCTCAGCCTGATACGCCTAATCTCCTGGCTCAGGGTCAGGAAGCTTGCCAGAGTGCCACCTCTAATGGCGCGTCTCAGAAATCCGAAAAGGAGGAACGACTCCTAAAAGATCCGGCACCTGGGGGGCCCCTAAGACCCAAAGGAATAGGAGGCGCAAAGAGATCACGAGAGTGGTTGAAGGCGCAAGGGTCGAAGGCAGTACCTTTTCAATGGCGAAAGCAAATGGAATTAGGTCAGTAGTCTTCCTCCGGCTCTCAAAGAAAAAAGCGAAAAACGTCTTCGCCCATTCCTATTGGCAGCACCCCTCGCACGCAAGGTCCGCAAGACACCAGTGCCGCACCTAGTACTGGCTGCGGCTCGGATAAGCGTAAATTGACTGCTGCGGGAGAGCCCGCCAATAGACTCAAACGCGCGGCAAGCGGAAAACGAGATCCACAGCCCTATAAGAAGGCTGCCATATCATCCCTGCTTCTGCGAATAGGGAAAGCTGACAATGACGACAGCATGACCGACGCAGAATGCAATCACTGCAAAGATCAGCTGTGGGAGCTGGCTAAGGCAGAGAACGCTTGCTTCCAAGGGCTGTGCTCTGGAAAACGGAACATTTTTGGTGAAGTGCTCCACACAGCAATCTCTTGAGTGGCTGAGCACTTCCGTGACGAAAATTCCCCTCTGGAAACCACAAGCTTTGAGTTTCTCGGACCCATAAAACTCACGGGCGCCATCTGCTGGATCCCGGGGCCACTCAGGAACACGGCGGATGTGCTGGCGCGTCTCCGCATCCAGAACCCTGGTCTCGAAACCAGAAGGTGGAAGGTTTTCTCCCACAGGGAGAGCAAGAACCGGGAAAGCAAAGACGGTTCTACTCTCGTTGTGGGCCTGGACCGACTTTCGGTTGAGACCATCGTCTCCAGATACGGCTCTCGTCCCTATCTGCACCTTGGACGGATTAACTTCCGCCTCATGTCCAAGGTTTGCGAATAAGGGATGCTTTCCACGGTAACTTTGCATGCCACTGTTTACCCAGATCAACCTTCATCATTCTAAGGATGCTACTGCAATCCTATGTAGCAGACTTTCCATGATGAAGACAAAATCACACATCGTGTCTATCCAGGAACCATGGGTGTGGAAAAATCGTATCTGTGGCCTTGGTAGTCTACGAGGCTTTTCCCCACTCTTCGACGAGCGATCGAGAGCTTGTCTATCTGTGGACAAGATTTAGTTGCTGCGGTTATAAACTATAAATCAGGCAGATCATGGCTTAATTTTGTTGTGGCTTCGGCCTACTTCCCCTACGACTCTGTCCTACCACCTCCACCAAGAGAAGTAGCGGAACTCTTAGAGTACTGCGAATCGAAAAAGATGGGTCTCATTATCTGTTGTGACGCTAATGCTTAGAACATCTTCTGGGGCAGCAGCAAATGTAACAGAAGAGGGTCGTATCTTGTCGATTTCGCACTTTCGTCTGGCTTGACCATAAACAACGTTGGATCGCAACCAACGTTTGTCACGACAAGAAGACAGGAGGTGATTGACTTAACGTTATCAAATAGATATCTTAAGGAGATCACAGACTGGAAAGTTCTGTCGGAAGTGTCCATGTCGGACCATAGATGCATAGAGTTCCTTCCCAGAAGTGGGTCTTATTTAGATCTAATGCTAATTGACAGACGACTGACACTACGAGACGTGGACACTCGCACTAGGAATTGTCTGACAAAGGTGGAGTACGACAGTGATCACTGTGGTCTGGCCGCGGTTATTCAGATCCCGAACGAGCTGGTGGAGCTTGAAGAGTTCGCAGAGACGCACCCTTTCGATTACCGAAGGGCACGTTGGCCGCGTTTCTCTAGGATCCTATCCAGAGAACTACGTTCGAGCGAGATGACGCCACCTTCGAACAGAAACCTGACGAACGAAGAGGTTGATAGGTGCCTCATACAAGTAGACGACGTGATTAAACGAACCATGTACAGGACGCTTCCTAAGTTATCACCTACGACAGATGGCGACATTTATCGTAACGAAACCATCGACGCACTGCAAGTGCAAAAAAGCAGACTGCTGTCGAGACTAAAGACTCTGTACAGACGCTTTACCGACCCAGACGACCCGGAAATACGGTCGCTCAAGTCACAGCTGAAGAACATCCAGAAGTTGATTCGGATGAACTACCGAATTGCTGTCAATTCGTATTGGGGAGATAGGATTCGGGCCGTGCGTTCTAACGGTCCGGGTATGTTTCCCCAAATCAACCGAATCTTCCGAAGGAGGGGTCATAACGACTTGGAGGCTGTTCGACTTGACAGGACAACCGACAATATAAATATACTGACTTCGGTTGGCATAGATTCGGATGAGGTCGTGCTTGACAATGAGTTCTTCATTGTTGAGGATGCTCAAGAGAAGGTGGAGGCAATAGGAGCTGTTTTTCAGGAAGTGTACACGGTCAACGAGTCCTGTAGGCCGAACCACGACCTGGAGAACAGAGCCCTGCTAAACCACGTCTACCTTCGAAATGAGATACAACAGTGGCGTTCTGAGAATCCTGGATTTACCAGATTCGATGACGAAAATCAGGCAACCAATGCCATCGCCCAAGATGGCTCCAATGCCATCCTCATTTCGAAGGAGGAACTCAAACACATCTTCAACGGCTTGAAGAACAAAAAGTCGACTGGTATAGACGGGATACCGAATATAGTGCTGCGCCATCTCCCTGACTAGGCGGTCGAAATATACACAATACTGTTCAACAATGCACTGAGTAATGCACATTACCCAGCGCATTGGAAGACGGCAGTAGTGCAACCCATCCCCAAAAGGGGCAAAGATTCGTCGCTTCCGAAAAATCTTCGGTCGATAAGTCTTCTACCTTGCATAAGCAAGGTTTTCGAGAAGATTGTCAATAGAGTCCTGATCCAGTGGACTGAGGACAACAAAATTATACCGAATAACCAGTTTGGATTTAGGGCGAGGCATGATACCGTACATGTCGCGTCAAAATTGGTTTCGGACATTCAGTGGAACAACCACAAAACCCAGTGCACCGGGGCCTGTCTCGTTGACTTGGAAAAGGCATTCGACACCGTATGGCTAGAAGGCGTCTTTTTTAAGTTGACGAGGATGGGTATAAGCAAACCGCTGCTTTACACGATCTTCAATAGTGGCAATAAAGTTTCCACAAATGTTTTCCAAATAAAAAATGGACTCCAGCAGGGTGCAGTAAGCTCACCAATCCTTTTCGCTATTTTCACTAGCGAACTGATTGGCTCCATGCGCAACTTGATCGCGTTCGCCGACGATTGGGTTGCATACCGGACGGCACCAAACATAGAGGTCATAAACGTGCTCCTGCAGCGTGACTTCGAAGAAATCCAGCGATTTTGCGACGACTGGAAGTTGAAAATCAACTTCCAGAAGTGTGAAACTATTCTCTTCCGGACTCAAGGGATACGAAGAAGAATTGGCGCAAGTTCGAAATATTGGACCCACAGGGTCAGCCACTAGCCGTAAAGAGTGTAGTGAGATATCTTGGCATTATGTTGGACCAGTATCTGTATGGTGGTATCCATGTAGATACAGCTTTGACGAAAGCTAAGAAATGCTTCGCTATGGCAAGTGGGTTGTTCTATAACAGCCAACTTGACTCCAAAGTAAAACGAATCTGCTACACGGCCCTCATCCGGCCAATAATGGTGTATGGCTGCCCGGTGTGGTTCATGTGAGTCCTTCCCAAATGGGAAAGATGAGGGTGTTTGAGAGGCAATGTCTCAGGGCCTGCCTCCGGTTGTATCGAACACCTGAATCCGATTACAAGAAATTCTATCCCAACGAGGTCTTGTATAACGAAGCAAACGTGAACAGGGTTGATAATTTCATTATTAAGCTGATTCGGAGGCATGTTGCACGAGCCATGACTTCTGAAAACGATCTCATATTTGGGGCCTACTACCCAAATGAAGAGTACCATGAGAACGCTCGCCGAAGGGGTTTCATTCCACCGGAAGCGTTCTTGTATCTTGATCGCATTGGACTGATCCAGGATGCGGAGGCATGTCCAATTATCTACCACGTGGTGAGAAGGACGGTGGAGAGGCGACTGATGTACGACGACAACGTCGCAAGTGTCGCAGGTCCGGATACTCTCCGGTATAGCACATCCGTCTCCATCCGTGATAGGATGGACACAGATAAAGCCCGGGGGTTCTATTGGTGGTTGGAGCCACACCAGGAGCTGTTGTCAACCTAGATAGGTTTTAAGTTGGTCCCCCACGGCCCATTTCGTCTCCAGATACGGCTCTCGTCCCTATCTGCACCTTGGACGGATTAACTTCCGCCTCATGTCCAAGGTTTGCGAATAAGGGATGCTTTCCACGGTAACTTTGCATGCCACTGTTTACCCAGATCAACCTTCATCATTCTAAGGATGCTACTGCAATCCTATGTAGCAGACTTTCCATGATGAAGACAAAATCACACATCGTGTCTATCCAGGAACCATGGGTGTGGAAAAATCGTATCTGTGGCCTTGGTAGTCTACGAGGCTTTTCCCCACTCTTCGACGAGCGATCGAGAGCTTGTCTATCTGTGGACAAGATTTAGTTGCTGCGGTTATAAACTATAAATCAGGCAGATCATGGCTTAATTTTGTTGTGGCTTCGGCCTACTTCCCCTACGACTCTGTCCTACCACCTCCACCAAGAGAAGTAGCGGAACTCTTAGAGTACTGCGAATCGAAAAAGATGGGTCTCATTATCTGTTGTGACGCTAATGCTTAGAACATCTTCTGGGGCAGCAGCAAATGTAACAGAAGAGGGTCGTATCTTGTCGATTTCGCACTTTCGTCTGGCTTGACCATAAACAACGTTGGATCGCAACCAACGTTTGTCACGACAAGAAGACAGGAGGTGATTGACTTAACGTTATCAAATAGATATCTTAAGGAGATCACAGACTGGAAAGTTCTGTCGGAAGTGTCCATGTCGGACCATAGATGCATAGAGTTCCTTCCCAGAAGTGGGTCTTATTTAGATCTAATGCTAATTGACAGACGACTGACACTACGAGACGTGGACACTCGCACTAGGAATTGTCTGACAAAGGTGGAGTACGACAGTGATCACTGTGGTCTGGCCGCGGTTATTCAGATCCCGAACGAGCTGGTGGAGCTTGAAGAGTTCGCAGAGACGCACCCTTTCGATTACCGAAGGGCACGTTGGCCGCGTTTCTCTAGGATCCTATCCAGAGAACTACGTTCGAGCGAGATGACGCCACCTTCGAACAGAAACCTGACGAACGAAGAGGTTGATAGGTGCCTCATACAAGTAGACGACGTGATTAAACGAACCATGTACAGGACGCTTCCTAAGTTATCACCTACGACAGATGGCGACATTTATCGTAACGAAACCATCGACGCACTGCAAGTGCAAAAAAGCAGACTGCTGTCGAGACTAAAGACTCTGTACAGACGCTTTACCGACCCAGACGACCCGGAAATACGGTCGCTCAAGTCACAGCTGAAGAACATCCAGAAGTTGATTCGGATGAACTACCGAATTGCTGTCAATTCGTATTGGGGAGATAGGATTCGGGCCGTGCGTTCTAACGGTCCGGGTATGTTTCCCCAAATCAACCGAATCTTCCGAAGGAGGGGTCATAACGACTTGGAGGCTGTTCGACTTGACAGGACAACCGACAATATAAATATACTGACTTCGGTTGGCATAGATTCGGATGAGGTCGTGCTTGACAATGAGTTCTTCATTGTTGAGGATGCTCAAGAGAAGGTGGAGGCAATAGGAGCTGTTTTTCAGGAAGTGTACACGGTCAACGAGTCCTGTAGGCCGAACCACGACCTGGAGAACAGAGCCCTGCTAAACCACGTCTACCTTCGAAATGAGATACAACAGTGGCGTTCTGAGAATCCTGGATTTACCAGATTCGATGACGAAAATCAGGCAACCAATGCCATCGCCCAAGATGGCTCCAATGCCATCCTCATTTCGAAGGAGGAACTCAAACACATCTTCAACGGCTTGAAGAACAAAAAGTCGACTGGTATAGACGGGATACCGAATATAGTGCTGCGCCATCTCCCTGACTAGGCGGTCGAAATATACACAATACTGTTCAACAATGCACTGAGTAATGCACATTACCCAGCGCATTGGAAGACGGCAGTAGTGCAACCCATCCCCAAAAGGGGCAAAGATTCGTCGCTTCCGAAAAATCTTCGGTCGATAAGTCTTCTACCTTGCATAAGCAAGGTTTTCGAGAAGATTGTCAATAGAGTCCTGATCCAGTGGACTGAGGACAACAAAATTATACCGAATAACCAGTTTGGATTTAGGGCGAGGCATGATACCGTACATGCCGCGTCAAAATTGGTTTCGGACATTCAGTGGAACAACCACAAAACCCAGTGCACCGGGGCCTGTCTCGTTGACTTGGAAAAGGCATTCGACACCGTATGGCTAGAAGGCGTCTTTTTTAAGTTGACGAGGATGGGTATAAGCAAACCGCTGCTTTACACGATCTTCAATAGTGGCAATAAAGTTTCCACAAATGTTTTCCAAATAAAAAATGGACTCCAGCAGGGTGCAGTAAGCTCACCAATCCTTTTCGCTATTTTCACTAGCGAACTGATTGGCTCCATGCGCAACTTGATCGCGTTCGCCGACGATTGGGTTGCATACCGGACGGCACCAAACATAGAGGTCATAAACGTGCTCCTGCAGCGTGACTTCGAAGAAATCCAGCGATTTTGCGACGACTGGAAGTTGAAAATCAACTTCCAGAAGTGTGAAACTATTCTCTTCCGGACTCAAGGGATACGAAGAAGAATTGGCGCAAGTTCGAAATATTGGACCCACAGGGTCAGCCACTAGCCGTAAAGAGTGTAGTGAGATATCTTGGCATTATGTTGGACCAGTATCTGTATGGTGGTATCCATGTAGATACAGCTTTGACGAAAGCTAAGAAATGCTTCGCTATGGCAAGTGGGTTGTTCTATAACAGCCAACTTGACTCCAAAGTAAAACGAATCTGCTACACGGCCCTCATCCGGCCAATAATGGTGTATGGCTGCCCGGTGTGGTTCATGTGAGTCCTTCCCAAATGGGAAAGATGAGGGTGTTTGAGAGGCAATGTCTCAGGGCCTGCCTCCGGTTGTATCGAACACCTGAATCCGATTACAAGAAATTCTATCCCAACGAGGTCTTGTATAACGAAGCAAACGTGAACAGGGTTGATAATTTCATTATTAAGCTGATTCGGAGGCATGTTGCACGAGCCATGACTTCTGAAAACGATCTCATATTTGGGGCCTACTACCCAAATGAAGAGTACCATGAGAACGCTCGCCGAAGGGGTTTCATTCCACCGGAAGCGTTCTTGTATCTTGATCGCATTGGACTGATCCAGGATGCGGAGGCATGTCCAATTATCTACCACGTGGTGAGAAGGACGGTGGAGAGGCGACTGATGTACGACGACAACGTCGCAAGTGTCGCAGGTCCGGATACTCTCCGGTATAGCACATCCGTCTCCATCCGTGATAGGATGGACACAGATAAAGGCCGGGGGTTCTATTGGTGGTTGGAGCCACACCAGGAGCTGTTGTCAACCTAGATAGGTTTTAAGTTGGTCCCCCACGGCCCATTTAGGATAAGTTAGAGTAGGTTAGGTATTAAGATACAATTAAAAAAAAAAAAAATTCTTAGTCGTAAGTGTATCTAAGTTAGAATAGGTTATATTAAGTTAGATTAAGTTTTTATTAAAAAAATAGATAACTTAGTTTTTTAAAACTTTTCTTTGTTTTGAATCGCAACTAATTTTATTAATTTAAAAATAAAAAAGTATTAACGCCGAAAAGCAAAAAATAAATAAATTATTAGTTTAGCTTAGAGCGCCCGCATAGGGCCAGTAAGTAGTTTTTAGAAATCATATTAGTCATGCCTAGGTTAAGCATTTTGTTCCTAGTTTTAAGATAGCATTAGTTATATAAAAAATAAAATGCATTTTTAAACTAAACTAAAACTAATGCATAGAGTTCCGAATCGAATGTAAAAACAAAGTCTCGCAAAGGAGTAGGAACCCTAGGAGAACAAACTGGCCAATGTTTAGGGAAGAGTTAGCAAATCGCACTGTGCCTCTCCCCAAACTCAGAACGAGGCGTAAGGTTGAGGTGGCAGTTCGGAACCTGAACGACACCCTAACTAAATGTTTCGAACTGACATGGCCAGTCAGCAAACCCCCTTTCCGTGGTGGAACGCGGAATGGCAGAGAAAGCGCAAGGAAACCAGAAAACTTCTGAATAGGTCATTTAAGACCAATCTGGAAGAGGCCTGGGACCTGTATCGATTAAAACAAAAAGAATATAAAAGGCTTATTCGAGCTTCGAAAAGTGCCTCTTATAAAGACTTTTGTGGGAAAATCGAAACACTCAGTGAAACCAGTAGACTAGTGAAAGTCCTCAAAAGGGACAAAGCAGTGAGGCTGGACACACTAAGAAAACCAGACGGTACCTACACCGAGTCTAAAGCTGAGACCCTCCAACTCATGCTTGAGACTCACTTCCCTTGGAACCGGATCACAGTTGGCTTAAAACCAGTGCCGATTTCCGAAACTGGGGATGAGCAGACAAATTCTACTCGCAGAGGCTGGTATATTTCATCGCTCGTCATAACTGATTAAGCCATCAAGTACGCTGTAGTGTCTTTTGATGGTTTCAAGTCACCGGGCACCGATGGCATATATGCAGCACTGCTGCAAAAGGGCATAGACCCTATACTGCCGGCTCTGAAAAGAATTTTCACTGCCAGCCTCGCGCTGGCATACATTCCAAGTACCTGGCGTACAGTGAGGGTAGCCTTTATACCGAAAACTGGTAAAGGAGACTACTCACTCGCCAAAAACTTCAAGCCTATAAGTCTCACCTCCTTCATGCTAAAATGCTTGGAGAGGTTGGTCGAACTGCACCTGAGCAAAAACGCTCTGCGATCACACCCTCTATTTCAAATGCAACATGCCTACCAGCGCGGAAAATCTGCACTTCAAAATCTCGTCGGTAGAATTGAAAGTGCATTTGACAGGAAAGACTACGCACTGGGCATTTTCATCGACATAGAGGGCGCCTTTGACAATGCGACTTTCGATGGCATGTGTAACGCGGCCAGGAATCACGGCGTAGATGAACCATTGGTGTTGTGGATAAGAGCAATGCTAATGAACAGGACTATAATCGCGGAGGCGGAGTGTGACAAGTTTGTAATGTCGAAGGTTAACAGGGTCTGCCCCCAAGGCGGGGTCCTGTCTTCCGTCCTATATTGCATGTTGGTCGATTCTTTGCTTTCCGTTTTGAATAGTTCTATCACCTACGCCCAGGCTTATGCAGACGATGTAGCCGTATTGGTTACCAGGCCATGCCTTGCGGCCGGCAGCGCACGCGGGCAGGCGGCTCTTGACATGATCGATAGCTGGTGTACCAGGAATGGGCTTTCAGTCAACCCTCTTAAAACTGAGGCTGTTCTCTTTACGATAAGAAGGAATATGACTGGTTTGACTCAACTGACACTCAAAGGCGTCAATATCCCACTTTCCAATTAAGCCAAATATCTAGGTGTTATCCTGGACAGTAAACTTCTCTGGAAAAGACACATTGCGACAAAAACCTCCAAGGCGCTGTCAGTCTTCTAGCAATACAAGGGAGTTTTTAGCAAAGCCTGGGTTCCAAAAGATCGGTTTAGATCGACTAGTAATCTAAGAAAAAAACAAAAGGGAGTCTAGAAAAGGAAAAAGAAGGAGTTGGATCTGTGAATTGTGGAGTAGTGAAAATTATAGCTTTTCATAAAAACAGAAAAAAATTAAGTTAACACACAAAAAAGGGAAAAATTAAATGAATCTATAAATAATCCAGTGCTAAATAAAAAAGATGCAAAGTGGAAAAATGACAAAAATGATTGGAGATCCAACTTGGCAGATCTCTATGCTATAACCATACATACATCTTCTTCTTCGGATGGCGCTACAGTCCGGGGTGGACCTGGGCCTCAACCAACATGCCTCTCCAGCTAGCACGATCTCTTCCCAGCTGCCTCCAATTGCGCACTCCAAGTTGGTTGAGGTCCTTTTCCACTTGTGTGCGCCATCTCAGTCTAGGACGTCCTCTGTTGCGTTGTCCCTGTGGTTCGAATTCGAAAACTCTTCGGGCCGGAGCAGTGCTGTCCATGCGCTCTTCATGGCCTAGCCACCTTAAGCGTTGTACCCGTAGACGCTTGATTAGGCTCATGCCGCCGTACAGCCCATACAGTTCGTGGTTGAATCTTCTCCTCCAGATGCCATCAAAGCAAACAGGACCAAAAATCGCACACAGAACTTTTCTCTCGAAGAGACCAATGGCTTCCTCATCCGCTTTTAGTAGCGTCCAGGTTTCTGCGCCGTAAAGCAGGACTGGGATGATCAAGGTGTTGTACAAAGTCACTAGACGTCGATGTTCTGCGTCCTTCTTCGATGACAGCATATACTTCGTTTTGCCCTCGTTTACCACCAGTCCCACTTTAGCCGCTTCCGCTTCAATGATAGCAAACGCCTCATTGACGGCTCGCTGAGTTCGGCCGATCACGTCAATGTCATCCGCATAAGCTAGCAATTGAACGGACTTGTGGAAGATCGTGCCTCTGGTGTTGACGTGTGAGTTCCGCACGATCCCCTCAAGGATGATGTTAAAGAAGTCGCATGACAGCGCATCGCCTTGTCTAAATCCTTTTTTGACATCGAAGGTCTCGGTGAGTTCGCTACCGACCTTGACGGAGCAGCGAGAGTTCTCCATCGTCATCCTACACAATCTGACGAGTTTGGTAGGGATGCCAAAACTTGACATGGCACTGTATAGCTCGTCTCTATGCACGCTGTCATACGCGGCCTTGAAATCGACAAATAGATGGTATCGATTTGTACTTCTTGGGACTTCTCCAGGATCTGCCGCAGTGTGAAGATCTGGTCGATTTTGGACTTCCCTGGCCTGAAACCACACTGATAAGGACCTATCAGGTTATGGACAAACGATCTTAGACGCTCACACAATACGGCAGAGAAAATCTTGTATGCGATGGTAAGAAAGCTGATCCCTCGGTAGTTGGCGCAGTCGAAGGGGTCTCCTTACTTGTGAACCGGACAAACGATGCTGAGATTCCACTCGTCGGGCATGCTTTCCTCCGACCATATCTCACAGATGAGCTGGTGCATGCACCCAACCAGCTCCTCCCCAGCCGCTTTGAACAGCTCTGCGGTAAAAATTTCGGACGTCATTCCTGCCTAGCACCTCTCCATTTCCTCGACCGCGCGCTTCTCGTGCTCATTCTTTTTTCTTCTGAGAAGCCGGTTCTCTTCCCTTCTTCTCTGTTTGTAGAACTCACAAACAGCTCTCGTCGTTCGATGCAGCGTTGCCTTGTATGCTTCTTGTTTGGCTGCATGCACCTGCCTACACTCGTCGATAAACCATGGGTTCCTCTTAGATGGTGGCGTGAAACACAGCACATCAGTGGCGGCCTCTTTGATGGCTTCTTGTGCAGGCAGCGTCGGACTTTGAGACAGTTTCAGGGAGACTCGATCGGCAAAGGCTCTAGCGATCGGCTGCGATTGTAGCTTTCCGACATTAAACTGTTTTGACCTGTCTCGACTCCGTTGCTCTCTCGATATCCGGGTTCTTACCTTGGCTACAACAAGGTGATGATCCGAGTCGATGTTTGCACCTCGGAAGGTTCCGACATCGAGAATATTGGAGGAGTGTCTGACGTCGATCGCAACGTGATCAATCTGGTTGACGGTTGATTGATCAGGTGATCGCCAGGTACCTTTATGAATGTTGAGGTGTGGGAACCGCGTGCTGGCCACAGAGAGATTTCGCCTCGAGGCGAAGTCAACTAGCCTGAGTCCGTTTCCGGAGGTGTTGGCGTGCAGGCTGTGTCTTCCGATGACTTTAGCAAAGACTTCTTCTCTTCCCAGCTGAGCGTTGAAATCTCCTAGAAATCTTGGTGTCGTAGCTGGGGCATCGATCATATGTCCTTTCTAGGAGGTGATAGAAATCCTCTTTACTGCTGTCATCTTTTTCCTCTGTCGGGGCGTGGGCGCATATGAGGCTTATATTCCCGACTTTAGCCTTGATGCGGATTGTTATGAGGCGTTCGCTTATGTATTGGAAGCTTAAGACTTTTTGCCTAAGTCTGCCTCGAACAACAAAACCGCATCCAAATAAGCGTTTCCCTCTCTCCCTGTAGCAGTCGCCGTGGTATATGTCGCAGTTTCTCACTCTTCTCGTGCCCGGCCCATCCCACCGCATTTCCTGAATTGCGGCAATGTCTGCTTTATAGCAGTCCAGGGTCTCCGCAAGTTCATCGGCTGCACGTGGTCTGTTTAGGGACCTAACATTCCACGTGCATATCCGTAGAGCATTATCCTTTTTTCGTTTGCGTGGGTCGTCAACAGTGAATCCATCCATATCCGAGGCATTCGGTTGTTTCGCAACTGGTTATTTTTAATGTGCCCGGGCAGTTACCCCGACGGGTGAACAACAACCAGTACCCGATGGCTACCAACGTGGAGGTAGAATAAGCACAATTGGTGTGTGGAAGACAGTTACAGCAGCTGGGCATCGCCAGGTTGATACCAATCAGTGCTTACCCTGTTCTTACATCACTCAGCCATACATACATATGTGTATATATATATAGTGCAGTGAAAAAAAAAAGTTTGTGCACAAAACAAAAAAAAATAGTACTTATTTTAATATAAAAGCAAACCTACGGCGACAAAAAAAGAAACATGTGTTTTAAGGAAATTTGAAGCCCACGCCAAGGGCAGAGTGCAAAAACAAAAAAAACGAGAAAAAGGAAATAACAACGATTAACAATTAGTTTTCCAAAAAGAAAAGGAATTGTGCACAAGTGGATTAACCCTGCGATCAATACCAGGTGCTTTACTTGTTTTTGAGTTGCTTATTATTTCTTTGATTTCTTCTAGGGTAAATGCAGAATCTAACTTTTCGTCTAAGAACATAGGGGCTGCATATTGAAATAGCGGAGAGGTTAATGGAGCATTAAGAAGTTTATTAAAATAATTCCTGAGTTGCGTGGCTTTAAGAGTTACAGATATGTTAGACGTGTAACCATTAAGGTATTTGACAGCTTTCCAGAACTGAGCAGGAGATTTAGAGGTGTTTATGAGGTGTTTACAGCTTCAATAGAAACATATTTAGTAAAAAACTTATCAACAAATTCACAAAAAAAAATTGTTTCCAACCATACAATGATCGAACAGCTCGAAGGACCCGGCAACGGAGCAGTCCCCCCAACAACAGGCGCGGTTACAAGACGAACCGACTACCTACGCAACGCTACACGAGACTGGCGGTAAGGGAAGGACGTTACCAACTGACGGACCATGAACGGGAGCCACCAGAAGATATTTACGCCGACGCGCACCGAAGGGAAGACACTGGCACTCCCTTTGACATACAGAGACAAAAGCGACCGGAGGTATCACGGCCCATTTCCCACTTGTGGGAAGAGGAAACGTCGGGACTAGCCCTTCCCAGACAACGACAGGACGTTGGATCAAGACGTACAAACCTGGGAGAGAGTGAAGGAATCCCAGACGGTGCAAGGGTGTCAGACGAAGCTGGCAGTTCCCAGACCAAGGACAAGGACAGACAGACCCAAAAGGAAATGCTGGCTGTGATTAACAGCAACATGGCCCAGATGGAGCACATGATGGGGACGTGTCGAGACCAGTTCAGCCTACTATCGGCTAGGTTGGATAGGTTAGAAACCTCCCCATCCCATCGTAGAGTGCAACCTCTTGTACGAGGACGTGACTTACCGTGGACGGAGACGCGACACTCAACGGCAACAGGACAGATCAGGTGGCACGAGGAAGATACGGGTAGGACCTGGCAACATTCATCGGCGTCCCAAAGGACGAAAGTCGACTTGCATAAGTGGGGAGTCAAATATGACGGAACAAATAAGACAATGTCAGTGGACATGTAAGGTCGCTCCTTACATAGTCGCAGAAGTTGACATTCCGTCACCTTCGAGCACAGGTAACTTACAACAGGCTCTCTAGCCAGAGCAGGCCAAGCTGCTGGAGGAAACCAAGATACTGTTTCCATCCTTAGCTGTAATGGGATTGGGTAAAACTAGCCTCGAAGAACACATTATTGAGGTGGAAGACGAAAAGATGCCCATCAAGCAGAATCATTATCCAATTTCCTCAGCGATACTGAAACTCCTATACGACGAGCTCGATAGGATGCTCTAGTTGGGAGTTATCGAGGAGAGAAACAGTGCTTGGAGTTCTCCAGTGATATTGGTCCGTAAGCCTGGTATAAACAGATTGTGTCTGGATTCACGGAAAGTCAATTCAGTGACAAAAAAAGGCGCATACCCTCTTCCTCACATTGAGGGTCTCCTCAGTAGGCTACAGGAGACTCGCTATATCTCACGAATAGATCTGAAAGACACATTCTGGCAGATCCCTTTGGAGCCCAAGTCAAGAGAGAAGACGGCTTTCACGGTCCCTGGATGGCCATTATACCAGTTCACGGTGATGCCGTTCGGACTGTGTAACGCCGCCCAGAGAATGTGTAGGCTGATGGATAAAGTCATACTCTCCCGGCTGCAGGAGAATGTCTTTGTATATCTCGATGACCTCTTGGTTTGTTCTCCATATTTTGGGACACACATCAGGCTACTCGGAGAGGTACCGGCATGCCTACGGAATGCTGGACTGAACATCAACGTGGAGAAGAGCAAATTTTTCTATAAGGAGATCAAGTACCTGGGCTACATCGTTGGTGACGGATGTCTACGTACAGTTCCTGACAAGGTGTCAGCGGTCGAGAACTTTCCAGTTCCGAAGACTTGCAAGGAACTCCGACGGTTCTTAGGGATGACGGGATGGTATAGGATCTTTATACCAAATTTTGCGTCTATAACAGCCCCCATGACCGACTGCTTGAAAAAAGGAAAGACGTTTCTGCTAACACGAGAAGCGCTTAACGCGTTTGACTTACTGAAAAAGACTTTGGTGTCCGCACCAATACTCACAAACCCAGATTTCAAGAAACGCTTCTACATACAGTGCGACGCATCAACGACTGGCGTCGGAAGCGTGCTTTTCCAAATGGATGAGCAGAATAGCGAGCTTGAATACTATGCGGCTGTTCTGTCGGTAAAGAAGTTCAAGACTTACGTAGAGGGTTTGCTGTTTACTATCATTACCGATCATGAAAGCTTGAGAACTTTTATTATATCTTATCTATTATAAGAGTCTACAATATTTTATTATTTTTGAATAATATGGCCGCTGTCTTTAGCTGAGCTGCACCGTACTATTCATTGGTGAGTTATTCTTACAACTAACTTACACAAATCTACGAACGCCAGAAGAAGGTATATCCAAACAGAAGAATTACTTCACCTACTTCCGCAACGTTCTGGAGTCGGCAATTCCCTTACTTGTGTTCCCATTTCACAATTCGTCACCCAATGCATTCTTATTTCCCCATAGGTTAACTGAATGCATTGGTTTAGTTTTTCATTCCCGGACATTGTCACTTAAGTGGGTCAACATAAAAGTGATGATGTCAACTTTTTGTTTTGTACTGAGTGCATTGCCCAATCTAATGAATCAATGACGAAATGTGTGAACACAAGCAATATCGCATTGAAGTATGGTATGACCAATACTTAACTCCTCCTTGCTTAGACAAAATTTTCTCCGAAAAATTATTCAGAGTTTCGTTATTCAGTGAAATTTCTTTTGGGTTATTAATTTTGACTTCAATTCTCCCTGTTCTTCTGACACTCTTACAATTTCAAAAATTATGATTATTATTACGATTACAATTATTACAAATGTAGATGAAATTACATATATTTTATCCTTATGGTATTGAAGAACTTCAAGTACATAACTTTTATCAATTTTTTGTAACTCTTTAACTTTTTCAAACATTGTATTTATTGTTACATTTTCTTTAGGTATTTCTTCATAGTAGAGCTGAAGTATATAATTTCTTTCCTTGTTTTGTATAACTTAATTATTAATTATTAATTATAATATGACAATTTTGAATATTAATTATATAATTTCCTTGAAGAGCTGAGTTTATAGAATCATAGTAGTTTTGAATGGCTACATTTTCCAAATTTTTGACAACAAATATTTATTCACTTAATTTAACAATTTCCAGGTTTTTACTAATTTTCCAACATGTTTTTTTGGTAATACAATACAATCCTCTAATTCATTAATATTATTCTTATGGATATCATATTTATATTCCTTCCCTTCATAAGTTATTATGATATAGGGCTCTAAATCAATTTCTTGATTGTCTAAATTTGGAATAGGCAAAACTATTTTGTAGGAAGGCTTATGATCTGCTCGGGTACTTTTAAGGCTATAATTATAGAGTTGTTTGGATACTACATAACACCAGCTTTAATGTTTTTTAATTTACCGGAACTCATTTCGGTCATTACAAGTTCTTCTTCCGTTAATAAACTAAGGTTAGTAAATCCTACTTTAATTGAGGCTATTGTATCTAAGATATAGATGTATTTTCTAACATCTGAATTTTGTTTAGGATTTCTAGTCGTTGTAGACGATTAGTTATTGTCTTCTGTTGTTCCTCTCATTCTGGTATCGTTCTATTTCTTCTCTATCTTTTATTATTAGCTTTTGAATATTTTTCAAGTTTTCTTCTAACTGTGTATTAATTTTAATTTGCTTATTCATTACCTTTATTGCACTTTGATTATTATTGTCGGTGACCCTTAGATGTTCTTCGAGTTCAACTAGATCTTGATTATCCATTGTACCGAATAACCATTTTTCAGCAGTGCCTACTATATTTATAAGTCCTCGTTTAGATCGTTTTTTTTAAGGGCATAATGCTAATAATTTTTGAGTATAAGGTAAGGCATTCTTTCTTAACTTCTAAATCTTGTCTCACTATTTCGAATTTTTTTTATTTCATTTAGGGTTTCCATAAAGCTATTTAAGTTTATAATGTGTAGAATCGTCTGGGTTTGGTTGACGATTTCTCCTTCACCCACATTGATCGTTGTAAATCTGTTGTTACTTTCGATTAGTGTTATTACTAATGCCGCTTGTACTAGGAAGATTGTCATCATAAGGATTATTAGTATCGGTAGGAGTATCTGCAAATTTCCTTGGGCGTTTAATATTTGTTTTATGTACCCTATCTAGGTTTTCCAATCTAAAATTTGGTTCGTTCTTATGCCTTACATGTTTATAATTTTTGATATAACCTATTTGTCTCGTCTCTGTATAATCTTCTCTGTCTTGATTTCTTTTGTTTATTACGTTCGTTTTCCTGTCTCTAAGCCTTTTTACCACTGTTTCTATGTTTGTTTGTTGGACCTGTTCTGGTGACATTCCGATTGTTGTATACCTATTATTATAAATTTGAAAAGCTCTGAACATCCTGATATTTACTGATTCTTCCAGATTCATGGTAAGTAAAATCTCTGCTATTGTACTGTGTAATCGCTCTATGTCTTCGTTGCCTGTATGTGAGTTTGGTTTAGTGTAGTGTACGTCAATATTTCGTTCTCTAAGGTAATCCTTAAAGTAAGATGTGTTGAACTCATTAACTGTGATAATTTTTTTAGGTGAACCTACTCTAGCCAAATGTTCATTGATAGCGTGCGTTTTGTTAATATGATTTTTACGTTCAAGTCTGTACACATGCCCTTTCTTTGTTAATTTATCAATTATCGTTAAAAATATGTGTTTGTGAAAGTGATAAATATCCATGTGGATTACTTAATTAGGCTGCTCAGGGGTCTCTGTTAATTTGAATTTCTCTTGTGTCGGTTTTCTCTCATATTTAGCTTTCTGACAGATATCGCAATTGTTTATGATCTTCGTTATTACTTGAGTCAGTTAAAAATAGTAAAGTTGTTGCTTTAGCGTGTTGTAGGTTTTTATGATTCCTAAGTGTTGACTTTCTCTGATGTGATATATCGATATCTGTTTCTTAGCTTTATCCTCTGTTTTTAAATCTTACCCTTTTTAATAATTTCACAAATTTAAATTTCATCTTTTTAGCATATAGATTTCGAACTATCTGTTGGACTTTATTGTAGTATTTATTGAGGTGGAAAATATCAGAATATCATCTAAGTAGACAAAGCGATTTTATTTATGTGAGGTCATTAGACGCTGAAAGGTAGCTAGTGCATTTTTAAGGCCAAAAGGCATACGAATGTATTCGTATAAACCTTGTGGAGTTATAAATGCAGTATTTACGGTATCATTCGGGTGCATTAGTATTTGATGATAACCTTTTGCTAAATCAAGCGTTGAAAAATAGATTGATTCCCCTAACTTGTCGAAGAGGTTTTTTATATTTGGTATAGGGAACCGGTCATCTTCGGTCATTCCATTCAATTCTCTATAGTCAACACAAATGCGGTATTGTACCTGGCCACTTTTGTCTGGCTTCTATGCAACAACCACAATCGGGGAAACGTATTTAATCTGACTTTCCATGTCGACAATTTGTTTAGCAACTTCATCTTCGTGTTTCTTCGGCAATCTATATAATTTTGAGCGAATGGGTTTGTGAGTGTTGAGTTAATTGGTCGCCATACCGATATTGGATGTCTTGGAATTCTTCAAGAAGGGGGGCTAATGCTGTTTGTTCTTCGCGATTGAGGCTGCCGAAATCAGGATTACCCTCTTCTAAGTAATTACATCTTGTCCACGTTCTATTTTTAGAACTGTATTATTTGTTAGCGTTATTTTTCCATTCTCAATGTCTATTGTTTTAATTATATTTTTTAATACATCTATACCTATGAGTATGGTATAATTTTTATGCTCTAAACTCTGAGCATACGCTTTAATGTATGTATTACTGTTGTAGCCAAATTCTGCCGGTACGGGAAATTGAATAATATTTGTCATTTGGGTGCTTATACTATCTATGGTCTTAATTTCAACTTGCCGTTTTTGTAGAACTTTGTATGGTGTCATGCCAAGTTTATTAGCGTTTACAATGGTCATAGCACTACCTGTATCTATGAGAACACAATGTTTTTGATTTTGAATATTGACACCTACTGTCATTAATTGTCGAAATTGAAATTTTTTGTCTGTCTTGACACATTCGGAAGGTAATTATTGTTGTTTCTAATGTTCCCAGAAGTTCTGCTACTTGTGACTACATTATTTCTAACACCACTTCCTGGGTTCCTAAAATTTTCCCCAACTCTTTGTTCCGTTGGAACTCTATTCTGGTGCCTTCATTGGGGTGGTTGCTGTATTTACTGATAAGCGGTCTTTATATTCCCTTCGTCATTACCAATGTATGAAAATAAAATCCTTTTTATATTTTTCATTTCATATTGGTTTCTTAATTCCCTAGCTAAATTACCTAAGGTAATTTCTCTTAATTTACTAATAACAATGTTATGAAACAACGTTCTCTCTTGTTCCTGGTTATCAGAAAATATTACATATGTATGTATTGACTTTACTTAAAAGATATTGTATTTTATGGACTAAATCAAAAACGGAACTCACTTTCATATTTAGTATTTCCCTTGTCAAATCGGTGTTGCTAATTATGGGCCGGTAATGCTGTTTGAAGAGCTCCTTCGCTTGCTCCCATGTGGTCACATCGTTGACATGGAGTAGCTCCATGGCTCGTCTTTTGATCTTCATCTGCTGAATTATCCTCCATGTGGCTTGGGCATCTCCACTTGAATTTTCATTTTTGTTTTTGTTTTAACTTCACTTTACAAGGTTACTTATTACGACTGCGCCAAATAAATATTTGCAGACTTATTCTTTTTTTATTAAGAACCTTTATTATTTCTTAGCTATTATAAGAGTCTACAATATTTTATTATTTTTGAATATTGTGGCAGCTGTCTTTAGCTGGGCTGCACCGTACTATTCATTGATGAATTCTTCTTACAACTAACTTACAAAAGTCTACGAATGCCAGAAGAAGGTATATCCAAACAGAAGAATTACTTCACCTACTTCCGCAACATTCTGGAGTCGGCAATTCCCTTACTTGTGTTCCCATTTCACAATTCGTCACCCAATGCATTCTTATTTCCCAATAGGTTAACTGAATGCATTGGTTTAGTTTTTCATTCCCGGACATTGTCACTTTAGTGGGTCCACATAAAAGTGATGATATAAACTTTTTGTTTTGCACTTAGTGCATTGCCCAATGTAATGAGTCAATGACGAAATGTGTGAACACAAGCAATATCGCATTGAAGTATGGTATTGTGACCAATACTTAACTCGCGCGAGTTAAGAGCTACGCTCTACTTAAAATAAAAAAAAAACGTTTGGTTGTCAGAATACAAGTGATTTGTTGTCTTATATCGGTTTTACATTAAACCTTTTATTTGGCGAGGTAATTGCATGAACTTTAATTGGGTTAAACTTTAATTGGGTCAGATATTTCCCAGACGCAAGGTGTGCAGTTCATGTGGTCACCTGTGCAACTACATTTTATTGGGAAATATTGTCTTCGCTGCGTTTGTGCAGCGACAAAGGTTGACTGGCCGCACTGTGTGTGTGCCGCTTCTTGGAGAGGTGGTGAAGGGGTGAAAGGGTCTCCAGGCATCGGCTCAGCGTGTGTTGTTGTTAGTGGTGAGGCGGCGGTGAGGGATAGTTGAGTGATGACGTAATTCGCGCAAGCCACATCCCATTTCATAGTGCGCGGGGTAGCGGTGGTTGGGACCGAGATGTCGCGTCCATGAACCTACGAGACCGAAATAAGAAAATAATTTCTTTTATGTTCACTCTATTACAGTCCATGGAACTGAGCAGATGCATTTATCTTCCATCGTGCAAATAAAGTGTTTTTTCTTTTGGAAGTTCTTTTGTTTGTATTTTTTGTTTTATTCCTTCACTGGGCTGTCGAACATTTCTGGTTCAAACGAGTCGGAGAGAAAGAGAAGTGCAAGCGCAGCGCAAGAGTATTTACAAAAAAATAAAATGCGTGTGCGAGGGAAATATTTTTAACAAAAACTTATATAATTGTGCAATTGCGAAGATATTTGCAGTGTGCAAATCGTGATAATTTTCATTGAGCATTCAATTTTGTACGGGATCGTAGCAGTCGCCTAAGGGTCGACCTGGATTGTTGCGATCACGTGCGGGATAACGGATGAGTGCATGTTAACATTGGTGCAATGCAATGCAGAGGTTCCGTGCTAGAGTTATGGGACGTTGCGCGCAGGGATGTGTATCGCTCGTCCTTTATGCAGATTTCGCAGTACATAGATCGTGCTGAATTCTCCGAAGCGGACGGAGCTTTGTTAGAAGTAAAATTGGATGCAGCATATAGTGCATACGAGCTGCTGTTTAGAGAGCATATGCGTGTGGTCAAGAATGCGGCATCACCTGAAGCACTGTTGGCACAAGATGAATACTTGTCCTCATCCGAAAATGCATACGCGAAGATGCAGCAGAGTGCAGCTGACGCGGCAGCTAGAGCAGCAGTCGGATCAGCGGGCGCAACAGCGTGGAGAGCAGCCCCAAGCATTATTCAATTGCGCCCAGAACGACCCACTAAACTCATTACTTTCAAGGGTGTGGAAGTGGAAGTGGACCAGGTTCGATTCAATCCTAGCTAGGCTTATCAGCAGGTGACAAGTGACTGAGGCCAATTATGAGTAGGCCTAGGCGAAACTGAACGAGGTGTTCGACAACGAGCCGAACATTGTGGATGCGCATTTAAATGCACTTCATACGATACCAAAGCTGGGAAGAGAAGCGTCAGGAGGTCGTGGTATGCGGTATGTGAAGCTCATTGGTTTGGATTCGACATTATTTGATCCAATCATAGTCAACATGCTGAGAGCCAGATTGGATCTCGAAACAAGGCACGCATGGTTAATAGCCAGAGACGATGTACGTCGTATTGCGAGTCTAAACGAGTTTTTCGAGCGGTGAGCGAGTGCGTTGGATTCCGTAAGTTTGCGACCGACAGGAATAGTCAGCGTGGCCATTCAATCGAGAGTTGATGTCAATTTCCTGTTGAAATGCGAGATGTTCGTAGTCAGGAAAATCACATTTTAAGATTTCAAAGCAATGGGCGCAGTGGCGGAATCATCAGATGCCGAACTCAGCCACTTATTAAAGAAATTCTGGGAGATCTAGAAGCGGAGCAGGAAGGCAACAATGTCTGTTGAGGAAAACTTTAAGCGAACTCACTCTCGAACAGCGACTGGTCGTTACGTAGTGACTATTCTAATAAATCCCCGAGCACGAGCGTTGGGCAGTACCAGAGCCGTAGCCCTGAAGAGGTTCCTTCAGAACGAGAAGAGATTGTGTGCAGATCCAGAGCTAAGGTAGCTCTGAATATATGAGCTTCATGCGTGAATATCGAGAGCTGGGCCACATGGAAAACGTCGACAGAGCAAACGGTGCGAACGAGCCAACATTCCACACCACTGCGTTATCAAAAAGTTTCATGTTGTCATCAATAATATCCCGCTTTCAGAGCTTCAAGATTGGTGTGGCGGCAAACGTCGAGAAAAGGTTTCGCCAAGTGAAGGTGAATTCGGAGCAATGGAACCTAAACTGAATATTCTTGCGAGAAAAGCCAGATGAGGAACTGTGCGAACACTGTTTTACGGTGGTAACTTACGGCATGTTAACCGGTGCAGATACGGAAGAGCAGCGAACACCTCGAATTTTTCGCGGCACCACCGCGCTACGATTCGGGACCGAGCCAAATTTCTCTGAAGAGTTCAACGCATCGATGTTGAAACTCGTTTGGGATTGTGCGAGAGATGAGATCCGTTTCAAAGTGCGAGCTACAGAGAGAATCACTACTCCCACCAAAAGAGCAGTTGTCAGCGCGGTCGCAAGGCTATACGAACCTAACGGATACATTGCTTCAGTTGTGATAAGCGCCAAGATAATCATTTTTAATTTATGGCGCTGTGGAGTTGGTTGAAACGAGCAAATTCTTGCGTGCAGTGTGCAAGCATGGCGGAGATTTCAGGAGCAGTTATTGCAGTTGGAGGCAATAAGAGTTCCGAGATGGTTGGGCAATACGGATAAACATGAGTTGGAGCTTCACGGGTTTGCAGATGCGTCACCGAGAGCATACGCCGCAGTTGTTTGCATGCGTGCAACTTAAGCTACCGGCAGAAAAACGTGCAGATTAATTGCATCCAAGACCAGATTGGCGCCGAATAAAACATTATCAGTGCCAAGACTAGAGCTATGTGCAGCCAAGGGAATGCGCAAGGTTTTGGAAAATGTGTAGAGCGTGTGCAGGTGTAGGCATAGCAAGGAATTACTGGACTGATTCAATGTTTGTGCTGTACTGGATCAGTAAGACGCTTTGCGAGCTGAAGACATTTGTGGCGAACAGAGTGAACAGCATTCAAGAGCTAAGCGGATGTCGTCGTTGGAAACATGTGCGGTCTAGTGACAATCCCGCTGATTTTGGTTCGAGAAGTACCTCAGCAGAGCAGCTGGTATCAATGCATTTTTTATTAATTTTTCTGCCTTCTTTTTCTTATATTCTAGACAAAAATGTTTAAACTAGCTTATTAATCTAATGTACTAATCTTAATTCTCCGTCAGTCAGATTGATCATGTCGATGTTCGAACCTTCCGAGGTGCGAACATCGACTCGGATCATCACCTTGTTGTAGCCAAGGTAAGAACCCGGATATCGAGAAAGCAACGGAGTCGAGACAGGCCAAGGCGGTTTGATGTCGGAAAGCTACAATCGCAGCCGATCGATAGAGCCTTTGCCGATCGATTCTCTCTGAAACTATCTCAAAGTTCGACGCTGCCTGCACAAACAATAGAAGACAAGTGGAAACGTTGTCAAGAAGCTATCAAAGAGGCCGCCACTGATGTTTTTTTTTTTTTTTCAAGTCACAGCACGGGCCGAAGGTATAGAGAAGGAGAGGGAGAGGAGGTACCGATGCACATTGGTTTTAAATGCTTGTGGATTGTAATGAGGAGGAAAAATCGTGCTGGGAAGAGCATTCCAGATTCGTGTAGTGCGGCTAAAGAACGAGTCTCTGAATTTGACTGTACGTCCGAAAGAGGGCTTGAGGGTGAATTGATGGGCATTCCTAGCGAGGCGTGTATTGCGGGTGAATTCTTGAAGGGGAGGAATGCAACTGGCTAATTCGTCTGAGCATTTCTTGTTGAAATAGCGGTAAAAAAGTGACAATGACGCGACATTACACCGGTGTTCTAACGAGTCAATCGACTTCGCAATATTACTGTCACCTATAAGTTTTATCGCTCGCTTTTGAATTCTATCCAGCAGGTGCAGGGAGGTCTTAGAAGCACCTGACCAGATAGGAGCGTTATACTCAAGTTTTGGGCGTATGTATGCCTTGTATAATGTAGCCAGATCAGAGGGGGTGAAGTACTTCTTGCATCGTTTAAGGAAACCTAGACATTTCGCAGCATTTTTCGCGACCTCAAATATGTGATCATTCCAATTAATTGTTGGGTTGATACACATACCGAGGATGGAAAGTCTTTCGGTTTCAACAACGCAAGTGCCGTTCATGGATAACGGCTGATTATTTTGTGATCGCTTTAACGACAGTAGACAGCACTGTGTTTTGGAAGCATTAAATTCCACTCTATTCTTATTTCCCCAATCGATTATGCTGTCAAGGTCGGAATTTAATGTGCTTAACATACGCTGCCGTTCCGAGTCTAAGGCCGAAGTGGAGGGACGTGAGCCAAGGAACGAATATGAAAAGCTGAGGGTACTGTCATCAGCGAAGGAATGAATAGGATTAGAAGTAGCAGACAAGAGATCATTTATTAAAATGAGAAAGAGTGTCGGAGACAAAACAGAGCCCTGGGGAACACCAGCATTAATATAGTGGATATCAGACTTGAATCCATCCAAAACGACTTGTATTGAACGATTCGAAAGGTAATTTCTAATCCATTGAAGAAGAGACTCATCGATTCCAAAAGCACGCATTTTCGACAAGAGAGCCTGGTGCCAGACCCTGTCAAATGCCTTAGAAATATCAAGCGCAACAATCTTGCTTTCTCCTGCATTGTGCAAAGATTGGTTCCACTTTTCAGTGAGATATGCCATCAGATCACCAGTGGAACGGTTGCTTCGGAAGCCGTACTGCCGGTCATTAAGAAGCTTCCGGGACTCAAGATATTTCATAAGCTGACGGTTTATCAGCGTTTCCATGACCTTGGAGAGAAGGGACGTTAGTGCTATGGGTCGGTAGGAGGTGGGTGACGAACATTCGCCCTTTTTAGGGACGGGCTGGACAAATGCAGTTTTCCACTTACTCGGAAAGAGCCCTGAAGAGTAGGACAGATGGAAAAGCTTACGCAGTGGTTTTGCCAGCGTAGAAGAACACCTCTTCAGAAGAACAGGGGGTATACCATCCGGGCCAGCGGATTTGTGTATGTTTAGATCTTTAAGTACTCTTGCTACTGTACGAGTGCGAAAATGGATTTGCCCCATGGAGAAATTTACGCTCTCAAGTACAGGTGGGGACAAAGTGTTATCTGGCAGCGTTGAGCTAGCTGCAAAGTGTGCAGCAAGCAGATTAGCTTTGTCCAAAGAGCTGACAGCTGGAATGTCATTGCAAATGAGCGTTGGGATCGAAGACGAGGCTGAATTCCTTATGTTTTTTACGAAAGACCAAAAGCTTCTGCTACCCTTGGGGCATTGTAGAACTTTTTGCCTCAACTTTTGGTCAAAGGAGAATTTAACACGTCTTATTAATGCATTACAGTCATTTCGGATCCGTTTGAACTTTTTCCGGGCTTCCTCAGAAGGGTTGGCTTTATAATCCCGGAAACTCAACTCTCTCACCCTGATAGCCTCTTTGCAGCTCAAGTCGAACCACGCGTTTGCCTTAGGCTTGATGCTCTTCACTCTGTGAGGAATGAAGGACCTCATGCCCAGCGAAATAATGTTTGTGATCGCATCAGTAGCGGCATCCACGTCACTATCGAGGAAGCATAGTGACCAGTGCTGTGTTTCACGCCACCACCTAAGAGGAACCCATGGTTTATCGACGAGTGTAGGCAGGCGCATGCAGCCAAACAAGAAGCATACAAGGCAACGCTGTATCGAACGACGAGAGCTGTTTGTGAGCTCTACAAACAGAGAAGAAGGGGAAAGAACCGGCTTCTCAGAAGAAAAATTAATGAATGAGGCGCGCGGTCGAGGAAATGGAGAGGTGCTATGGCAGAAATGACGTCTGAAATTTTTACCACAAGATAAAACAGTTTTCCTCGGACCGAAGCCTGACGGGACCAAAATGGACAACGGTGCTGAGAATCTGGAAGGATCATTTCTGCAGACTTCTAAACGGCAATGACGACGCAAACCCCGCTGTTGGGCAGAATATCCCACTCAATTTGGACGACGATGGACAAGAATTCCGTCCCTCCGACTTCGACGAGGTCAAGATAGCAATATCGACTATCCGCAGAGCTGTTCAAAGCGGCTGGGGATGAGCTGGTTGGGTGCATGCACCAGCTCATCTGTGAGATATGGTCGGAGGAAAGCATGCCCGACGAGTGGAATCTCAGCATCGTTTGTCCAGTTCACAAGAAAGGAGACCCCTTCGACTGCGCCAACTACCGACGGATCAGCCTTCTTACCATCGCATACAAGATTTTCTCTGCCGTATTGTGTGAGCGTCTAAGATCGTTTGTCCATAACCTGATAGGTCCTTATCAGTGTGGTTTCAGACCAGGGAAGTCCAAAATCGACCAGATCTTCACACTGCGGCAGATCCTGGAGAAGTCCCAAGAAGTACAAATCGATACCATCTATTTGTCGATTTCAAGGCCGCGTATGACAGCGTGCATAGAGACGAGCTATACAGTGCCATGTCAAGTTTTGGCATCCCTACCAAACTCGTCAGATTGTGTAGGATGACGATGGAGAACTCTCGCTGCTCCGTCAAGGTCGGTAACGAACTCACCGAGACCTTCGATGTCAAAAAAGGATTTAGACAAGGCGACGCGCTGGCATGCGACTTCTTTAACATCATTCTTGAGGGGATCGTGCGGAACTCACACGTCAACATCAGAGGCACTATCTTCCACAAGTCCGTTCAACTGCTAGCTTATGCGGATGACATTGACGTGATCGGCCAAACTCAGCGAGCCGTCAATGAGGCGTTTGCTAGCATTGAAGCGGAAGCGGCTAAAGTGGGACTGATGGTAAACTAGGGCAAAACAAAGTATATGCTGTCATCGAAGAAGGACACAGAACATCAACGTCTCGGGCAGAGCGTCACTTTGGGCAGCAGACACTTCAAGGTAGTGAAGAACTTCGTCTATCTCGGCTCCGCGGTGAATAGGGACAACAACATCAGTACCGAAATCAAGCGCAGAATCACTCTTGCCAATCGCTGTTTCTTTGGACTTAGGAGGCAATTGAGTAATAAAGCCCTCTCCCGAATGACCAAAGTGACTTTGTACAACACCTTGATCATCCCAGTCCTGCTTTACGGCGCAGAAACCTGGACGCTACTAAAAGAGGATGAGGAAGCCATTGGTTTCTTCGAGAGAAAAGTTCTGCGTGCGATTTTTGGTCCTGTTTGCGTTGATGGCATCTGGAGGAAAAGATTCAACCACGAACTGTGTGGGCTGTACGGCGGCATGACCTTAGTCAAGCGCCAACGGATACAACGATTAAAGCGGCTAGACCATGTAGAGCGGATGGACAACACTGCTCTGGCCCGAAGAGTCTTCGAATCCGAACCACAGGGACAACAGAGGACGTCCTAGACTGAGATGGCGCACACAAGTGGAAAAGGACCTCAACCAACTTGGAGTGCGCAATTGGAGGCAGCTGGGAAGAGATCGTGCTAGCTGGAGAGGCATGTTGGTTGAGGCCCAGGTCCACCCCGGACTGTAGCGCCATCCGAAGAAGAATAATCTTAATTCTCAGTAAGCAAGTGCTCTAAGTTAACCTAGGAGTAATTTATTTTCTTTTAACCTTTCGGCTTCTTTATTCCGTTTTTGTTGTTTTAATTCATTGTTGATTCTAATATTTACCCAAGAAAGAGAGAAAAACTTGGGACTACAATTTTTCAACTTATCCTAACTTAAGACTCAATACTAGATTTAAACTTGAAGTAAAATTTAAAAAATAAAAACCTTAAACCTAACTCTTTAACAACTTAACTTATATCTATATAGCTATGTTCGTAAGAATACGTACGCATCCACCAGGACGTATATATTATAAATATTCTTAACATATACGCCGTGGTGCATCTTTTTTTATTTTTTTTTAATTTTTTTTTTATTTTTTTTTTTTATTTTCTGTTTTATTATTTTTTAATATTATTTTTGTGTTTTTTTGTTTGCTATTAAATGCCTTAAAACTACCTTAGCATATGTGAGTTGGCAGAAGACTCAACTACCCTGTTAATGTTTTTAAGAATCTGGCGGCATCGAAAGCTGATTCTGGTGTAACCACCAGCAGAAATGCCGTCCGGCACGTATTGAAGTTGCCTTTCTACTGTTCGGCTTGCGACGTGGAAGATGATAGGTCGGCCATCCTCAACTTGAATTAACCTATCGCGTCCAAATAGAGAAAAGCTTCAAGATCAGACTGTTGGTTGAAGTCATGCCTCGTGCAGTGTGGCTCCGAATCAACTTAATAATAAAATTATATATCCTTATAAGATTTTCCTCGTTGTACAAAACCTCGTTGGGGTAGAATTTCTTGTAATGGGATTCTGGTGTTCGATATAAACGAAGACAGGCCCGAAGACACCGCCTCTCGAACACTCTCATCTTTTCCATCTAGGAAGAACTCACGTTAAGCCATACAGGACAACCATATACCATGATTGGCCGGATTGGCCCTTATCAGATAGCAGATTACCTTCACTCTGGTGTCAAGTTGACTGCTATAAAACAGTCAAAGCGAAGGTATTCCTAGCCCTAGTCAAAGCTGTGTCTACATGGATTTTACCATATAGAAACTGGTCCAACCAGATGCCTAGATATCTTACTACACTTTTCAATGGTCAATGGTCATTTTCGTGTCCCTTGAGGCTCTGGACAACGTGGTTCTAAAAAGGGTAATTTTACACTTCTGGTAGTTAATTTTCAATTTCCAGTCGTCGCAAAATCGTTGAATTGCATCGAAGTCACTCTGCAACAAACCATTTATTTCTTCTACCTTCGGACCTGATCTGTACACGTAGCAAGGCTCTTTTTTCCGAGTCGTGATTCGAACTACGAGTCTCGTTGACCGTATACACTCTCTGGAAAACAGCGCCAATTGCTTTCACCTTCTCTTGGGAATCCTCAACTACGAAATAGTCTTTGTCAAGTACTGCTTTATCAGGATCGAGCGTTATCTATTGTTCTGTCAAGTCGAACGCTCTGAATGTCATTATGTCTTTTCCTTCGAAAGATTTTATTTACTTGCGGGAACATGCTCAGGTCATTGGATCTTACAGCCCAATTTTTCATGCCCCAGTGCAAGCTTACAGCTAGTCTGTAATTATGTTTGATTAACTGTTGGAGTACTTTGATCTGTGACTTCAGAATCTCCGCATTCTGTGGATCTGTAAATCTCCTGTATAAAAGTTTAAGCCTAGACAAGGGTCTACTTTTTTGCACGTGAAGTGCATCGATGCTAGCATTCCGATAAATGTCTCCATCATCGGTATGTGCTACCTTCGGAATAGTTTTGTCTTCGTCCATCTGTGTGAGATACCCATCAACCTCTTCGTTCGTAAGGTTTCTGTTTGAGGGAATATTAATCACACTCGAACTTATTTCTCTGGTTAAGGCTCTACAAAAACGTGGCCAACGCGCCTTATTGTAATTATAAGGATGCGTTTGGACACATTCCTCTAGTTCCTCCAGCTTATTCGGGAGCTGTATCACCGCGGTGAGGCCACAATGATCACTGTCATACTCGACCGTAATTAAGCAGTTCGTCGCTCCACGTTTAGTATTATTAGTCGTCTGTCGAATAGCATCACATCCCGCGTCTAGGAAATGATGGTCTATCGGTTGCAAGCAAATCTAGCCTGAACTCAATATTGTTTTGTTCCATCCGCTCAAAGAGAGCGTTTCATCGCTCATTTGGAACAGTGTTGCCCCATTCACAGTGTTTGGCGTTTAAATCCCCGGTTACTATAAAGAAGTTTTCCTCAGCTGGTAGAGGCTGGTGGTTCAGAGCCTCACGCTCTGAAAAAAAGTTAGGTTTTTGAGGTTCTGATACATAAACAGCGATCACAAATAACTTATTTCCACCTTGGAGAGAGATGCGTGCGATCGCTGCTTCTGGCACACTAAATCTACGTACATCATTGCTATATATGACCTTATGATAAATGATACTTTTAATCAATAGTTCGAACCCGCCACCTCGGCTCTATTGGGGTCGATCTCTTCTTATAATATTGTAATATTTGTACCTGAGCTTTTTGTACCTAGCTTAGTTTTGCTAGCCATCAACACATCAGCATTATGGGATTGCAACATATTAGAGAGCGTTAGTTTTCGTTCGATGCTGATCAGCGAATTACTAATGCTAGGATCTTAAGGGTTCTTACCTCGCATGAGCCCATTATATCTGAGCGCGTTTTCTTGCAGGCAGCTAAGAGAAGAGGAAATCTACTCTAGCCGTATGTAAGGAAACTGGTCGTTAGTTCGATCATCTGTTTCTGCAAGGCAATCATCTGCGCTTGCATCGACTGGATGGAGGACATTACATCCCGTATGGAGGGGCTTGGCTTCTTAACCAGGAGAAGGAGTGACCAGAGTCAGGGACTTCAGAGTGGGCCTGTTACGCTCACAGTGCGCGAGGACGTTCTCGTATATGGGGCCAAGATAGTACAGCAAGTTGCGGACTACAAGGAGCTTCAATAATTAAAGAACAAAATCCCATTGGAGAACTCGAGCAGTATTGCGTCCCTCTATCCATTCTTGGACGCCAAGGAGATATTGAGAGTAGGCGGACGTCTTCGAAACTCAACAATGCCGTACGAGACGATCCATCCTACCATCATACCAGCAAGTTGCAAGCTGACAGAGCCTTTGCTTCGTGAAGCGCATTTAATGGAGTAGTACTGTTGTGCATGCAAAACATCAGACATAGATTCTGGATTCCATCATTGAGACGTGCGACAAAAACCTACATATCGCGATGTAAAGCGTGTTTTCGGCAAGAAAGGCAACATCAGAGCAATTTATGGGCACGCTTCTCAAGGAACGTGTCTGGCCGTGCAGAACATTTGATCATAGTGGAGTGGATAATTCGGTGCCAGTGCAGATTAAGGCCAGATTATGGCGATCAAGGATCATTGCGAAGGGCTATATAGTGGTCTTCGTGTGTATGGTAGAGCTTGTGAGCCATCAGACGAGCGGTGCCTTTCTGGCCGCATTCCAGCGATTCTCGGGTCGCCGCGCTGCATACAAGGTACTTTAGAGCGACAATGCAGCAACCTTCGTCGGAGCGAATGCGGAATTGAAAAAGAACAGTAAGCAATGAAAGTACAGACTTCCAATCGAGCAGATTAACGCCTTAGGGACGGAATGGAAGTTCATCGTTGAGGTCGCGCCGCATATGGGAGGCGTCTGGAAAGCGGGTGTTAAATCCGCGAAGGATCATGAGCAAACAGATCTTCACGTTTGAAAGGCTTTCCACGATGCTCATTCTCATCGAAGCATGCTGTAACTCTAGGCCCCTATGTGCACTCTCAGATGACGAAGGCGATCTATGCGCACTTACACCCGGATATTTCTTGATTGGTGAGCAGACCGTACTACCACTCAGCATTGATGTGAGCAAGGTACACCAAGGACGACTCAAGCTGTGGTGCCTGATCCACCAGATGCAGCATCATTTCTGGGAGAGATGGAGCAACGAGTATATCCATACTCTACAGCAACGGTGCAAGTGGAGCATTAAGCAAGAGAACATGCCACCTACGTTGTAGCCATTGGAGCTAGTCACAACGGTTCACCAGGGCAAGGACGGACTAGAGCGAAGCGCTGAGACACGCTTGGAGCATACGACCTTAGTACGAACAGTTCAGATACTGTGCATTCTTCCTCTCGATGAAGTAATAGAAACAATTGAAGACGAGCCTTCAATTGGGAGAGGGGAATGTTAAGAATCCAAATCATGAACAAACATGATCATAATGATGCAAGCAAAAAACCATTATCAACCGATGTGGCGACAGCCAGACGATGTGCACAGCAGCCAGCGCGAAGTAATTCCCGCAAGGATAGCGGTGATTGCGACCGAAATACAAGCGATGATGAGAAACAGAGCAGAGCACGCGAGTTACATCCGACGTTCACACCAACATTGAACTTCCACTGTGTCAGCAAATGAAGTTCAATCGTGAATCAATGTGTCTTGCATACATTGCAGTCTTGCACATTTCGTAATGAGTCAATCACTACTCAACCGAAATGGGTCATTGCGATCATATGACGAGAGGCATTGACTTCATATGCTGGCAATTAGTTTGTAAAGTAGAATCAGTGATTTTGGTACTAATAAAATTCAGTCTTAAGACCACCACCAAAGAAGACACAAGCGTTTTTCTTAATATAACTCGCGCGAGTTAAGTTTATGACCTTTACTTTGATCAAAAAACACAAAGCCAAATTACAAGTACTTTATTATAATTGATTTAACATGAATCCTAGTGCTTGCCGTCGCGACTAACTTATAGCTGATCCTGACCAAAAATACTCCAATGTTAAATACTAAGTACATGTTCCATGCAGCCGGACGCAGGTCAGAATATCTGTTGTTGACTCAAGTCTCCGCTCCTTATCGATGCAACATGTGTCCGGAGAAAAGATAACTCGCTGAACGACGCAGATGTTGTTTGCTCGTGGTAACTGTATCACATGATAAGATGTTTCTGGCATTAGCTTGTACCCTTGTTGGTGATGAGACGTTGGCGAGGGTAGGTGGATGACATAACTCGCGCAAGCCACATCCCATTTCATAATGCGCTGGGTAGTGGTGGTTGCGACCGAGATGTCGCGTCAATGAGCCTACGAGACAGGAGTGCTGCTTCGAAATAGAAAAATTAATTCTTTTATGTCCACTCTATTACAGTCCATAGGGCTGAGCAGGCGCATTTATATTTCATCGTGCAAATAAAGTATTTTTTCCGTTGGAAGTTCTTTTGTTTGTATTTTTGGTTTTATTTTATTTCCTTCGCTGGGCTATCGAACAAACACCTTTGATTAATTTTTCTTCTGAGAAACCTTTCCTTCTTCTTCCCATCTTCTCTGTTTGTAGAACTCACTAACAGCTCTCGTTGTTGAAAGCAGCGTGGCCTTAGAGGCTTCTTGTTTGGCTGCATGCGCTTAACTGCACTTGTCGTCAAACCATGGCTTTCTTCTGGGTGGTGACGTGAAACCCACCACATCAGTGGTAGCTTCTTTAATTACTTCTTGACAACATTTCCAGTCTTTTTCTATGGTTAGTGCAGGCAGCGTCGAACTCTGAGCGAGTTTCAGGGAGACTCGGTCGGCAAAGTTCCCAGCAATCATTTGCGATTGTAGCTTTCCGAAGTCAAACCGTTTTGGCCTGTCTCGACTCCGTTGATCTCTCGATATCAGGGTTCTTACCTTCGCTACAACAAGGTGATGATCCTAGTCGATGTTCGCACCTCGGAAGGTTCGGACATCAAGAATATTGAAGGAGTGTCTGACGTCGATTGTAACCACAGACAAGCATACCCGGCATACCCGGCGGCGGACAACTGGAGATGCTGATTCGTATTAACCGGCCTACTCTCAAGGATCTTCAACCGACCTTTAAATCCCTTGATATGAGCAAGGATGTTACTAACTGCTCTAGTCAAATCGGCTAATTAGCTAGTGTCATTAGTTATTAGTACCTCGGTTTTTGTTATAATGCCTTACAGCTACCTTAACCTATGTGAGTTGGCTCTATTGACTTTATCAGCATTTTACTTATAGAAATTAGCGGCATCGAAAGGTAATTCTGGTGAAGCCACCAATAGAAATGCCGTTCTGCTCTATCGCGAGCACAAATTGCTCTACTGAACCAGCCTTCGCGACTGCGAGCGACGTCGCTTGTTTTAGAGTTGCCGTTCTTCTTTTCGACGTACGGCATGGAAGGTAATAGGGTATGCTTCCCTTATTTGTATCAGGCCTTTCCCTTTCAAACATAAGAAAGCTTTAGGTGCGTAACCGTAGCCTAAGATGGTTGAAATCATGGCTCGTGCAGTGTGACTCCGAATCAACTTAAAAATAAAATCGTCTTTCTTTATAAGTTTGGCTCGTTGCACAGTACTTTGTTAAGGCGAAGGCAGGTCCCAAGTCACTGCGTCCCGAACAACCTCATCTTTTTCGTTTGGAAAGGACAATATCTATCTTATAGATACTTTTGTATAACAGAATATCCATTGGGTCAACTATGACGAACTTACGCCATTTCATGTTCGTATCCCTTTAAGCTCTGGGCAGCGAGATAAGGATAGTTTATTTTGGAGGCACGGTGTAACTAGCCATGTATTCGTTGCCTTTGTGCCTTTTCTATATGTAAATAGATCGTTAGCAAACGCTTTAATGGTAGGCATAAAACCTCGTTTGGAAATATAGATCGGCAAACCAACCACCTCTTGTTGTAACCCATTTCTTATATGTAATATAGTAGTGGAAATTTCGTTGTCATTTTTATAACAAACTTTATACCTGTTACCATGTCATAGAGGCAAGCTTTTTCCATGTCAATTAGGCAAGCGCTGAGTCATGTTCTATTTGCTCTATTCCATTGAATGTCGGAATCCAATTAAGAAATGCATACCCCAACCTCAACCTAAATTGATATTCCGAATTCGAATTGTTCATCTTTCTAAATAATGCTGGATTTATTTCCATCATCGGTTCAAAGGCAAACCTGGTATTACAGATACAGATACTAGTTCTTTTCACGACAATGTGATTATTAGGTTACAAGTTAAAGTGCTTCAAGTGGCGCTGCCTACACAAAGGTCGGCTGGCATCCGTATTTTAGGATGCTCTGAATTTTTTTGATCGACTATCTTTAAAAAGACAAAAGGATCAACAGCGAATACTGTATTGCATTATTGGTGCATTTGAAGGAAGAAATTGAAAAAAACCGGTTCTATATGAAGAAGAAAAAATTCTGTTCCACAAAGACACCAAGGCCAAATGGCACGAATTGCCTCCGCACCCACCGCATTTTCCAGATCTAACCCCCAGCAACTTCTACCTCTTTTAAAACTGAAAAAGATACTCGCCTCGCGGACGCACTTTCCGCAGAAATAAAGCAGCTGGATATAACCTCGTTGAGCGCATGTACCAGCTCATTTGTAAGATATGGTCGGAGGAAAGCATTTCGGATGAGTGGAATCTCAGCGTCGTTTGCCCCGTCCACAAGAAGGGAGACTTGACCCCTTGACTGCACCAATTATCGAGGGATCAGCCTTCTTACCATCGCATACAAGATCCTCTCTGCCGTATTGTGTGAGCGTCTAAGACGGTTTGTCCATAACCTGATAGGTCCTTATCAGGGTGGTTTCAGGCCTCGGAAGTCCACGATAGATCAGATCTTCACTTTACGGCAGATCCTGGAAAAGACCCAAGAATTGCAAATTGACACTCACCGATTTTAAGGCCGCATATGATTTTAAGGCTGCATAGAGACGAGCTATACAGTGCCATGTCTACTTTTGGCATTCCTACCGAACTCGCCAGATTGTGTAGTATGACGATGGAGAACTCTCGTTGCTAAGTCAAGGTCGGTAACGAACTCACCGAGACCTTTAATGTCAAAAAAGGGTTTAGACAAGGCGAAGCACTATCATTTGACTTCTTTAACATCATCCTCGAGAAGATCGTGCGTAACTCACAAGTCAACACCAGAGGCACGATCTTCCAGATGTCAGTTCAATTGCTAGCTTACGCTGGTGACATTGACGTGATTGGACGAACACAGCGAGCCGTCAATGAGGCGTTTGCTGACATTGAAGCGGAAGCGGCTAAAATGGGTCTGGCGGTAAATGAGGGCAAAAGAAAGTATATGCTGTTATCAAGAAAGGACACATAACATCGACATATCGGACAAAGCGACACACTAGGCAGTAAAAACTTCGAGGTAGTCAAGGAATTTGTCTACCTCGGCTTCGCGGTAAACAGAGACAACAACATCAGTACCGAAATCAAACGCAGAATCACTCTTGCTAATCGCTGTTTCTTTGGGCTCAAGAGGCAATTAAGTAATAAAGCCCTCTCTCAAAGGAATGAGCTCGCTTGATCATCCCAGTCCTTTTGCTTTTTTATTGCGAATTTGTTTTAGTTAACTTTCAAGGCTATACTAATATACTAGACAAATTTTCTTAAAACTAGCTTAACGAATTTTTTTCTTACATCTATCTTACTGACCCTATGCGGATGCTCTAAGTTAATATAAACATAGTAGATAATACTGCCTTTCGGCATCTTGTTTTTATTTTATTTTTTAATCTTAATCTAAACTTATGCTAAGAAAACTGTTAAAAACTTAGCTGCGTTTCGTTTTTTTTCGTACATGTCCGCCAATTTTATTATGAAATTATCAATCTTTATCATTTTATTATGAAATTATCAATCTTTATCAGGTTTATCGTCGTACAAAGTCTCGTTGGGATAAAATTTCTTGTACTCAGATTCGGGAGTTCGGTACAACCTGAGACACTGCCTCTCCAACAGCCTCATCTTTTCCATCTGGGAAGGACTCACGTTGAATAACACAGGACAAGCGTACGCCATCATCGGCCGGATGAGTGCCAAGTAGCATATTACCTTTACTCTGGAATCAAGTTGGCTGTTGTAAAACAGCCTTCTTGCCACAGAAAAGGCTCTCTTGTTTTTCGTCAAAGCAGCATCTACATGTTTGTCAAAGTATAGATACTGATCCAACCAAACGCCTAAGTACCTCACCAAGCATTTAACAGGTAACGGTTCTCCCCGTGGGTCAACAATGCGGAATTTACGCCAGTTTAACTTCGTGTCCCTTGAGGCCCTGGACAGTAGGCCCTGAAAAGGATAGTCTCGCATTTATTGAAATTAATTTTTAATTTCCAGCTATCACAATATTGCTGAATCTTTTCGAAGTCATGTTGCAGTAGGTTGTTAATAACTTCGACCTTTGGCGCTGATCTGTACGCTACCAAATCAGCGGCGAACGCTATTATGTGCGGCATGGAGTACAAAAGATCGCTAGTAAATATAGCGAACAAGATTGGCGAACCAACTGCCCCCTGTTGCAGACAGTTTTTAATGTCGAAAACCATGGTAGATGTCACGTTGCCATTTTTCACAACGAACTTCCTACCTGTTATCATGTCATAGATCATGTATAGCAATGATTTACTTATGCCATGTCTGACCAGCTTTAGAAAAGTCCTTCTAACCAAACGGTGTCGAACGGAAATGGAAAATCCAACTCAATGAATACTTTCAACTAAAATTAGTTCAAGCATTCAGGCTTAGACACTTTGGGAGTTATTGGTCAAAATCTTTAAAACATCAATATCCAAATTTTGGAAAATTAAAAACGCACTATTGAAGATCTGGGTCAACGCGCTAAGGGAACATAATTATCCAACCATCGATTCGAATAATAAATTGGAGATATCGCAGGTTAAATGCTTTTCTCACTGTAATCAGTGAATCGACACGACTCTCAGTGGAGTCGCACAATTCAACCCCTAAATACACACACAACGCACACTAGAAGAAGTGATCGTGTGTTGTTTTGGGAAGTATATATGCTTACGCGTGCGTAGATGCGTGTATGCCCGTGCATAGATTTACCGCTGGTCCAAATCGGAATTTGGATTTGTACATTCAAATACATATGTATACGGTATTTGAATGTACATTACAGTGTAATTATTTCGTATCACGTTTGAATGTTAATACCGAATGTTAAACTACTCCAACAATAGCAAATCAATGTCAATATACATTGGCGTACAAAAAATCATTGGAAGCGCTCATTGCACACTAAAGGACTTAAGAGGAAACGAATGTGTTTTCGGAGGTGCGGTAATTTTATAGTTTCGGGTTTTTGAACAAAAATTTCCCTTTATTCCGCGTTCAACGCTGGCTGACGAACTGAATGCATATTTAAAATGATCCGTTTTATGGCTACATGTGCAGAAACTATACTTATAAACCCAAATTGCAACTGGATGGATCCGCTAAACGTTTTGCAAAACAATAATTGGATGATGGAAATGGTAAATTGACTGTCGATAAGGTCACACAATGTATCTTATTGCCACCAGAATTCTGCATGTTCGCATCAAATGCAGACGAGCCAATACATAATACATGGCTCAGTGAACGTGCTATATTAGCAACCAAAAACAACGATGTCAACTCAATTAATTTCACCATTCAAGGTGAAATACCTGGAGAAGTGAAAACATATAAATCCATTGATACTGTGATGAACCAAGACGAAGTTGTCAATTATCCAACTTAGTTCTTGAATTCACTTGACTTACCTGGCATGCCTCCGCACGTTTTAACATTGAAAATTAGCATGCCTATCATTTTGCTTCGAAACATTAATCCAACACGAATTTGCAACGGCACTAGGCTTTCAGTGAAAAAAATGATGGCGAATATCATCGAAGCTACTATATTGAATGGAAAATTCAAAGGAGAAGGTGTCCTATTGCCTCGCATTCCAATGATCCCAACTGATTTACCATTCCAATTTAAACGTTTGCAGTTTCCAGTGCGACTCGCCTATGCCATTACCATCAACAAGGCACAAGGACAATCCTTACAAGTGTGCCTTCTAATTTATTCGTTTATGCCCCAGATAGAAAAACAAAAAATATTATATATCCAACAGAACTTCAATAAACAAAATAAAAAATAAAAATCTTCTTTTTAGTATATGTATAAACATTCACTTTTTTTAAATTTGATTTATTTTATGCGTAGCAAAGCGCGCCGGGTATAGCTAGAATATATATATATATATATATATATATATATATATATATATATATATATATATATATATATATATATACATATATTTGTTATTCGTTCGTTTGTTATTTATTCGTTTTACGTGGGTATAAGGCCTTCTTAATGTTCCCCTCGTGACAGTATTGCAAGGAATGACCACAATTCCATTATCACTTAACACTAGTGATATAGTGAAACAATATATTTTTAGTGCTTTAGTTGCTTTTCTACACTTATCGTACTTCATCTATTTTGGGTTTGCTTTTAGGCATTGTGTACTTATATATATCTTTTTTGCTAATTTATATTTATACTAACTTCAGGGTGAATTTAAGCATGACTTAATAGCTACTGAGACTCGTCTATTAGACATTTTACACATTTTGCAGAGAGAAAAAAAAAACACTAAAGGACGAGCACACATTTGAACCAAATTTTTAGGTCAAGTCAAATGTGGAATGTAAAACTCTTATTTTCTGTATGTCTACTGTAAGATGTAAAAATTATGCTGAAGAACTCAGAGGAGCACGATGTATTTAATATCCAAAATTTGGCCGATTGAAACATATATATATATATATATTTTTTAAGGTATCGCTCGATCATTATTGAATTTATTTGGCACCATTTATTTGACACGAGTGCTTGAAGAATTTTTTGCTTTGTACTCATATTAGTTAAGGAGTTTGGGTAAAAATCTCTCTTGGAGAGAGTAACTCCGCCGAAACTCGTAAAACGACTTTTCGAAGAAACTCGCAGAATTAACGAACCGTAAAAAAAAAAACATTTAAAAATCTCTCAGATATATAAAATGTCATAGATTTTGAATTTTCACTTTGACAGTCATCTGCCCTCAGATTTTTCTTTGGCAGAAATTCTCTCATAAGATCTCTCTTCAACGAAAAAGTCGGCAAATGTAACACCTTTTGCCAGTTTTACGGCGAATTTCGTAGGCGGCCGCTGCATTTTAGAGCAATTGGAATAAACCTATTATTAAGCTTAAAGAAAGGAAAATGCGCCCACACAATTTGATGTTTATATCAACTAAGCACCCTTAGTTCTTATGTTGCAGTTAAAGTTAATGTACACTTGAAGTTTAAATTTTAAAGATATACTTTGCATCTTTTGTTTAATAACTTTTTGATAGGTCAGATGTGTGTACATATCTGTTCAAAAAAAAGAAAAAATTGCTCACCAGATGGTGCTTATCATAGTTAGAAGATATGAATACAAAACCTTCTGAAGAACGGCACTGAATCGAACCGGTATGAATCGACAACGAGACTTAACGAAATACGTAATTTCTTCATATCTACGCCATTTTGAAGTTACACAGAAGAAAGTGTTCTCTATCCTGTTCGTGACGGTTAAGAAAAATTATAATTTATTCATAAAAAGCGCCTACCATCATTCACTAAAATAAAATAATATTGAAATATAAGCAACGCGCAACTTGTTTATTTGAAATCAAACTCAAACAACTTAAATATCATCCAGTAATCTTTATTCAGAGACAAATCAAATTCTACTTTTCCGTAAAAATATATCTTTTGTCTATTCCATTCTCATCATTCACACCGTGACATCTTCATACGCACACAACCCTTTACGTATTCATCTTTAAAATTGTAGTATTGAATGATACAACAAAACAGCAAAACCATACGTCTACGAGCAAGCGAGAAAACGGTAAGCATTACAAGCCTGATTTAATTTTTTATACTGAGTGCAAGTGAGTGCATTGGACTAGGCATAGGAAAAACGAAAACCCAAATAAGTTGAAACAAATTTGAAATGAAGTAGAGGAACAAATTTTTTTCTGCTGTAACCAAAGGAAATCTCTTGTTCGTCTTTAGTGGTGGAAGTTTTATTTTGTTTGTTTTTTTAGGCAGATATTTTCAATAAACTAAGAAATATTGCATTAAAAACACGAAATATCCGTGGAAATTAATAAAAAAAATTAGATTCTTGTTATTTTTCGAAATACAAGGTTAAACCCAGTGAAAGGAGGATGTTAGAAGAGTTGCAATGGATGATATTTTGTAACTAGCGGGAAAAGGTGGCAATCAATAAATGGAAAAACATTTCGCGAGTGAAATAGAATAGTATTTTTTCATTAAATTTTTATGTGGATCTCAGTTATTGTACAGCAGTACAAGTGGGACGAGTTAATTATTCAACGTGCATGTGTTCCTTTATTTTATTTTGCTGATATTTAAGTATATTACTCAGTGTGTTAATATTTGTGAGAATAGCGAAGTCACCAAGAAGGCTTGACAATTTTCAGTTCAAATATAATAGTTTACACTGCAATATTGGCTCGTGTGCCATACATTTTGTCGATATTGCGGTTAAGGTAAGTTAAATAGAAATGGGTCGAATATGTTTATGGAGATACACATAAAATAATTGTCTGATCTCCACTAACGACAATCAGACGGCATTGAACGCTTATAAGTTCATCATTATTGCTAGGCGCCACCGCATTCTCCTATGCATCTTTCTGTCCCCAATTCCTGTCTGCATTTTGAAGATTAAACATGTGTATAGTTCGTTCATTTCTCACTCCAATCCAAGTTTCGTTAAATATAATTTGCCATTTTGTTTAAGTGTCGTTCAATTTCCAGTTTTTTTGCCGGTGTTTCATCCCAGACAACTTCGAAGTTAGCAATGTTTCAGGTTCCACAGTGGTGTCAATATATATACAATAGAGGACCTTCAATTAAATCGTTTGACGTTTTCGAAATCTTTAAGAATGGGATGATACATATTTTTCAATAATTCGGTACATTATAAATAATTTTTTTAAATTATTTGAAGTACGAATATACTGTGTTGCGTAGATTGCTGGATAAAATTTAGTGTCAGCAATGTTTATCACAAGGAAAAGTTTAGCGGTATTTGTGATAAAAAAGATCAGCTCTAAATGTTATTCACCTTTTGCATCACTTGCATATGTGTATATGTGCATGTATATACTTGTACATTTTTTTTTTACATACGAATTCAAAACTCGCCTTTACAGTTGCTTCTACAATAAATATGGTTTACTGAGTAAAGACGAAATGGATAATCATAAAACCAATTTTAAGATGCAACAATATGTCTAAACATTTCCCATAAACACCTTTAGGTTGTACAAATTGTTTATAATTTTTCACTTACCAAGATTTTGAGTTACGTAGAAAAAAGCGTCAACTTCTTTTCGTTTAACAATTTAAGGATAAAGGTTTATTTCACGGAATTTAAAATGCATAATGTGGTGCAAAAATATAACAATTAATTTTTCGGTGTTTACTTTACTCCAATCTCTCCTACATTTATGATCTTGATATCTATATATGTAAATATTCCGAAAACCTCTGGTCATAAGTTTCAACGTCCTATAAAAAGTACGCCAATACGCAAGCGACGAGGTTCTGTACTTTGTGAAGTCAAGCATTGATTCTCACACAATAATAATGTTCGCACTCTGCTTATTTAAAATAAATAATTTACTTAATACAAAGTACACTTTTATGCTGACTGATATATATTCTGGTTCAAAAAAGATATTAGAATCTTGCAGTATTGAAAAATGGCGCCGTGTTAAAGGTGGCGTTTACTGTAAAATAAGGACTTGTCCAGTTTCACTGTACAATTTATATTCAACTTCCCTCGTACTCCTAGTTAAAATTATTAAAAACTATTATTCAGTAGTTTATTTTTAAATTGTTAAGTTCTGCTAATTTTATCATTCCAATAAACAAAAAAAGAATGATACCTATACAATTAATTAAGAATTGGTGAACAAAGTGCAAATCTTTTTGAAACCCAAAATTAAGTGGGTATAATAGTAACACAAAAGCACAAGTTAAAAAAAAATTCTACACAGTTAAATAGTTTTTCGAAGCGATTGTTGTGGTCTATGCTTCGGTTAGGGAAAATTTACTAACTGCGATTTTTTTTAGTAATTGGAAACAAATTTTATATTCTAACACATTCTTAACTAATTTTATGTTTTATAATATAGTTAGTGTATATACATTAATAAATAAATAAATAAAGAACAATTAACCCTTACTATTTATTGGATATGTCACAATTGACTTGTAGGAACTTAAAAAGGAAAAAAAAACTTTGAAAACAGAATCCTTTTGCTATGTGTAATTTAATTAAATGTAATAAAAAAAAATGTCAAAGGAAATTCAACTTTTTATAACCTGTGTTTTGGAAACACTCAGACTCGAAAACTGGGCCCATTGTACAACCTGTGTCTTAACTTCTTTCTTCGATAAGTTGTTGATAGTTTTTTTTTTTTTTTTTTGTTTTATAAATAAATCCAGTTGATACTGTTGCTATCAGTCAAAAACGGAATTAAACATTTTGGGGGGCAAATTACGCAATCGCAACTATTAATTTTTTATATTGTTAATTACATATCTAGGCACATTCTAAGAGAAAGCCAGAATGAAAATTTGCTATAAAGCCATCAGTGTTCTATCCAATTCTGAAGCTACTCCAATCGGAAGGTTTTCCTTTTTCAAAATTCACCCTTTTCACTTATAAATAAAACTCGCTTTCTAAAACGAAACAAATTTAATTGATTGCTCCAACAGCTAATTTAGTAAATATGGAACAGGTGTAAAACCTTCATTAAGATATGTATCGAACAGTTTTTTTTTTTTTTTTTTTTGATAAAAATCCTAACAGCAACTGGAGAATAGTTTTACAATTTTTCTGTTTTTTTTTTTTTTTTTTAATTGAAAAATAGAATAAATAGAATGTAGTAATAAACATCGATTTTTTCTTATTCAAAATATTTATAAATTCGCTTATTTTTTCGCATCAAAATGAATATACGAGTAAAATATTTATATTATTAACTTATTTCATTTCATTAATAAACAAAGCTATGTTCTGTGCCTAAAGGATTGCAAAAGTTTCAAAAAAAAAAAAAAAAAAAACAGACTAACAAGGACTTTGTTTTTTTAATTTATTTATTTTTTTTTTTTTTTTTAAAGGCTGCAATTTTCTTAAAGTGATGATTGTATGTATGACAAAATATTTCAGTAAAAATGAGACGCATAACATACCAGGTCAATCGTTTGAGTTTTCAAGTTCATGAAATGTAATTTAAGTCATTGAATCGGTTGAAAGTTATTTAAGTCATTGAAAAGAAAGAAGGTAAAGGTGTATCCAAGAAATTTGGCATTTTATTTAGTTTTAATGTATTCGAAAACAAGAAAAAAAAACAATATAAAAAAAGAAATATACAAAAACAAATCACTGTGATGCGGTTAAGGAAATTTTGAATTAAAGGTTTTTCATAAAAAAAATAAGATAAGTCTTTATTTTATAAATAAATAAGTACTGTGATGTGAAATTCGAAATATCTAACCCGGTACAGAAGTTGTAAAAGTTATAATTACTAATTTTTGTACAAAAGAAAAAAAAACATTATTTGCATCTTTATAAAGCTCGTCGTGACATGATTTTAGTCATAAATGTATGTTATAATTGTAATAAGATAATTTTAAATCTAATCTTAATATATTTTGTCAACTGATTTAAAAATGTTCTATTTTCCTTCTTTCAGGGTTAAAGAAGACTGAGGACTTAGATTTAAAAATTAAAATTCTAATTGCTACAGAAGAATAATCCATGCCGATCATATAAAAACGGAAGAAGAAAAAAACTGTTTGAAAGATCTAAAATCAGGTTCCTTTTGAAATTTGATTTAAAACTAACTATTTTTAAAAATCTTTTCTCACAAACAAAAGAAAATAAAAGAGGTTACGTTTTCTATCTCTGTACTTGTTCTGCTAACAATTAATATAAACAATAACCTAGAACTTGGCAAGATTTTAAAGCTGTGATAAACGCGAACAAAACTCAATTCTCGATAGCTCAGAAAAAAATAATAAAAACATATTGCCGAAAGGAGAGAGCGCTGTTATCAAAGTTGCGATCTTTTGAGAAAAAAGCAAATTTTTCATTCCACCTGTTTGCATCTCCAGCAGACGAAAAACTATTAATACAGGTAGTAGTCGCGAGGTAAACAGTCAACGGGAGTCTACGCTGATGAGGATTCACTGGCAGCATGAGTACACTGGGGGGAAGTAGGGGAGAGCGAAATGCCAAGCCCAAGTTCTCAGCACTCGATATAAATCGAATGTACAAAAATAGTCGTGTAAGTTTTTGCATGCTTTATATCGCTTTTTGGTCAAACAGCGTTTTACAAATATAATCATAATTTTTTAATCAATTTTACAACGAATGTTTTAGGGCGAATCTGTTGAACCGTCTGCACAAAAAAATCAAGTGCCCCGAAAACATGGAATGCAAAGCTTGGGCAAAGTGCCGTCCGCTAGGCGACCACCAGCTAATCTTCCATCCTTAAAAGCTGAAATAAGTTCGCCCAATACGAACAACAATACATCTGGACAAGAAGGTATGACCATTTCTAAATATATGTAGATATTGTTATATTCTTATAAATTACCGAGTAGTAGTTAATGCATACAAAAATTGACAAAAATTGTAAGTTTGACGATTATAAGGCTATTATTATAATATTTTTTTAAACATCTTTTTGCTCTTTTTAATTTTATTAAGTTTAAAATGGTTTAAATATCATAAACATGAGTGATAATACTACTGTCGTTGCTAAGTCGCTGAAAGATTCTTCATTGTGAGAAATTGGTGGAGACATCGCCTTCAAATAATCTTAACGTGTTGCACATGAACACTTTATTACCATATTGTTTTTCCAAGTTCAGTTTTGCAAAATTTCATTAAATCATTAAAAGTACATATATATATATATATATATATATATATCTATATGTATATATATATATATAAAGCGACTGCAATGAAAAACTGCGTACTCTGCGTCCTCCTCGGAGGATACTATGGGCCCTGCGGCGAGTTGTCGTGCCCGAACCTGTACATACATATGTCCTGCAATGAAAAACTGCGTACTCTGCGTCCTCCTCGGAGGATACTATGGGCCCTGCGGCGAGTTGTCGTGCCCGAACCTGTACATACATATATTTTTGGTAGTCGTTGGGTGGTAATTAGCAGTTGCACTCCCCTGCTGGTCTAGACATGCAGGTCTCGATGCACATAGTCCATCTGAATACCTGAATACTCGGGAGAGTAGAAGGATTTGAGCGAGAGCTCGTTGTACAAGTAAAGCTTGCTTACTGTTATACTTTACGTGTTCTTGGAAAGAGAATCTGTTGTTCAACACGATTCCTAGGCAATTCACGCACTCCTTGGATTTAATTATTTGGTTTCTAATTATGAATTGGCATGTTCCACCTTCTTGCGACTGGTGATTAGTATTGCCGGAATTTTCGAGGATCTCTTTTACATTCGAGATCGGTATATCCGTAGTAACCTCCACGTCCTCAATGTGCTTTGCCACAGTAATGAAGGCGATATCGTCAGCAAAGCTGAATATTTACACTTCGTCTTGAAGCGCCATTCGAAGAAAGCCATCATACATTATATTCCATAGTGGAGGTTCGAAGTTTAATCCCTGTTGAACTCCAGCTGTTATGTTGTAGGATTTAACGCCATCTTCGGTGTTAAACATAAGTCTCCTGTTCGTAAAAAGGGAAGCGGAAGAGACGTACGTATATGGGGTCGCGGCCAAGTTTATCGCAGATGCTATCATATTCACTGTTGGTTAACCTTTCTTGAAACTATATTGGTGATGTGCATTGGTTCACCGTTGGCTTCTGCTACTGTTAGTAACTTACCATAGATGATAAGTTGAAGTAGATAGCCTAATATACCCAATAGACAGGTGATTTATTTCCTTAAGGAAGAAGTACTAGGAATAGCTTTTTCCACTGTTGACAGCTAAATTCTGGATCCCATCTGAACCGGGAGCTTTGCTATATGGAACTCTTCCAAAGTAATTAGCGGGATTTCATATGGATTTATCCTCGTTATGTTACGATCGGTCGTCTTCGTGGGAAGAGATGTTCCACTGTTTGTGTAAGCATTTCGGGGTTGGTTATCGGTGGGCCTATATATCCCACTTCCATGCTTCCCACTAGTACACACACGCTACTGTACACACACGCTTCTCCCGCTCAATATTCACTAATACTTATAATTCGATTTTCATGAGATATTATCTCATTTACACATGTTTCTCTCGCTCAATATTAACTTATTCTTTGAAAGAGATCCGATGCCTTTGGAGTATCACATACAGTTTCTTCCTCTTTTTTTCCCTTTGAACGTATTTGAAGTCACAAATACTGTGCCGCGCACTGATATACCTACGCTGTTCCACCATGAGGGATATGAGTATTAGTGATATTTTTGTATCGCTTAAAATATAATATTCGAAAACGAATATATTAGTAATAGGTAATATCTGGAAATATTAGTATTAAGTATATTAATTGTAAAAATATATAGCACTATATTCGTTCAAGTAAAAAAAAACGTTAACCTAAAACGTACTTTGCGTTAATTTTATCTTATGGCTCTTATAATAAAATACTTACGTTAATTATGAGTTTAGCTAGATTAAGCATAGTTTTTCTTTTTTTTGTATTAGACAATGACAGGAGGAGTTCATTGGTCTGAGGAAAAGAGCCAAATCATTTGCAAAATGTTTAAAAATAAGAAAGGAGTTATAGATATTGCCATGGATCTAAATAATTCTAGATACCTAGTACCTCATGTTAATGAAATAAGGTATAGCAACGTTAATAGGAAAAGTTGTTTATATGTATATACATTTTATAGTAAACAAGTTTTAAAAATAAGATCAACATTTAGAGCGTCGAATTAAAATATTTTATCACTTTTTTGGTACAGAACAAAAATTTAAATTTTAATTAGAAACGGTTTAGGAAGTCAAGAAAAATCTTCATAAATAAATTTTTATATTTTTTAAAAACTTTTATTCAGTATTGGGTAGGATAACTATTTTGTTTTATAACTGCTTTGTAACGATGCTTCATGGACTGTTCATGTTAAAGAACGGCATCTCTCAACAGGTATGGAATACCAAGATTCCTTTACTTTTTCGAACAGTTCGTTCATATTCGTATTTTTTTTGGCGTAGGCTAGATTTTACATCACTCCATAAGTGTTCGATAGGGTTGGGACTGCACATGAAGACGGCCAGTTCAAAACATCGATGGAATGGTCAGCGAAAATTTTTTTTGTTCACTTTGCTGTGTGTTTTAAATCGTTGTTTTGCTGAAATTTCCAAATCTTAAATTTTCTTCAGGCCACGTTTCCATTACATTTGACAATATGTCCAGATATTTCTCTTTTATGAGGATGCCATCAATCCGGTGAATTGGACCAACGCCATTCCATGAGAAGCATCACCACACATTGATCGATCCTCTACCATGCTTAACAACAGGTGAGGTGTATTTTGGATCGAATTCTCATCGCTTGGGTCTTCTTATGAATATCTTATCAACTGGTCCCATACGGTTTATTTTAGTTTTGTCGTTTAGTTTATTAGAAATTGAAAACCTTCTCAACATTTTAGACCTTCCTAACTAGCGCTTTGCGATCTGCTGGTAAACTGTTAACAGTTTTTCCCATTTTCAAGGACTTGCTCACGGTAAATTGAATGTTAAAGAAAATAACCGTGTTGTTTACACTTACCGAAATTAAAATTCAAAAAACTATTTTTACCGACTAATAACCCTAATGCTCTTTGTTTGTAATTAGCTACTCCTAGTCGTTTTCTTTGTGTTTATAGTTTTTTGGAAAAATACGAAATTTTTTATCACTTTCAAGGAGATAATTAACTTGGCATTTGAGAAGTTGTGTGAGAATAAACATCAGATGTATATATATATACAGTTACGGACGAAACAAAAGGACATTTTGACTTTCATAGAAAAACTAAAAGCATTTTGTAAATTTTGTCATTTTTATTTAATTTTATTATTTTTTCAATAAAGGAAAATAAAAATCATAAAAAATTGAAAGGAATTCAGGTCATAACAAAAAATATTTTTTTTTCTATAAAAAGCATGATAGAAAGGACACACACCAATAAGACCACCACACAAAATGTAGTAAGTTTAAAGTGAATGTACGATGTTCTTTAAATTTTCTTAGTATTTAGTGGAATGTCCTTTATTTTATATCACAGCACGCACTCTTCGGGGCATGGATTCGTCCAGTCTACGGCAAGTGCCTGTCGGTATGGCGTAACAAGCTGATTGAATTTTACCCCACAACTTTTTCTTATTTTTTGCCTACAGCTCCAAGCGACTTTTTCACGATTCCCCACAAGTTTTCCAGGGGTTTAAGCTCTGGAGATTGGGAGGACCAGGTCATGGGATCCACATTGATCTCTTCCATCTTTTTACTTTGCACGTCGTATGCTTCGGGTCGTTATCGTACATTGACTGCAACATTAGTGGCATTCCCACTCAGCATACGGGAGCATCACGTCTTTCAATATTTTGGTGTACAAATACTCGCCCATGGTATTCTTTATCTAATATAATGGACCAACCATACCAAAAGAAGCATTTCCAAACCATAATATTTGCTCCTCCATATATTATGGTGTGCATTTTTTGGACCACCTAACCTTTTACCATCTGATCCCACCAAATTAATCTTATTGTCGTCCGACCAAAGAATATATCACCATTGTTTTTTCGTTTTTTGTGTCTATCCATTCAAGATGCTCTTTAGCAAATTGGATTTTATTTTTCCTGTTTTTTTTTTTTGTTATAAGAAATGGTACCTCCCTGTGGCCTCTTCCAAAGAGATTTTGTTCTTGTAGCCTCCTTCGCACTGTTCTAGAACAAACAGGTAAGTCAAGTTCACGTTTGATGTCTGCAGGTGACAAAACGGGTCTTTTTTTGACAAGCGCTAAATGTGGAAACTTCTTGCTAAGGAGTAAAGATTGGCTCTATTCTAAGACTGAAATGAAAGTGAAAATATTTTTTTCTCTGTACACCAGCGGTTTTATTCAACTTTGTTGTCTGCAGTTGATTCATTCGGAAAGGGTTTCTTCTACAGGCACTTTATTGAACAAAATCATTAAGAGATGTTTTTCGTACCTGATACACACATTTCTTTGCACTGCGTAAACTTGTAACAGGCAAATTTAAACATAAGATAAGAACGTGTTATTTTTTGCTAAAAACAAAGTACTTTCTACAGATTTCAAAAAGAAAAGGACAAATTTTGTATCTTTTCCTATTGGTTTTCTTCATAACTGTATACATACATATATATGAACGTGTATTTATGACGAATAACAGAATACAATTTTTGTACTCAAATACGAGTTTATTCTGTATACATAAGAATTTGCGAATTCAGACAAGCGATGATAAATGAAATTGGTTTAAAATACGCCGTTTTTCGTACAATGCTGATTTTCATGGTTGAACCACCTCTAAAAAACCATTTATAAGTAAAATCAACCAACAGTTGTGTTCATAAAAATAGCAGTGCTCCTCAAAAAGAACAAATAATTTTCTATTAATTCAAATTGTTTTATTATTTTTTTCAAAAAACGTATAAAAAAGTAAAGTATTTCAGTCTTAACAGGTATATCACAAAATAAATGTTGTTCATAACTTTTATCTATTTTTTTGGTTGTAGTATTTATTTATTTATTTATACAGACTAATATAGAAATGTGAAATTACAATGTTAGTACTTGTTTTTTCAAGAGCAAAAGCTTTCGGCTCGATACTTTAAAGATATTGAAAATTTATAAAATAAAATTGTAGGTAATTCGAAATAATTCCTTGTAAGGTTTCCAGGTTTAAAGGGTTGATGTTTTGGAGAATTTCTTGAATTGTTTCATTGGCTGTTTCATTGTTGATGTGATGGAGACGATTCGAGTCGTATACTACTGAGCAGCTCGAATATGTTGGGGGATTTTCTTTTGTTAGAAGGTGCTTATGCGTTAGGGAAGTATGTCCTAGGCGAAGTCGTACACAATTTTTAATAGTTTGTTTAGCCACCTGTGTAGAATACACAGGTTTTGTTTTGTTACTGTTAATTGTTGCATAGTGATGTTTATATGATAACCAGTTGTTAACCTGAACGGGTTAAATTTTTTTTGCTTATAAACCGTCCTGACTATGTATTGAATAGGTATGTAGGGAGTTTAGCGACAGAATTAGCTGCTTTGTCCGCGAATTCATGCCCCCATATGCCTATATACGATGGAACCCACATAATTTTTATTTTTTTTGTTTGATTTGATGATAATATTTCTAAGTGCTATTACAGCAGGAGAGTTGTTGTTTAGGTTCATAACAGCTTTAACAACCGAAAGACTATCAGTGCACACAACCCAGTGTCCCTTTACGTTGAAGGTATATTTTAAGGCTTGGACGCGTGTTCAGCAAGAAGACCTCGTCTTATGAGCGTATCACTTTGAGTTGTTACAGCAAAGCTTGTATGATAATTGGTTTTTGAGTCGTTTGAGAATATTAACTTCCAGTTTCTTGCCTTAAGGTTGTTTGCAATGGCATTAAATTCAGTTTGATATATATATACTGGAGTATGACATTTTTGATGTCTAGATAGAGATATATCAAACGATTCAGGTCTGAGCAACCAAGGTGGGTATGTTGAAGTTTTGCTCGGGAACATTTTAGCTGGTATATTGAAATTGGATATGCTCTTCCAAATGCGTGAAATTGTTTACGGAACATTTTTAGGCGTGTTGAGCGCTTAGCAGCAATAAAATCTCTGTATAACAGATCTGGAAGGGAATAACAGTTTTGCAGATAAATTCATAATGATCTCATCATATCTTGTTTATTGTTGGCAAACCGGATTCAGCCAAAATGTTTTTAATTAGGGTTGTTGGGAAGGCATTAAGTGATTTTCTTGCAGCTTGGTGGTACAGCTCTGTGCAAAAAAATAGCACCACGTTGAGGTCTGCACTTTGGATGCTAATTACTTTTCTCCATGCTCATGTAAAGACACGATATTTATTGTAGGACATCTGTTGGGTATCAGTAATAAAATGCAAAATCTGTTGCAATGAATTTTTCAGCAACAGATTGATTTTTCGTTAGGATCAAAATTTGTCCGTCTCTTAGCTGAGAAATCTGCTCATATTCGGTGCTAATGGGGTCAATGGCTTTCCTTAAAGCAAAAATGCTCACTGAAAAAATCGGTTTGGATTCAGACTCAGAGGCAATAACAATGAACCGTGGATTTTTATTTGTAGTAGTAATAAGGAGTTCAGGAAAATTATCAAAAGAATGTAAGGTTTTTTTGGAATGTAAGGCTGAGGCCATTTTGGAATAAGGGACTAACACACGCGAGGGTTAGAGAAGATTCACTTAGTGAAGGAGTGAAAGAGTTAGAAGAAATATTTAAAAAAAAATTATAACGGGAAGACTCCGACATAAATCAACTCTCTGGTATAGCTTCCCATGAGTCTGGCACTACCTCCCACAGTTCCTTTATGTTTTTTGGTTTTACCTCATGGACAGAATTTTTAACATCACCCCACAAGTTCTCAATAAGGTTCAGGTCAGGGGATTGTGCTGGCCACTCCATTACGGTTATTCTTTTTTCATCAAACCAAGATTTTGCCCGTTTTGATGCATGCATTTTCTCCTTTTTATATGGCAGCATAACCTCTTCTAAAATTTTTACATACTCAGCACCGTCCATTATACCCTTGATAGGATATATAGTCCCAACCCTATTATATGAGAAATAGGCCCAAATCATTAGTTTTGCTCCTCCGTGTTTAACAGTTTTAACTATATAGCGGGGATTATTTTTTTCATTCTTTGGTCTTCTTACATATTCCCGACGACCCTTGGACCCAAATAAGACTATTTTGCTTTCATCGCTCCACAGAATATTCCTCCATTCCTTCTTAGTGAAACTTTGCGAATGCCGATCTATTTTGTACATGCTGTTTTGTCAAAAGCAGTACTTTTCGCGGGCTTCGAGCTGGTAGTTTAGCCTCTAAAAGACGTTTTCTAACCGTCACAGCACTCACCGAAAGTTGGAGCTTTTTGAAGGGTTCTCCTTTGCCATGTTGATAATTTTTTGGTCAGTTTGCTTAGCCGTCACTCTTTTTCGACCGCGTGTTTCGGGCGTAGCTTTCCAGTTTCGCGCATTGCTGACCATTTTCGCTGAACATACTATGATTTCCTGGATTGAAGCATATGTTTTTTCCCTCCAAACGCAATTTTTTGATACCTTGATGTCTTCGGTACAATGTTTTGATCGACCCATATTTCTAACTTTAAAGTATGTTAATAAAAGACAACATATACAAAAACATTCGCTTACCAAACAAGAATACACAAATATTTTTTAATCTCTAAACAACAATTTCTGAGACACTTTATGGTAAAACCAGAAACACTGATATTTTTATGAACAGGTTTCAATCAACAGATTTCAATTAATGAGTGAAAAAAGGAGAAAGTAAACCTTTATTTTTAATTTTTTATTTCTGGTATGGTATCTTAGATATCGGAAAATACAATAAAACCGAATATACATTTGGAAAAAGGATCTTCTAAGAAATATGTTGCTGATTATCTAAGTCGTATAACTACTGCTCTTTTTATGAACACAACTGTATATTATATTTATAAATGAATGCAAGTGACCTTTGGTTAGCACAGATGTAAAGTTTAGCAAAAGGTAAATAGGAAGTTGTAACATTAAAACATACCAACGCATTAAAAATATATTGGTTCGGTTATTTCAACAATTTTAAACCCAATATGCTCCAACGTTTTATGTTAGTCCTCCAAAAAGATTATGACCTTAAATATAATTTGTTTGACTTAAAACTGTAACCTAATCTGCAGATTTTAAATTTATTTTTCACAATATATATATATGCGTTATACAATATAATAATATATGCGTTCTTACTTTTGTGATGCGAATTATTATTTTTTTGTTTTGGAACTTTTAACATTCTTTTATTAGATGTACAGGACAGTTGTGGCTACTACTTCAAACGAACTATGTGTATTCGGTAGCATTGTCCATTGATGGTTTTACCCGGTTTTGGCAGCTCATAATATAGCACAGGCGCCTGTCGCTGTATAGCCCATAGAGTTCGTTGTTAAATCTTCTTCTCCAGATGCCATCAACGCAAACAGGACCAAAAATCGCACGCAAAACTTTTCTATCGAAAAAAACTAAGGCTTCCTCATCCGCCTTCGCTAACGTCCAAGATTCCGTGCCATAAAGTAGGACGGGGATGATGAAGCTGTTATATAAAGCGAGCTTAGTCCTTCGAGAGGGGGCTTTATTACTTAATTGTCTCTTGAGCCCAAAGAAACAGCGATTGGCAAGAGTGATTCTGCGCTTGATTTCGGTACTGATGTTGTTGCCTCTGTTTACAAAGGAGCCGAGGCAGACGAAGTCCTTGACTACCTCGAAGTTTCTGCTGCCTAGTGTGACGCTCTGTCCGTGACATCGATGTAGTGTGTCCTTCTTTGATGACAGCATGTACTTAATTTTGCACTTATTTACCGCCAGACCTATTTTAGCCCCTTCCGCTTCAATGTCAGCAAACGCCTCATTGACGGCTCGCTGAGTTCGGCCGATCACGTCAATGTCATCCGCATAAGCTAGAAGTTGAACGGACTTCTGGAAGATCGTGCCTCTGATGTTGCCGTGTGAGTTCCGCAAGATCCTCTCAAGAATGATATTAAAGAAGTCGCATGACAGCGCGTCGTCTTGTCTAAATCCTTTTTTGACATCGAAGGTCTCGGTGAGTTCGCTCCATCGTAATTCTACACAATGTGACAAGTTTGGTAGGGATGCCAAAACTAGATATGACACTGTATAGCTCGTCTCTATGCACGCTGTCATACGCGGCCTTGAAATCGACGAATAGATGGTGGGTGTCGATTTGTACTTCTTGGGACTTCTCCAGGATCTGCCGCAGTGTGAAGATCTGGTCGATTGTGGACTTCCCTGGCTTAAAACCACACAGATAAGGACCTATCAGGTTGTTGGCGAACGGTTTCAGGCGCTCACACAATACGGCGGAGAAAATCTTATATGCGATGTTAAGGAGACTGATCCCTCGGTAGTTGGCGCAGTCGAAGGGGTCACCTTTCTTGTGGACCGGACAAACGATGCTGAGATTCCACTCGTCGGGCATGCTTTTCTCCAACCATATCTTACAGATTAGCTGGTGCATGCACCCAACCAGCTCCTCCCCAGCCGCTTTGAACAGCTCTGCGGTAAAAATTTCGGACGTCATTCCTGCCTAGCACCTCTCCATTTCCTCGACCGCGCGCTTCTCGTGCTCATTCTTCTTTCTTCTGAGAAGCCGGTTCTCTTCCCTTCTTCTCTGTTTGTAGAACTCACAAACAGCTCTCGTCGTTCGATGCAGCGTTGCCTTGTATGCTTCTTGTTTGGCTGCATGCGCCTGCCTGCACTCGTCGTCAAATCATGGGTTCCTCTTAGGTGGTGGCGTGAAACCCAGCACATCAGTGGCGGCCTCTTTGATGGCTTCTTGTGCAGGCAGCGTAGGACTTTGAGACAGTTTCAGGGAGAATCGATCGGCAAAGGCTCTAGCGATCGGCTGCGATTGTAGCTTTCCGACATTAAACTGTTTTGACCTGTCTCGACTCCGTTGCTCTCTCGATATTCGGGTTCTTACCTTGGCTACAACAAGGTGATGATCCGAATCCATGTTTGCACCTTGGAAGGTACTGTCGCGTGCCAAAATTCTTTTATTAGATGTACAGGACATCCTTTCTGTTGCGGCTACTACTTCAAACGAACTATGTGTATTCGGTAGCATTGTCCATTGATGGTTTCACCCGGTTTTGGCAGCTCATAATATAGCACAGGCGCCTGTCGCTGTATAGCCCATAGAGTTCGTCGTTAAATCTTCTTCTCCAGATGCCATCAACGCAAACAGGACCAAAAATCGCACGCAAAACTTTTCTATCGAAAAAAACTAAGGCTTCCTCATCCGCCTTCGCTAAGCTGTTATATAAAGCGAGCTTAGTCCTTCGAGAGGGGGCTTTATTACTTAATTGTCTCTTGAGCCCAAAGAAACAGCGATTGGCAAGAGTGATTCTGCGCTTGATTTCGGTACTGATGTTGTTGCCTCTGTTTACCAAGGAGCCGAGGCAGACGAAGTCCTTGACTACCTCGAAGTTTCTGCTGCCTAGTGTGACGCTCTGTCCGAGACATCGATGTAGTGTGTCCTTCTTTGATGACAGCATGTACTTAATTTTGCACTTATTTACCGCCAGACCTATTTTAGCCCCTTCCGCTTCAATGTCAGCAAACGCCTCATTGACGGCTCGCTGTGTTCGTCCAGTCTCGTCAATGTCATCAGCGTAAGCTAGTAATTGAACTGACTTCTGGAAGATCGTGCCTCTGGTGTTGACTTGTGAGTTACACACGATCTTCTCGAGGATGATGTTAAAAAAGTCACATGACAGTGCGTCGCCTTGTCTAAAACCTTTTTTGACATTGAAGGTCTCGGTGAGTTCGTTACCGACTAAATCGAGTGCAACATTCTGCCTAACAGCGGGATTTGGGTCATCATCGCCGTTAAGGAGTCTGCAGAAATGATCCTTCCAGATTCTCAGTACAGACTGCGACTCTACTACGAGTTGTCCGTTTTGGTCCCGGCAGGTCCGAACCTTGTATCCTCCGGATAGCTGTTTTACCTTTCGGTAAAACTTTCGGACTTCATTCCTGCCATAACACCTTTTTATTTCCTCGACCACTCGCTTCTCATGCTCCTTCTTTTTTCTTCTGAGAAGCCGGTGCTATTCTTTTCTTCTCTGTTCGTAGAGCTCACGAACAGCCCTCGTTGTTCGATGCAGCGTCGCCTTATAGGCGTCTTGTTTAGCTGCGTGCGCTTGCCTGCACTCGTCGTCAAACCATGGGTTCCTCCTGAGTGGTGACGTGAAACCCAGCACATCAGTGGCAGCTTCTTTGATGGCTTCTTGACAACGTTTCCAGTCTTCTTTTATGCTTAGTGCAGGAAGCGTCGAACTCTGAGCGAATTTCAGGAAGACTCGGTTGGCAAAGTTTCCAGAAATCGGCTGCGATTGTAGCTTTTCGACGTCAAACCGTTTTGGCCTGTCTCGACTCCGTTGCTCTCTCGATATCCGGGTTCTTACCTTGGCTACAACAAGGTGATGATCCGATTCAATGTTTGCATCTCGGAAGGTTCGGACATCGAGAATACTGGAGGAGTGTCTGACGTCGATCGCAACGTGATCAAACTGGTTAACGGTTGATTGATCAGGAGATCGCCAGGTCCCTTTGTGAATGTCCAGGTGTGGGAACCGCGTGCTAGCCATAGGGAGATACCGCCCCGAGGCGAAGTCCAACAGCCTGAGTCCGTTTCCGGAGATGTTGTCGTGCAGGCTGTGTTTACCGATGACTCAAGCAAAGATGTCCTCCTTTCCCAGCTGAGCGTTGAAATCTTAGTGTCGTAGCTGGGGCATCGATCGCATGTTCTTTCTAGGAGATCATAGAAGTCATCCTAGATGTTGTCACCCTTCTCCTCTGTCGGGGCGTGAGCGCAAATTAGGCTGATGTCCCTGAATTTAGCCTTGATGCGGATTGTCATGAGGCGTTCGCTGACGGGGTCGTAGCTCAAGACTTTTTGCCTAAGTCTGCCTCGAACAATAAATCCGCATATAGCAATCGCTGTAGTAGATATCGCAGTTCTTCATCGCTTTTATGCCAGGCCCATTCCATCGCACTTCTTGGATGGCGGTAATGTCTGCCTTGTATCAGTCAAGGGCCTCCGCAAGTTGTTCGGCTGCACGTGGTCTGTTAAGGGACCTCACATTCCACGTGCAAAACCGAACATCAGTGTCCTTTAAACGTTTGCTGGGGTCGTCAACAGATATCCTTCATTATCTGAGACATGTTCTTGTCTCTCAACTAACGATGTTTTACGTGGTGAGGAAGTTACCCTCACGCACAACCCACAGACTGGTAGGTCAGGCCCATTATTTAAATCCTCGGGCAGAGGGGCCAAGATCAGCACTTTCAAATCATGCAAACTACTTTTGGCATGTTCGCTAAGCTAACGCATGTTCACCATAAGCTTCCACCAAAATACAATATCATTTGCCAGTAGTTTTCTTCATATTAAAGTAATGAAGAAGAACTCCCCGGAACATTTACAGGCTAAAAGTTCGACATATTTGAGTGAAAAAAAATTATAATTGTATACGCTTCAAATGAATGACATATACAGAAATGACGTACAGTGACTATAGCTTTCTAACGCATGTTCCAATGGAATAATGACAATGGAGTAATGCAAGTCACACCATCTCATAGAAAACCGTACGAATTAAGTTATAGACATAATAGTGGAAATGATTGAAGTAATTAGGTGATAAAGACATTTTCATACAGCCATTTGCAACAGGAAAAGCGAAACATTCCAAGTATGTGTGTAGAATAAGAGTACATAAGTATGTTTTTATTGCCATATTTTTTCGAATATCTATGACAAGAACTTACCTGACATTTACAATATTTTAAGTTATTTTACGTTCTTTCTTTCACTAAAAAATTATATATATATACCAAGTAAAATGTAATATATATATGTATATATATAAATATTTTTAGTTGGAACATCCAATCAAACATCTGGCGGCAGCGCACAAGGAACATCAGCTCATTCAGTGGCATCGAATTCAAACAGCGTAAATTCCATTGCAAATAATAACACCAATAATACGAATAGCAATAATTCGTCAAAGTTGATAAACAACATATCGTCAACAAACGAAAGACAGAACTTTCCATCAAATTCTTCAACACATTCAACACTTAATAATAGTTCAGCTGTGACATGGTCGTCAGTGACAACAGGACACGATCACCTGAGCTCTTCAGGCGGTGGTGGAGGCAACAAGCATTCAACTCCACCATTGTACCAAAGTCCACAATTTCAACACGAATTTCCTTCATTAGATGGCAGTGGTGCTTCAAATCATCACAAAGGTGCATCGGCATCGACTTTATCACACCAACAAAATCAATCGAATCAACACCACAACCACAACAACAATTATCAGCATCATCAGCAACAATTTCATCACCAAAACTACAGAGATGGCAATGGAGGAAGAGAAGAACGAGATCATTACCACCACAACAAACAACATCAATATCAACAGCAGCAGCACCAACAAAACAACCATCAACAACAACAGCAACAACAACAATCACAATCGTCATTAACAACGACTACACCACAAGAAGGCGATTTGCAAGTAAGTCTGAGACCACAAACAGATGCGAATTCTTGGATGCAACAACAGCAAAGTGGAAAACAACAATTCCAAGGGGATGTAGTACAACAAGGAGGCAACAACCAACAGGGCCAGGCCCCCCTACAAGCTGTTCCGCCACCGTTGCTTGCATTAATGCCTTCATTTATGGTACGTGGTGGTGGCGGTGGTGGTGGTGGTGGTGGTGGTGGAGGAGGAGGAGGTGGAGGTGGAGGAGGTTCATCTGCTTCATCTTCGGACACACAAGGACGATCATTGACACCTCCAATTATTGGTTGCGAATATCAATACCATCGTCAACAAAATGGTGTTGGAGGAGGGGGAGGAGGAAACTACTCGTCATCCGTGAACCAAGCGGTTAATTGTAGAAGTAATAATCAGAAAGACTACAGATCTAATTCCCCAAATATTGGAGGATGTAATAGTGGTGGAGGCAGTTCATTCCGTTCGAATGTGAATATGATGGGCAAACGTCCACAACAAATAAATACCCCTCCACCCCAACAGCAACGTACAAACAAGGATTCGTCCCTTTCGAGTTTACCACCTCCGTATGTTGAACCGGAAGTGGCATTGCAGCAACGTCCTATAATTAAAGAAGAAGACTTAGAGCGACTAAATGCAATTGCGAAAGATGATAGCTGGACACAACAAGATGATATGGATTATAATCCTAAGTTGACATTTTCCGACGAAGACGATGAGTCTCCGTCACCAGAAATTGACAAACAACAACCAGTATTTCCGAACACAACGGCAGCAACAAAAAATATTGGTGATCAAAAAATTAACAGTAATACGAAATCCGCAACAGAGAGGTCATGGGCACGCGAAAGAGATTCGGTAAAAGAACAACAACAACGGAAGTCTGATGACAATATTTCTTTAGTTTCAACACAGCAGAATGGTCACCGAGGGGTTGTTGCTTTAGACGCGGGAGTATATGAACGAGCTAAGCAACGTAAAGAAGAGGAAGAAAAACGAGAGTTAGAACGTCGACAAGCAGCAGCGAAGAAACTTCAAGAATTGGAAATGAAAATGAATAGCAAAAAAGCATCTGTCTCTGGTGCAGGTAATGATAATGACTTATCCGGCTCTCTGGGGGAACAAAGTAACAGCACAGTCTCTGCAAATATTGAAGAAGTCCGACAGAAAGACGATGACTATCATCACCAACCCACGCGTGAAACTGGTGTACGTCGTCAATATCAGAAAGACCTGGGAAGTGGCGGTGGTCGTGATTACAATAGATATGATCGTGACCGTGATCGTGACCGTGAACGTGACCGAGATTACGGACGTGGTGGTTCGTTGCACAGCGGTAATCAAAAGGTGTTCTCTGCACAGTTTCAATCGAATTTACCACCACGTTTTCAGCGGCAACAACAACTACTTCAACAACAGCATCAGCAGCCCAGCCAATCTAATGCAAGAACTATCACTGCCAATCTGCAACAATCAACGAGTGGTGGAAGTGTGGGTGGTAATGGTGGAAGCGGATACTCTTCTCAAGAGAAACAATACGATTCTAACCGTTACTCACATAGTCAACACTTTAGGTCACAAGCGCCGTCACAACAGCGCCGGAATGATACTGGTGACATGATAAGACGAAATGATCGTGGTGATCGAGAGCATGTGAGTTATCGATCAGGATACAGTAGGAATAGAGGTGATGATGGAGGAGAGCATGAAGACAGATATAACAGGCGAATCAACGAGGACTATCATCGAGGAATGTCCCGTAGCATTTCTGACTCATCACAACGCAAGACTAGTGTTTCATCCAATGACGATAACCAGCAACAGCGTCCAACGGATTTCAGTGGCGGATCAGTTGTTGGTGTGTCCTCGTCTACAGTCGGATCATGGGCTGAAGAAACGGACGCTGAATTGCGACGACAAAGGGATGAGAGTTTTTCTAGTAGTCATAGTCGCAATGATGAAGAAATTCACGTAAAGCATATATTGCAACGACCTGCCCAGCAACAAAAAAGTCTGTCTGAGAGTAGCGCTAACACTGCTATGGAAAATAATTTAAGTACAACTTCAGAAAAAGAACACAATTATTCCGGAGCGACCACAAATAATGAAGAGCAAACGGATGTGGGAGATAATTCGAACAGTGATTCATCATTTGTTCCAACCCAAATTTTGCGACGATCGGAGAGCCCTGCACCTGAACAAAATGATCAAAAAAAAGAAACAGTTTTTTCAGGTATAGAGGGGGGTAGTACAATTGATGAAATAAACAAGGTTGAAAAGCAACAAAATGAGAAAGTTGAACACAGAGATTCTACTACAGATGTGCAACAAAAGAAACGTCGTGATAGCGAAGGTGGCAGTATTAGCGGTGTGATATGTAAAAGGGATGATGACAAATTGGAAGAGAGAACACAGAGAGTTGGAGACCATAAAAAAACAAGCCCCAGAGGAGGAAGTGGCGGAAATGAACGTAGGCAGGACGTAAGAAGTCAGTCCTCTCGAGGGTACAGTTCATATCGAGGTGCAACAAGTAGTAGTGGAGGGAGTTGGAGCCGTAGAGGTGGCAGTAGTAACATGCGCATTGTAGCTGGTAGAAACTACCAAAATGATTGGAGTGAATCAGAAAATTCAGAAGAAGTCGAAGATGATGGTTATGGAAGGCGATCAGAGAGAAGTTCTAAGGTTCCAAAGAAGGTAAGCTTATTTTTCCTTCATTACGTTATAAATATATATATATATATATATATATATATATATATATATATATATATATATATATATGTATCAATATATTGATCATGTCATAATTTTTCTGAAAAACTAGGAAATGAAACACTTTCTCATGATCCAAACCGTTTTTTTTTTTACGATTGTACATAACAATGAGACATCCGATTAATTTATACCTTTTGCGGTGCTAACAAATAGGTCCGAAATAAGATATTCGTTTATATTACAGGCTTTCTCAATAGTGATGTTAAAATTTTCTTTCGATATGAATGCTTAATGAGGCTATAAGTTTTTAATTCATTGTTTTGCCGTAAACATTAAAATAACTTTTGCTAGTTTTTAAACTTTTTTTGAACCAAACATGCGTTTAGTCACCTCAACTTAAAGACAATGTTGCTCTACCCCCGCGTTAAGCCCCTTATGGCAGAATTGGTTTACCAACATGAAAGTATGCATTTCTAGGCGACTGCATTTTACACGTACTTTGAGAGGCAACATTACTTCCCGTACAAACATTATTTGGTGTGGATTACATGCCGGAAGTGTCATTAGACCACGTTTTATTCTTCATGATGGGTGGTGACAATCACTATGTTATTGTGAAAGAAATTCGTTATTACACACAATAAAACATTATTGCAGGGTGTAAACGTGGAATTTAGACCGAAACAGTTATTAAAAGTTGGGTTCAACATCTGAATTTCTACAAACTTACTCTTGATGGTCATGTAAGGAAAATGTAAATTATATATATAAAAATATTTTTTTTTTATAATGAACAACCTTTTTTATGTACTGATGTGGATACGTAAATATTTTATATCTTTGTTTCATTTTTTTCTCGTTTGGTGTAATTGAAATAGACCCAAACTGTTTCTGACTCTCCCAAAGATAACAATTCTCAGAGAACATATATTATATATACAGCTCTGTGCAAAAAAATAGCACCACGTTGATGTCTGCACTTTGGATGCGAATTACTTTTCTCCATGCTCATGTAAAGACACGATATTTATTATAGGACATCTGTTGGGTATCAGTAATAAAATGCAAAAAACAAGATAAGCGAAGACGCATTTTAAAACAAGAAAATTCCCGTTATACGAAATGAAACCGACATTTTGGTGTCGAAATTTTGGTGGCAAAAATTAACATATGGGGATGCTTCTCCTACAACGGTACTGGTCCTATATTTTGGATAAAGCCAATGATGACCACAGAAGTTTATGTTGGCATAATGAGGGAAACCATGTTGCCCTACGCCGAGTGGAATATGCCTCTCAGATGGGTCCTGCAGCAAGACAATGACCCGAAACATACGAGCAAATTGGCCAAGGAATTTTTTGCGAGGAATGGGGTTCGAGTTATGGATTGGCCGCCGCAATTTCCAGACCTAAACCCCATTGAAAACCTTTGGACAGATGTTAAGAAAGCTGTTTTTAAAGCGAAACCAAAAAATACACTACAGCTATGGGAAGCTGTGCAGGCTGCGTGGAGGGATATTCCAATTCGGCGATGGCAGGCACTAATCGACTCTATGCCACGACGTTGTGCCGCTGTGCTCAAAAATAATAGAACAGTAGTATAAATAATAAAAATAAAAACCGTACTATTCCACTAAATTTTGCATTTTATTTACGACGTTTTACTTGTGGTGCTATTATTTTGCACATCAAAATTTCGGTTTCATTTCGTATAACGGGAATTTTCTTGTCTTAAAATGCATCTTGGCTTATCTTGTTATTTGCATTTTATTACTGACACCCAACAGAGAGATTGCTAATATTACAAAACAAAGTAACCAAAATTTCGGTTTCATTTCGTATAACGGGAATTTTCTTGTCTTAACATGCATCTGTGCATATTTTGGTTTTTTGCATTTTATTACTTATACCCAACAGATGTCCTACAATAAATATCGTGTCTTTACATGAGCATGGAGAAAAGTAATTAGCATCCAAAGTGCAGACCTCAACGTGGTGCTATTTTTTTTGCACAGAGCTGTATATATTTATTAAGAAATCAGGAAAAGGGAAATAAGGTTTATGAGGTCCTCTTACTTGCTCTCACAATTGAAAATTATGGTTAAAACTGTTTAAATTTCTGACAAAAAATTGCTTGCCAAAATTTACAAAACCCGTTTTTGCAAGCCAATGCGCCGGTTGATGATAGATATGATAGCTAAGAAGATAGGCACTCCAATAAACCTGACTGGTCCTAATTTACATAGAATATTGGATTATGTTCGCACGATGCGTTCTGCTTTTGTTTTATCCAGACAACATACACAATTTTTATAGGCGAAAAAACAAAAGTCAACTGGAACACATTACAGACTTAAGAAAAATTAAGTTAAAAGATAATTCGATACATTTTTAAAAATTGACTTATTTTGAAAGTACGTCCTTGTACTCTGGGAAAATGTATCGTACAAAAAATGAAAGGTGGATCCAAACAAATATAATGTCATGGATAATTCCAGGAAAGAGTAAAATAAAGATCGGAGAAATATTTTACTGTCAGATGATTCAGGAAAAAAACGAAGAACAATATTGATTACAATACATTTTCAAAGCTTTTTAAAACAAAGGACGAAATTTATATCTATCCTCCTGTTTCTTTACGTGTTGCCATAATCTGCAGGTTAAAGAATATCTTTTTGTCTAAAGAAGCTTAACATTCAATCTGTACAAAAAGACAGCAAAAAGTGTCAAATAATTAGTACACATGTGGTTCTTTTTCTTCATATCTGATTGGTCTACACGTAATATTTTTTTCGTGTCTTAACGTGAAAGGCGACATGAATGTCATCGCCTATTATTTTACTATAATCCATTCCAAATAAAACACGGTTTGGAATATATCGTGAAGGATGTGCTTGAAGTAAGATCCATTATATTAGGCCGTCTTCTCGTCGAAGTCTCCAATTTGACCACCGCCTATATATTCTAAAAAGCTAAGTGAATGAATTGACACTTTCACAGTAAAAAATACTTTCAATAATAACCTTCCTAGTTATCTAGACACAATATTATTCTTTCTGTAAATTTGGAAAAGCTAAGTAACGGCAACATCTTTGAATCAATGGAGGTATACATAGAGAACTCTTAAAGGTAAGGTAGCTTGGTGATTTGGAACAGGGAGGACATTTTGGGTCAATGTCGGCCATCCATCCGACACAGAAGAAAAAGAGCAATAATACCTGTTTCTAAAATAGATTCCCGGCTGAACTCGAATTTTTCACGGCGTCACCTCTTTTGAGCTGTTGACAACAGTAATACAGTCTAAGAAAAAGATTCTCAAACTTCGCCGTTCGGAGTCGGCAAAAAACTTTAGGTCCCTTCTACACGTGAGAGAACAGTAGCGCACACAACACGAGAAGTTGATGAGCAAGTTAGGCCCTGGTCCCCTGTTGACTGCTGCGCCATAAAATTATTGTAGCAGTCATCCTTTTTAGAATTTAATAGACTTGGTTTCTTTGTAAACTAAAGTGAATTTTATAAATTACGTTATTATTTACAGGATACTTGAATTGCCATAAATTTATTGTTTATTATCCTTATACATTATTAGACTAAGTACTAAGTATGTAAAAACAAATTTATCCAATGAGCCGTGCACAATTGAATTTTGTGAAAAGAATTGAAAAACAAAGAAAATGAAGAAAACTGAACTACGAACCGTTACAATTGTGCGTATAAAAGGGACCCACGATTGCAGATCGTTCGCAGTCTGACAAAGTAGGTCATATGCACACAACTAATTTTGGAGCTACGTCACTAGCAAAGTGTAACGAGTGAACAAATTGAACGAGCAATCGGTCATTTGGTCCTCTGTATTTTTGAAGATTCTTAGGGATCTAAATTTGTTGAGTAAATAAAGCATATGTTTTTGTAAAGAAATCAGCGATTTTTACTTTTCCGCAACATTATTACTTATTAAAATAGAATCAACACTCAAAGACTTATTCAAATTCGAAAAAACTTAATCCCACATTAAAAGAGATCAAAGTTCTTTGTTTCACATTTACTGGAAGCCTAAAATGGAACAGACATGTTAAAATTATATTGAATTGATAAATAAAGTCAAATTTTGTCTAGAAAATATGTTTTTCTTTTGTTTTTAAGTCCCGGGACTTATTGAGTGATGTGTTATATAAAAAAAATAATGATTTTAAATTTTTATTTCAGGAGCATTCTCGTGACCAAAGAAGAAACATTGTTGGTGGCGCAACTGGTGGCAATATCTCTGACAGCAATCTTCAAACCATGAAAGAAGGTTTCGCACCGAGAGGGGAGCCTTCACGTCGTGGCCGTGGTGGTGGGAATATTAGTTGCACCTCAAGAATAACAGAGTCTACTGGTTATCGTCGTGATAATCGTGACAGTCGCGAAAGTCGTGGAAATAACAATAACATAGGCCCTCGGCGATCTGGAGATAGTTACAGCTCTCAGCGATCATTACATGATGAACAAAAAGACAAGAAAAGTATTTCCGAAGAACATACTGAAACTTCTGATAAAACGAAACAAAATCAATTAGCTCTTACTGCCGGACTTAAAAAAACCGACAGTAATGCTTCTGATCCTGACAAGAATAAACCAAAACAACAAAGCCCACAGCCGTGCAAGAAAGAAGAAACCAAGAAACAATCCCCGCCGAAAACTTTTGGAAATAACTCTGGATATCAAAATATTATACGCAAAGAAAGTAATTCTAGTAGCAAAAATGACGAAAAAGTTGATTTGGACAAGGATGTAGAACGAAAAAAATCGCTATCCAAGGAAAAAGACATACCCCAACAACAACGCAGCAATAGTTCTGGTCAGATTAGTAATCAGCAAGGACGAAGTGGTGTATCAGCTAACTTGTCACAAAAAAAAGAGGATCGACCATCGGCACCTGTATGTTTAGCAAAATCGGCACCTTTGGCTTCAAAGGTACTACCTGGTCTTAATTATAAACAAACAAATTCAGCCACTGTAAACAATCAGCCCTCAACAACAGCAACTTCATCTTGTAAGGACTCTGTTGTTCAGAAGAGTAAGTCAACAACAGATACACGTAATAATGTGCCATCTTCGGCTCAACAAACGTCTTCGGCTGCTGGCAATAAAAATCTTCCACCTCGCTTAAATAAACCGCAACAATGGGAAAACAATACTAGATCGGCAAGTAGCAATTGGGAAAAAGGAGAGAAATTGGATAATTTAAATAACGAAGTTAACAGCAGCGGTGATGTTAAAGAAAAAAAGGCGTTATCTTCGGATAAAAGTTGCATAGATAGTGTAAATGCTCCCGTGAATACAATTATATTTGAAAATACAAACTACAAGACGGCAGCTCAAACTCAACAAACGCCGCAAATTAAGAGACAGATTTCCAACCATTCAGATACTTCTCAAAGCAGTAGCCAATCCAATTCAAAATCCACGGATGCATCTCAAATTCCGCAACAAACCGAAACGATTACGTCAGCCCTTTCTCAAATGACGTTCAATAATAATAGTAAACAAACTACTGGGGTTGGAAGCTCATCTGAATCTAGTAGTGGTAATGATTACGAGAAGGATATGAAACTTGGATTCACATTCGATACTGAATACTCACACATTGCTGAAGAGAAAAGTAGTGTTATAATCGCAACAGTGCCAGCTACAACATGTTCTAAAACAGTTTCTACAAAAATCTCTGGAGGATTGCAACCCATTCCAACACAAACTGGACAATCGCCAGCCACGTCCTCTACGCCATCTGGTCAACAAAATATAATCTCGACAGCAGATCTCAATATGAAAATTGCTAGTGTTAAAAAAGTTTGGGAAAGCGTTTCACCTATGCCCACGGTTATTGAGCATGTAGCAGTCCAACAAGCAGTGCAGCAAGCTAATGAGGTTGAATCCGCTCAGCATTTATCGAACTATAATCAACAGCATCTTCAACACTATACAGTGACACATACCGGAAATATGCACATGCAGCATGCATTGTCATCACCTGGTCCGCCATCTGGGCCATACGGTAATTCATACGAATCGGGTCTAGAACATTTTGGACAAAAAGATGTCTCTGATTCAGATGCTTCTTCTGTAGTTGGTTACAGTCCAAGCCCACAACATGGTGGCACTCAAGGACAAGTTCAAACCGTTTCGGGAGGGCATAATGTACCAAACTTGGTTTTAAAACATGATGTTAAAACGAAAACTACGCAACAGCAAATTCACCAGGGTGGTTTAGGTATGTCTCCACCGCCAAATCAATTACAACAGCAGCAGACGGTACAGCAGCAACAACAGCAACAGCAGCAGCAACAACAACAACAGCAGGTCGTTCAACAGCAGCAGCAACAACAACAACAGCAAGCTCAACACCAAAATCAGATGCACCCGGCTGCTGTTGCAGCTGTTGCCGCAGCACAACAACAACAACAACAGCAGCAACCACAGCAATTCTATCAAGCATCTCAATTCACTGGCATCCCAACAATACCCAGTCCACCGGCTGTTCTATTTAATTCTGGTACAATGGCGTCACAAAGCGGTCTCTATGCTCCATTCCAAATCGATCAGGGTCGATCACAATTTTCTCAATTTCCTCCTGCTCCTCATTATGGAACTACGGGAAGCGGACCATATAATGCGTACATGCAAACACCTCCAAATATGCCGGCAGCGGCAGCGCCTGAAATGTATTCCAATATTCCGTCACAATTTCGTATGAGCGGAGCCGTACAATCTCCTTTTAACCAAAACCAACAACTCAGCAACCCCAACACTGTTCTCATCTCGTCAAGCTCAAATTCGTTGATGTCTGCTTCAGTTAAACCTACTTCACAACAACTGGGAACTATTGGAACAAAAACAAATGCGGCCGCGGTAGCCGTTGCTGCAGCTTCTGGTCCTTACGGGCAGCAGTACATGGGACTATATCAGCCACAACAAGCCCCCCCACCACCACTTCAATCGAACAGCTATTATTCCAATTCTGCTGCTGGTCAAGGTCCATTTTATGGGGGGCCAACAGCAGCGGGAGCAACACAAAGTTATGGTTTGCAAACAGCAGCTGGTATGTTCGGAGGTCACGCAGGCCCGGGCGGCCCATCAACAGGACCTCCACCGCAATCAGCACAGCAAATAGCTAACTTTAATTCACAGTTTATGAATTCTCCATTGCTTACTGCAGCAGCTATTAATCAATTTCGTGGTGGCCCAACGCCTCAACAGACAGCGGCACAGGCATACATGAAAACCAACCAAGGCCAGAACCACATGCAAGATTCAGTAAGATCAATTTTACCATTACTTTCAACGATTTTCTTATATTATATTATAACTTTTATTTCTCACAGATGGGCAGACAACTTAAAAGTCCGTTGGGAGCCGATGTCAGTTTAAACCTGGCTAAACAAGTGCAATCTCAACCAAGCCCACCGCATCATAAAAGTTATCAGAGTGTAAGTGCAGTGTGAAATGTAAAAAAAGAGAATAATCGATAAAGTTCTAAATTTACTTGAAAAGATTTTATAGTATTACCATTATTTAAATTTATTCCATGGCAAACATTTGTTGCATTGTCTGTTTTTTAGTAATTAGGCTAATTACTCTTTCCTTTGGTCAGGCAGGCGCCTCATATTTATTGCACAACATCTATTATATCCGTCATAAAACCCATAAACAAGATATTGAAAAATTAATCTTGTCATTAAAAAAGGTCTCGTTACCGGAAATGCAAATATATGCGTAAATTCAGACATGCCCGCGATTCGTGGTTAATCATGATAGAGATAGTGTTACGTGTCAAAAAAGATGTGCTTATTGTAACAAGTCCAGTTTGCATTGTCAGTTTTAAATTTCGGGTTAAAAGGTTGTTCGCCATTACCCGGGCCAAGAACAATAGTGGAAATCATTGAAAAGTGGTCGCTATTATAGAGATCATACAGTATTTCACAAGATACTGTTGTGTATAGTTCAGGAGATCAATAACAATATCCGCGTTTGTTAGGGTTCCATAAGTGGAAAGGTGTGTTGGAGAACGACTTTTAGATCAGAGTTACTAATGAAAGCTTCAACCTCCCTACCCCTGGTATTCGTGGCTCAAGCCTTATAGAACACTTCAGGCGTTGACATCACCCACTAGGATAGAAGAGGAGTGGAAATAGAGTATAATTCTTTAAGTCGTCTTTGGAGAAAGTTGGTCGGGCAGGATGTAAATTGACACCAATGTAAATTTGTTTTAAGTTCAAGTTCGAAAGCGAGAGTTAATATATCAGAGTTGATAGGGATTTTTTTTATTGTTCCATTGAAGGATTTTGAAACTGGTTTATGGTTGCATGAGAGTGAGATCGCAATACAGATCGGTCAAGGTGATGGTGGGAACGCCTGAAATCAAGCGATTTCTTCCGCAACTCGACCGATATGGATTGCGACAAAATAGCTGAACTATTATGGTTGGATTATAGTTCGTCATCTGTATATAAGGATGTAAAAAAGTGAGAATTACTGTGGATTAAATTTTTGGTAATAGAGCTAAGAGGGAAATCGAAAGAAGAGGGGTGAGCTTCTCCACATTTAGCGCACATAGTATGCGAAAATGCGCGCGGACCTTGTTTTTAGCTGACAGTTACATCTCATCGGGTTGGGTACATATTCTTGCACTTTGACTTTATACCAACCAATACTAACAGTATTAGGAGGTTGAAAGAGATCAAAGGTAAAAAGAATTGAACCTGTAGGTCGTTGTTATCCGTACATTTTTTTTGTGAATTTTTATATGTCGATCACACCTTGAGTTTTCATTTCCGATGCAATTTTTCTTTCGTTAACGTAGATCTGGCAAGGGGCGTATAGTTTCGCAGGGAGATTTCGAAAGTTTTATTAGGTTACCAACTTTCAATTAGAGATGCTCTCATATTCTGTACTTAAAGTGTCTATCGCTTTATTTAAAACAAAAATGCTTACTTTGGGCAGTGCTTGTTTACATGGCAGTGGTTTATTACATGGAAAGAGGGCAGGAAAGTCTTTGAAAATATATATATATATATACATATATATATATACATATATATATATACATATATATAAATATATATATATATATATATGTATATATACATATATATATGTATATATACAAATGTATATATATATACATATATATATTTATACATATATACATATATATATTTATATATATACATATATATATACATATATATATACATATATATATATACATATATAAATACCCATATATATACACATATACATACATATATATATATATATATATATAATAACTTAAAATAACTCAAATGTTCAGATTTTGTCATGATTGAAAATGAACGCCTGCTCATATAATAAAGTCACCTGCCAAAAAGAATTTAAACTATGAAAAAATCGTTGAAATGGAATATTAAAAAATATAATATGTACTTATATTAGGTTCTTGATACACAACTAGTGGCATTTCGTTGTTGGAAAACCTTTGTTTTTAATAATTGCTTCACACCTTCGCTGCATTAAGGACACCAGATGTCTGCAGATTGATGGGGGGATATTTACCCGCTTCTGCTTTATTATTTCCAACAAGGGTTTTTGACCGGTAACTGATTTTTTATTATACCCCATTTTCTATGGGGTAAAGGTCTGGAATTTGTGGTGGCCAATTTAAGACCCTTATGTGTTAATTTTGCAACCACGACCTTACAACCCGCGAAGTATGCTTGGGATCATTGTCGTGCTGAAAAGTCCAGGCTAATGGCAAATCATTTACAAAATCACAAATTTTACATGTAATTTTTCTCGTTGTCTCTGCAAGCGGACCTAAAGCACTGTGCAAAAAGCACCATGTTCGACTTTGTCACTTTTTACGCCAGACGATGTAAAACATCTCCATATCATTACTGAGCCTCCTCCACGTTTGATCTTTTGCATGAGGGACCTAAGGTTTGCCATCATTACCAAACAAATAAAACTTGACCTCATTGCTCCACACAATCAAATCTTAAAATGTTTGGTCCTTAGTAAAATGTTCTTTTACAAATTGCAATCTTTTTAATTAGTTTTTCTTTGACACGTTTGGCTTTCTTCTGCCAATGCGTCTATTTAAGTTATTTTCGACTAGACGTCTTTTTCCTGGATTGAAGCATATGTTTTTCCCTCCGACCGCAATTTGACATCTTGATATCTTCGGTCCAATGTTTTGATCGACCCATATTTCTAACTTTAAAGTATGTTAATAAAAGACAACATATACAAAAACATCCAGTTACCAAACAAGAATACACAAATAGCAACAACAAACTACAAACAGAATTTCCCTGTTCAAAATAATAGTAGTGTTTATTGATACTAAAAAAGAAAAATGATTAGACATTAAACAAAAGATAACCTTAATACTTAGTTGTAAACCTCTTATTCTCTAGGACTGATTTGCACCGACGTGGCATGGAGTCCAACAAATCCTTGCTTCTCTTGGTTGTAATATTCGGCCACGTGCTTTGCACTACTTGCCAAAGTTCTCTATTATTGGTTGGCTTTGCGTTCGCCACTGCTTCCTTTAAGTCACAGCACAAATTTTCTATAGGTTTGGTGACTGTGCGTGCCACACCATAACGTTAACCTCATTAACTCAAAACCATTCCTTGCCTTTTTTTCTGGTATGTTTCGGGTCATTAACTTGCTGAAAGACCCAGATTAAATGCATATCACATTCTGCGTAAGGCAACATTATCCTTGCAAGAATATTAACATATACAGTCTGGTCCATGATCCCAGAAATAAGATGGATAGGCCCAACACCTTGGTAGGAAACACAGCCCCAAACCATTATTTTTAAGCCGCCGTGTTTTACGGTCTTTAAAGTGTATTGAGGGCGATATTCCGTGTTTGGAGGACGGCGAACATATTGACGGGAGCCACATGTCCAAAAAAGAACAACTTTGCAACAATTCGCCTGTCCTCCAATGCTGATGTATTTTTTTCGTCCACGGGATTCGGGCTTAGGATGGTGCTTTATAGCGTAACAGTAGCGCGCACAACACGAGTAGTTGATGAGCAAGCTAGGCCCTGGTCCCCCTGTGGACTGCAGCGCCAACAATTATTAGTATTGTTATTATTAATGAATCGCGTGATCGCAACACATAACCTACTACACTATGTATTATATGGTATACTATATATTTATACTTAATGATATAAAAATTAAATTTGCGACAGAACTGAAAAGCGGTCCAACATTTTTTGATACTATAAGCGTCAACTTTTTCCCATTAGTTTGTTAGTAAAAAAATTGCGTCGCTTAAGTTGAACGCTTTTATTTTTGTTTCCAAATCTATGCCCTCGCTGGCAACTAAGTGCTCTAATAAACTCTTTTTGTAGTGAAGCTTTGTAATGTTAATAACATTTTGATATATAGGCTGAAGGATTGCAGTGCAATTTGCGGGAAGCATCAATATTGTTATCAACCCATCATCGCTTTGCAGTTCATTTTTTAGGATAGCACGGGGCATTGTCTTCTCAAGTCTCCTTGAAAAATGTCTTACCTTAAAAGGAACGGAAACACAATTTTTATTATTTTACGTGCATCGGGAACAAATACGTTATGGAACCATTCCTCGAATAGAAGGAATGTCATCCAAGAATTTTATTAGAAATGGCTTAAGACTGCTTTTCTTTGCTTTTATTCGGCATATTGTTGATCTGTGAACATTATATTTTTCACAAAGTACCTGAACACAGACACCCTTATTCACCACGGATAAAAACACGTTTTTTCTTATAGGAAATTTAGAAATATTTCGTGTAATACCCATTCTGGACGAATTTCCCGTATGTACGATTAAAAGCGGAACCCATCTGCAGAAAATATTTCTAGAGAATTTCATCTAGCCACAAACAAAACTAAATTACTGTAAAATAACGATTGAAGTAAGACACCAAAAGGAAGGGGGAATGCAAATAAAATACACAAGAAGTTGCACTAATCGAGGTAGCCCTTTTTAGAGTCAATACATACAACGACGCAAGTGTTGCGAAATCCTAGGAGTTGCGCAAATCGATTGTTGCATTAACCGAGTTCGTATTGTCTATATATTAGGTTAGCAACTAAGTAATTGCGGATTTTTTTTTTCAAATAGACGACAATTTTTTCATGGAACGAAACAACTTTATTCTGTAATATATTGTCCATTTTGAGCATTGACCTTTTGTCATCTTTCAGGCAGCATCATAACTTCACGTTTATAAAAGTGTTGTTTTTTTATCAGCAAAAGACTGAACCAGGTACGATTTGACATTATCACCATTATTGAAATTTTTACCATTTAAAGAGTTTTGCAAAGATCGAAATAAAAGGTAATCAGATGGTGCAAGGTCAGAACACGATGGTGGATGTGGCAAAACATCCCAACCAAGCTATTATATGATAAAATAACTTTCTTTTGATGATTATCAGCTTTTGATATTGTTTGAGCTGGTTCGCCTTGCTCTAAAATCTTTTCCGATTGACATTGTTCTAAACAACGCATGTTTATCACCAGTTATCTATCGTTTTAAAAATGTATCATTTTCATATGACGATCCAAACAGATTGTTGCATTGATCAACTGGACGACCAGAGCGTTTTTCACGTTTATGTGGAAAATGCCAGAACTAAATTTGGCAAACAAATATTGACACTACAGTTCCTTTAAAGCTTCGTCACCATAAAGAGCACATAACTCCTTATGAGCTTGTGATGCGTTTTCTCCTTTTCGTAAATAAAAATGCAAGATATAACGATCACAACCGATGAAATAAATACTGACTGACAGTTAAAATAAACAAAATGTTTTTGAAATTTCGATTACATCAGCAAACCAAAAAAATCTATTAAATCCATCTATGAGTGCAATCCGCAAGTAGTTAGTTGTCAACCCAATATATAGACAGTTGTGCATATATATAGCAATAGCAGTGACAAATAATTTTCTATTTATTCAAATTGTTTTATTATTTTTTCGAAAAACGTACACAAAAGTATAGTATTTCAGTCTTAACAGGTATATCTCAAAATAAACGTTGTTCATAACTTTTAACTATTTTTTTTTGGTCGTAGTAATATTTCGCAGTTGTTCATAAAAATAGCAGTGTTTAGAATAATGCTGTGCCTAGACAACAGAAATCAATGACACAATATAAAATTATTATTGTTTACAGCTTACCATTAGTACTTTGTAGCAAAGCCTTTATTTTTATCACTGCGCTGCATCTTCGTGGTTTTGAGTCCACCAGACTCCGACATCTCTCAACTCTCTGGTATAGCTTCCCATGAGTCTCGGACTACTTCCCACAATTCCTTGGTGTTTTTTGGTTTGTCCTCATGGATAGAATTTTTAACTTCGCCCCACAAGTTTTCAATGGGGTTTAGGTCAGGGGATTGTGCTGGCCACTCCTTAACGGTTATTCTTTTTTCATCAAACCTAAATTTTGCCCGTTTTGATGTATGTTTTGGGTCATTATCTTTTTGATATACAACAACAAGTGGCATTTCGTCCTCTTCATATGGCAGCATAACCTCTTCTAAAATTTTAACGTAACTAGCACCGCCCATTATACCCTTAATAGGATATATAGGCCCAACCCCATTATATGAGAAACAGGCCCAAATCATTAGTTGTGTTCCTGCGTGCTTAACAGTTTTAACTGTATAACGGGAATTATTTTCTTCATTCTTTGGTTTTCTTAGATATTCCCGACGACCCTTGAACCCAAATAAGACTATTTTGCTTTCATCGCTCCACAGAATATTCCTCCAACTTTGCGAATGCCAATCTTTTTTGCACATGCTTTTTCTGTTAAAAGCAGTACTTTTCGCGGGCTTCGAGCTGGTAGTTTAGCCTCTAAAAGACGTTTTCTAACCGTCACAGCACTCACCGAAAGTTGGAGTTCATCCCTTATCTGTCTGGCGCTTTTTTAAGGGTTTTCCTATGCCATGTTGATAATTTTTTTGTCAGTTTGCTTAGCCGTCACTCTTTTTGGACCGCGTGTTTCGGGCCTAGCTTTTTAGTTTAGCACATTGCTGACCATTTTCGCTGAACAACCTATGATTTCCTGGATTGAAGCACATGTTTTTCCCTCCAAACGCAATTTTTTGATACCTTGATGTCTTCGGTACAATGTTTTGATCGACCCATATTTCTAACTTTAAAGTATGTTAATAAAAGGCAACATATACAAAAACATTCGCTTACCAAACAAGAATACACAAATATTTTTGAAACTCTAAACAACAATTTCTGAGACACTTTATGGTAAAACCAAAAACCACTGTTATTTTTATTAGCCTTCATTTTATTATTAGTTAGCCTTCATTTTTAATTTTTTTATTTCTGGTATGTTATCTTAGTTACCGGAAAATAAAATAAAACCATATAAACATTTGCACAAAGGATCTTCTTAGAAATATGTTGCTATTTATGTAAGTTGTATAAATACTGCTATTCTTATGAACACTGTATATACATGTAGGAACTTATAATATTTAATTTGAAAGTGTAAGAAAGATTTTACAATAGATCAGGAAACTTAGAAAGATTTCATGGATGACGACCATCCTTGCAACGTATGTAGTAATCGATACCATACGCTTATTTTCCACACGAAGGCGGCCACCAACCCTGCGACTAGAAGACAAGATGCTAAGAGGTTCGTTCGCAACATTGTTTGCTTATTACTCGCATTCCATTGATTTTATAATAAATCACCCATGCCAATCGAGTAGTAAACAAGACCCGATCTTGTGCTCCAGCAATAAGGCATTACTCCCGCTGGCGGCATAACCAAAATAAACAAATGGTGACGACGACGACATCACACTGTTGACGACCTACATCAACGTGACGCGGACTGACCCATTTAAGTATCAATTTCAGTTCGTTCGTCGTGTTCGTTGTCCCCTGCCGTTGACTCATTGCTCAGTACTCCACATACACACACAAAAAATATGCATATATATATATATATTAAAATCCGCGAGGCTATATACAATTCTAGTATCCTTAATTGTATACAAGACTATTCAGCTAGTATTTAATGAGCACACGAACACGTTTTTGCTTCCGAAGGCTATTTAAATATCGTGCCCTCTCTGGTATAGCGAGCACGCTACGGTAATCATACGCCCAGGCTTGATTGCCGGACTGAAAGTCACGCTATATTAACTACGCCACTTCTTTCAAGCTGCTGACAACACTGAAAGAATAATTGCTGTGTGTGAAAAGGTCTTCAAATTTCACCGCTCAGAGGTTCCTTCTTTAACAAATACCCGTAGTTGCTAACCATTATTCCCTTGCGACAAGAGAGTAAACACAGTAAGCAGGAGGAAACTCCCAACGGCAATAATAAACAACTTTTCACAGACATAGTAGTCATTGACTGTTGTCAGCATTTGGAAAGAGGTTGTGCTGTAAAATTTGCAAAACAAAACTTCAATGAAAAACCTACACAAGACGCCCACGGCGGCTGTAAAGTAATGATGATCATTGTTTAAATTCCCAATAAATTAAATTGTTATTATCATGTAATTTTAGATTTGAGCTAAAGATGGTATTTAATTAAATTTATTTTTATGTAACTCGTCTAGTGGGATTTGCAAAATCAAGTGATACAACAACAACAGCAACAAGTATCTCAACAACAAAATTCACGTGGTGGGAATCCTCAAAATAATATGAATCCTGGTAGTCGTGGTACTGGAGGTCAAGGACGTTATCCAGCTCCAATTCAGCGACCAAACAACTATCCCCAGCATATGCAACCCTCGCAACCTCCACAATCACAAAGACCTCTTCGACAAGGTCATACGGGTGGAGGTGGTGCAAGTGGTGGTCCACAGCAAGCTGGACAGGGTGGAACCGGCGGTGGACCAGGCCCTGGTGGTTCTGGCAATCCACCAAGCGGACCACAAATGAATAAACCGTATTATGCAAATAACACTGGCGGAAGTAGAGGTAATTAAGAAATTTACTGCTCTTTACAACTTTCTCATAATTTTACGAAATATAATTTGAAAAAATATGTCATTAATCTTTATTCTATCTAAGAACATATATTAAAACTATTTTTTCGGCATACTTCAATTTATTAAATTTCTTAGAAGAATATTGTAATATTAATTTAGAACAAGGCATACAAAAACCTAATTCTATATATATACACATTAAGTTAATGATATTCTTTGCTATAAACAAATATGAGTAATAAAATTTAAACGTTGTAGTCAAACAAAAGAAACATAAATTATACCAAGCGATACTATAAAAGTAGTACACTTTTTAACATTTACGTACATATTTCGTTATTTATTAAAATATATATTTTTTATTTTGCAAATTCTTTATATGTATTATTTAACAAAAGAAACAATCATGCCACACTATTCTATATAAAAAGCATTTGAAATAAGTTGGTCTATCGGAATCGTGAAATGTAAAATATTTAAGTTATTCGATTGTATTGTTATAATCGATTCAATAAGATGAATGAGATAATGAAAAATAAACTAACGTTATCAAGATTAAAACAGAACTGATTCCGTCTGGAGAAGAAGACTTTTATTTTCTGTTTTGAAAAATCTACATCTGTCGCTATAGTTTTTTATTTCTTTTCCCCCTTGTTGTTTTTATTATCCACAACATTAAAAGATATTTATTCATGTCATCAATTGTATTATACAAAGGTATTCCAAAAAGTGTCTACCATTTGCAAAACCTCAGTAAAGCCACTTCTAGATAAGAAGTATCATAAATGCTCGCATATAATCTAAATGTAATGGAAATATAACATATTTATTAAACTAAATGACTTATAATTTTTACATGCGGACAACATATATTATATCAGAGTATATATATTTTTCAGATTTCTTACAAAATATCGATTGAGAATTCAATAAAAAATGAAAAGAAATTGCATTTATGTATATCAATACGTGTGTTTACGTTCTGTCGGAAAAGATATAAATCGAATCGAAGAAAGCGACGTTGTACCTTTAAACATTGCCTTTAAACCTAAATGTTGACAACACTCAAAGAGTTTGCTTTAATAAAAAAGTTTCTCAAACACTTGTAGGTTCATTTTATTAAAAACTGAACAACAGTATACACAGAAATAGAAGTTGCTAAAAAAAACTAGGGTCTTTATTTATAAGTGCCATCTAATTTGTTTATTATTACTTTACGTGCATTAATGGCCAACCCTGTTTATGGAGAAACATGTTCCCAAATTGAAATTATATTTATTTGCCGATGTAGACAAAACAAAAACGAAGCTTCCACAAGAGTTCCCCGTTGCTAACCTGGTGTTTATATGGATAATTTTTAGCTCAAGTTGCAATAAACGTAAATTTTAGTCAGTTCATCACATCAATTATATCACTTACTTATTCAGGTTCGGTGGTGCCGTAACGTAGTCGTTAAAATTCGGAACTCATTCCTCGTATATACTGTTTCTCCTACTTTCGACGATCGGAGTCAGCACGCAATTGTAGGCACTTTTACTTATTCGAGAACAATAGCACGCAACGCAGTAACGAAAAAAGCTAGATCGTGCTTCACTCTTGTAGACTATGGTTTCGAACATAAGTGAATCAGTTTTGAGCAATATTCTCTCTATTTCTCTATTTTAGTACTTCATTATCTCATTATATGAAATGTAATCAGACATTATATGAAATGCAAGCGACATTATATGAAATGTAATCAGTGTTTTATGTTGCACTAAGTTTTATTTAATATACATTTAGACAGTTTCTTCGGTTAAAAGGCTTAACCCCTACGTATTTTACCTCGCCACTCTCAAGCCTTCGGGTCAGTAGAGGGAATTATATCTATGAAGTGCAACGTCTTTCTTGGGTGTATGTTTAGAAGACGGTGGTTTGTGGGCAATGTATCTTAGACTTCTGCAACTTTTACTGTGTTACTGTGGCGCTCATTTTGCTGCAGCTGCCGTTTTGTGGGGAACCTAATTTATGTTCTCAAGTGAAACCACTCAATCAGATCTGAACCGATGGATTAAACAAGTCTGTTGGAGTCGACTATGTGCATAAACTGCCCAAACAATTTTACCCCGACGTGTAAACGTGAAAGATTGGATATAATAAACATTTTAAAATTAATGCTTTTTAAATGTAATACTCAATAAGTCCCGGGATCAACCAAAAACAAACACATTTGCTAGGCAAACTTTGACTTTATTCATCAACATAGTTGTCTTCAATAGTGAGTCCAGTCCAACGCCGCTCTAATATTTCCATACTTTTGAGCCGTATTTTTTTTTCCAGCGATCATCTTCTTGAGGTCTGAAAAGAAGTAGAATTCGCTGGGGGCCAGAACTGGAGAATATGGTGGGTACGGAATCAATTCAAAGTCCAATTTGTGCAATTTGGTCATAGTAGCCAACGACTTGTGACACGGTATGGGACCTTTTTTTTTTTGCAATTTCTTCCGTCAAATGCACTAATTAATGGCATATAGTATTCCCTATTGATCATTTTGTCTTTCTCAAGATAGTCGATCAATAAAATTCTGCGCGCATCTTAAAATATGGATGCCATAACCTTGCCAACCTAAGATAGCGCACACAAGTGGGGAAAGACCTCAAACAACTTGGAGTGCGCAATTGGAGGCATTGACTGGAGAGGCATGCTGGTTAAGGTCCAGGTCCACCCCGGACTGTAGCGCCATAATAAGATATTCATAGTGATTTACAGACGCAAAAAGTCTGGTTTATTCTGGCGAAACAGCTCCAAACAGCTCTTAGAATCATCAAAACGTTGTTGTTTTTGGTTCATTGTGAGCGAACGCGGCTCCCATTTCGAAAACAACTTTTTAATATACAAATGTTCATGCAAAATAGTTTGCATATTGCTTTCTAATATCATAAAGGTATCAGCTATCTCACGCAATTTCATTTTGCGTTTTTCCAAAACGATTTTGTTTACTTTTTTGATTTTTTCACGTGTAACCACCTAAATAGACAAATGGTTGTTTCTGATGAAGCAGAGTGCCTGTAACACTTTTCAAGCCATTGGTGAGTTTGCACTGTATGTGTTTCAATCGAAAAGCAGTGTTTAATTAACACACGAAAGTCTGTTTTTTCCATTGTTTTAAAAATCGCAAAAGTAACGTCACTGGAAGCACTGTAACTTGTAACCTAATAATCAGATTGTCATGAAAATAAGACAGGTATCATTTGACTTTTTTTTATTTCCTAGAAATAATATGGATTTTTTTTGTTAGTGGCAAAAGTAGTCAATCCCGGGACTTATTGAGAAGGCAACAACCTTCTTCATTCTCAAGATACTGGTGTCAATATTTTTTTTTAAGAGCATAAATTTTCAAAAAAGCCAAAACCAACTTTAGTCGCAATTTTAAGCATTAGGAGTGAAAATTACATGTGTGAAATTCCTAAACCTCTGGTGTAAGAAACAATTACAGTACTGCTTTCTTTTGCACATTGGAGTTTTTTTTTCGTATTTTCCTCAAAAGTATAATCATTTTATTTTGAAAAATACAATTTTTCATAAAGACTTGTAAAATATTATAGAAGAAAGATATTACAATATCATATCTCTAAACTGTAAAATGTGCGGTAACAATACTTATGTTATCAATATTATGCGAAATAAAAGATCTATCTATCTATCTCTATTACAGTACTGTATGTACTACCAGGTCTTAAATGATTTATTATGTGACAATACCTTGAATGCCTTAAATAATTCGAAATTATGTCGAATGTCGTTTTGTAAAATATCAGATCGTTGAAACAATCGTTTTCAAGATGGATTGTAATATGACCTTAGGTACCATTTGTATGGAGCAAGAAAAAAACAGATAACTAATGCGACTATGTTGCGCAAAATCAATATCAATTTTCAGTATTAAACTTATTCGCACCAGAGTCTCTAAAGTCTTTGTAAATTGTTTATTTGTAATTTGTTAAGACGTTTTTCTCTGATATCCTATGCATTTCTTGAACAAGATGACATTTTCTTGTGGAAGTTTCCTACTTTAAGTGTTATTTTTTTCCATTGGAACGTCATTATTTATTTTTATTTTGTTTCCCCATTTTTTTGTTCAAAGCTTTTATTTGAAGATAATAGAGTTTGCGGTTAACACTTGTTAAAAAATTTTGTTGCCCTCGTTAAATGTTCTTGTAAACATTTTCCGGTTCACACAACAGGTTTATTTTTAATCGGCCTATATGACATGCTTGTTTTGATATGTGAGTACAACCCCAAATTGCATACTGCATAAAAATGAAATGCATGAAGTTTTCCTAAATCGAAATTGTAAAGTTCTTTAAAAGATCACATAAACTTATCCAAAATATTTTATTCAACTTAGCAAATAAATTCTAAAATAATCTTTAAGAAGTAGCAATTTTTTACTAAATAAAATATTTTCGGCCCTATTTTTAGGCCATTTGAAAGTATGATTATATTTCAGTGCATTTTTATTTTTCCTAATTCATTTTCTTACATCCTAGACAAAAATACTTTAAACATACTGATCTTGATTCTAACTTAATGACTCTTCACGAGTACTCTAAGCTAATCGAGAAAATTTTTGTTTCATGTCTAAAAAAAATTAAAATTTAGTACCCATATATTTGTGGATAATTTTTTTTGTTCTGAATCTCACTTACATAACTATGTAAACCAACTGCACTACCTAAAACTAGACTTAATTCATATGTTATATGAAGATAAAAGTTAACTCTACTTAACTATTTACATTAAGCTTGACTATGTCCGTATGATTATGTATACGGACGCGTGCACCAGGACGTATGTATTATTTATATGCTTTACATATATATTTAAAACTACTGTACATGAAACAAACTTAATCTATGTGAGTGACTCAACTATCCCGTTTTTACCTTAAGAAGCGATCAGCAAAGGTGCTCGTGGTGCAACCACCTACTGGTGGTGGCAATGCCATTTTTTGGCAGAAACTGCTCTATTCCGGCTCGTATTGGAGTTACCCTTCTACTGTTCGGTTTGCGACGTGGAAGATTATGGGACAGCCTTCCCTATCTTGCAACAGGTCTTTCGCATCCAGATAAAGGAAAGTTTTAGGTGGAATAAAGCCAGTTAAGACGTACCCTTTCACGGTACATTTCATTTGGGTAGTATGCCTCAAAGATCAGACTGTTGGTTGAACCCATGGTTCGAGCAGTGTGACTCTGAATCAACTTAATGATAAAATTATCTATGCTTATAAGGTTTGCCTCGTTGTGCAGAACCTCGTTAGCGTAGAATTTCTTGTACTGAGATTCTGGGTTTCGATATAAACGAAGACAGAGAAAGTAAATACATTTTATTCAAAGTATTGGCCATTGTTTTCTACATGTTTTGACCACCTTTCTGGCAATTTGTGAATACCACGCCAATAAAATTGTTCGTCTTTTAAAGCAAACCAATCAGACGCCCAATTTTCGACCTCCTCGTAGGAATCAAAGTGCTGCTCAGCCAATGCGTGTCCCATCGATGAAAACAAATGGTAGTCGAAAGGAGCCAAGTCTGGTGAATACGGCGGGTGGGGTAGATGCTCCCAGCCAAGTGTTTTGATTGTATCCTGAACCGGTTTTGCTTTGTGTGCAGGTGCATTGTCATGGAGCAAAATTAAATTGCCGTGTCTTCTGGCCCATTCTGGTCGTTTCTAGATTAATGCATGGTTCAAATTGATCATTTTTTGTCGGTAGGGTTTTACCAGGTTTTAGGAGCTCGTGGTACAGCACACCTTTCTGGTCCCACCAAACACACAGCATTGTCTTCTTGCCGAATCGATCGGGTTTTGCAGTCTATGTTAATGGTTGTCCCAAATTAGCCCATGACTTTTTCCGTTTAGGATTCTTAAAATAAATCCATTTTTCATCGCCAGTAACAATCCGATGCAAAACCGATTTTTTTTTTCATGCCTTTGAAGCAAAATTTCACGAGTGTTTTTTCGGTTTTCCATCTGTCTTTCATTCAATTCATGTGGCACCCATTTTCCACACTTTTGGATCTTTCCCATAGATTTTAAACGGTCAGAATATGTTTGTTGTGCAACATTTAACATCGCTGCCATTTGCTTTTGACTTAAAGTGTCATCTCCATCCAATATCGTTTGCAATTTGGCGTCTTCAAACTTTTTTGGTGGTCTTCCACGTTCTTCATTTCTCACATCAAAATCATTATTTCTGAACCGTTGAAACCATCTTTTGCATGTTGCTTCTGATAGAGCATGATCACCATATGCCTCGACAAGCATTCGATACGACTCTGCAGCACTTTTCTTCAAATGAAAACAAAAAATTAATGCTTTCCGCAAATCATCACTTTCTGGTACAAAATTCGACATTTTTAACACGATGAAGAAATATGATGTTGTCTCTTCAATGACTTGATGTATACTAAATATTTTTCACAGATGTCATAGCAAACAAAAAAAAAAATAATAATAATAGGTCGTTCCCTATCGAGACATTTGTATCTTGACGCTCACTTCATATCAGTTTATCTGGTAGATCATATATAGCAATGTTTTTTTAATGCCGAGCCTGACTAACTTTAGGAAGAAACTTTCTAACCATACGGTGTCGAAAGCCTTTTAAATGTCGCCTGTGCACAGTGTCTTGTTTCTGTTCCATTGAATGTCGAAAACCAATTTAGGCGCGGCATTAATGGTCTTGTGCCCCGCCCTGAACCCAATTTGGTGTTCTGGTATTCAATTTTTTTTCCTCAACCCATTTTTTCAGAGCTCTAATGACTATCTTGTCGAGTACCTTGCTTATGCAAGAAAGAAAACTTATAGACCGGAGATTCGTTGGAATGGAGATATCTTTTCTCCGTTTCGGAATGGTCTGTACCACAGCTGGTTTCCAATGTGTCTGGTAATATGAATTAAGCGCATTGTTGTGGCTGCCGTGGGTGGGTGGAGTGCTGCGCTCACACGCCGAAGTATCTAGTTTCGATTCCCAGCTCAACACGAATTTTTCACGGCACCACCTCTTTCGAGTTGCTGACAACACTCAAAAAGCTTCTCAAATTTCGCCCTTCGGAATCTGTAAAAAATTGTGGGTCCTTTCTACTCGTGAGAGAACAGTAGCGCGCACAACACGAGTAGCTGATGAGCAAGCTAGGCTCCGGTCCTCCTCTGGACTGTAGCGCCAACAATTATTATTATTATTATATTATTATTATTAACTGTTGGAATACTTTGATCTGTGAATTCAGAGAGCAAATTTCTGCACTCTGTAGGTCCGTTAACTGCCTGTACAAGAATTTAAGTCTTGACAGGAGTCTACTTTTTTACACGTGAAGTGCATCGATAGATGTCGCCATAATCGGTTTGTGCTACCATCGGGATTGTCTTGTCCATTGTATTTTTTATAGCTTCGTCCATTTGTGTGAGGTACCGGTTAACCTCTTTGTTAGGTTTCTGTTTGCCGGAGAGTTGATCACACTCGAACTTATTTCTTTGGTTAAGGTTCTAGAGAAACGTAGAGCGTGCATCTTGTTGTAATTGTTAGGATGTGTTAACATATATTTCTCAAGTTACTCTAGCTTATTCAAGAGCTGTATTACCGCGTCGAAACCGCAATGGTCACTATCGTACTTGATCGTAGTTAGACAGTTCCACGTGTGTCGTACGACATTAAGGAAATTAAGTCGTCTGTCAACTACTATAACATTCAGATAGGACTCGTTTCTAGGAAAGGATGGTCTATCAATTGCAAGTAATTCTAGCCGGAACTCATTATTGTTCTGTTCCACTCCAAGAGAGCGTTTCCTCTCTCGTTTGGAACATTATTACCCCATTCACCATGTTTGGCGTTCAAATCAGCGGCTAAAATATGATAACTTTTTTCCAGTTTAAGCGGAGGGAAATGAAAAGAGCCTCGAGCTCTAAAATAAAGTTAGGGTTTTGAGGTTCTGATGCATAAGCAGCGACACAAACAACTTCTTTCCCCCTTGGAGAAGAAATGCATGCGATGGATGCTTCTAGCACACCAAACCTACGTACTTCACTAATTTATATAACTAAATAACTGTATAAGCACATCTCTCTTATCTTAGTTTCGCTAGCCATCAGCACATAAGGATTGTGGGTTTGCAATTTGAAAGTATGCGGTTGTTTGTTTTGGACAATTGCTTTGCATGTTCAATCTTTTGCTCTATCGATACTCTACAACACAACACTACAAAATTGTAAATGGGATTCCGTTCGGGATCTTGAAGACTTTTGCACCACCCAAAAGTTTTGTATGCAGTAAAAATCACCGTTTCAATTATTTATAAGAAAACATGTACTGGATTAATTCTAGCAAGACTGACCTGGCCTAAAGGCAGCAATTTTCAAGAAATGTCTATAAATAATTCTAGATATTGCTCATTATGTCAAACTGTGTAAGTCGTGTACAACTACAGAACAATTCCTTTGTCCGACTGGTTATTTTCTTATGACTATAGAAAAAGATTTCTTCTTTATCTAGGTGTGGGTTGAAATTTCTTACTGTGGTCAATCAATCAAATCAAATTAATCGTTTTATCAGGTGAGCAATGCATTGATAAGACGTGTTCAATTTTCCTTAGGACAAGTCCGTTTTCGCACTCGTACAGTTACAGGATTTCTTAAAGATCTAAACGTGTACGCATTCGCTGGTCCAGATGGCATTCCTATGTAAGCTTTTCCTACTCCTTACGGCACTTTTCCAGTAAGTAAAAAACAGCATTTGTCCAGCCCGTCCCTAAAAAGGGCGAACCGTTATTACCCTCCTCCTACCGACCCACAGCACTTACGTTCCTACTCTCTAAATGCTGATAAATCGTCAGCTTATGAAATGTCTTGAAACCCGGAAGGTTCTTATGTGGCAATACGGCTTCCGCAACAACAGGTCCACTGGGGATTTGATGGCATATCTCACCGAAATATGGAACCAATCTTTGCACAATGTGGGAGTAAGCAACATCGTTGCGCTTGATATTTTAAAAGAACTTGACAGAGTCTGGCATCAGGTTCTCTTGTCGAAAATGCGTCCCCGACACTTTTTTTTCTATTATTATTATTATTATTATTATTATTATTATTATTTATTCATCAATGGATTTGCAATCTGCTGATTACAATGTTTCGTTTCTTAACAACAAAAAGAAAAAACAACGTAAGAAAAATAATTCTATGTAGATTCAGATTCTATAAATTTATGAATTTAATTGGATCGATTGTGAAAAAAGTTTTTTATAATAAAATCAATCATTGAAATGTCAACTTCAGATGAAACAGAATTAAATAACATTAAAGACCGACTAATTGGATTATTTTGACTATAATTCGTACGGTGAATGCGATGATAGAAAACTTCATCTTTATGTCTTAAACTTACGTCTGGGACGTACAAAAAAATTAAGGCGTGTAGCTCTTCAGATTTTATATTGTAACTTAAAATGTCTTTGATAAATAAAACACATTGAACTTGTCTTCTACTTTCAAGACTTTTTAAGCCCAAAAGAGCACATCTTGCTATATATTCGGGTAAACCGTCAGACCAACTCAGATTTCTCAAAGCAAAACGAGTGAATCTATTTTGAATTCTTTCAATTCTAAATACGCTATTCTCATAATATGGTGTCCAAATTATACATGAATACTCTAATATAGGGAGTACCAGTGATAAGAAAATTGACTTAAGCGTATAGGGATCCTTAAAGACACTTGATGTTTTTTTAAAAAAACCTAAAATAGAGTTTGCTTTACATATAATAAAGTCATAGTGTGCCGAAAAAGTAAATCTTGTATCAAAATATATACCGAGATCCTTCACTTCTTTGACTTGTACTAGTAATTCGTTTCCAATTCTATAGTTAAAAGTCACCGGCGACAACTTTCTATATACGCTAAATGTCGTGCACTTCGCTATATTAAGCTCAAGGTGATTATATTTACACCAATTACCAAAAAAGTCAAGATCATTTTGTAATTTTAAACAATCAGAGACGCTTCTTCCTCATTTTTATAAATGATCTCCTGTCTGTCACTTCTAGTCCAATTCACTCCTTCGCTGATGACAGTACCCTTCAGCTTTTCATATTCGTTCCTCGGCTCTCGACCCTCCTCTTCGACCATAAACTTGAAACGGCAGCGTATGTTAAGTTTATTAAATTCCGATCTTGACAGCATAATTGATTGGAATAAACAGAATAAAGTGGAATGCATCCAAAACTCAGTGCTGTCTACTGTCACTCAGTGATTTCACAAAATTCATAGCGGACGTTTTTTTTTTTTACTGTTTTGCTAAAGTCATTTAGCAAATTGTTTCTTTTTATTTCTTCTTCGGATGGCGCTACAATCCGGGGTGGACCTGGGCCTCAACCAACATGCCTCACCAGCTAGCACGATCTCTTGCCAGCTGCCTCCAATTGCGCACTCCAAGTTGGTTGAGATCCTTATATATAATTACATATAATAATTGTAAAAAAACCTAAAACGTCTCCTGTGAGCTTTTTAAGTTAAAATTCCCACATAATTTTAAATTAATCTCAATTTAAACATTACGCAATTTACCCACATAATTTCATAAACATTTTGAATGTGACAATGAGATTCAGAAGATATTTTACAAAGTTCTATTCAATGATGAATTTCATAAAATCTAAATATAACTTTTTGGTTGGTATCCGCTTTTAAGTGACTTCTCAAGCTTAGTATCCCTGAGAGAAGTTCTAAAATTTATCAAAAGTACTAGAAAATTTTTAACATATTTTATGATTTCAGCGCAATTTGATTAATTTTTTTCTTTTGACATTATTCCAAAAGAAGATTGAAAATGGAATGCGAACTCAAACATTTCAGATTTCAACCGCAACTAAGGTTTTATCAAAATTTTATACCAATATTTTGACTGCATTGTTGAAAGTCTATTTACGGTTGATTTACAGAGCTTGAGATGCACCAACCATATATGAACAAAAAGCGAGGAAATTAATTAACAACCTATAAGGCCATGTCCTTTGTACCTTTCGGGTGTCACCTTTAAATGAGTAACACCGGCGGCGGGATAGCCCCTGTAGGCGGAGACACAGGCGGTTTTTTGGAATGCGCTGCAATTTTAAAAAGCGTACATCTAAATGCCTTCGTATTTGCTGAGCGGTTTCCAAGGGTAACCCTGATAACCATGAAGCCCTCTACTGGAGTATCATAGGCGAAGTTGATTTTTACTCTATGTAAATAGATAAACTATTATGGCCATCGTAGCCTTGTGCCTTAAGTACGATTCTCATATGCCGAAAGTCCCAAGTTAGATTCCTAGGCTCAATAATTTGCGTAACGTCCTGTACGAGGCTTAAAATCAAGATTATATATGTAGTTGTTTGAATTTAAAATCATTAATGTTTGATTATTCCCTACGCCTCATTGTAATGATTCGTTGGGCTTTGCAAAAATTCTTTTCTCATGCTGCTAAACGATTGTCATAAACGGCGTGGGTCTTCGATTCTGCCTTTATTCACCTGGAATTTCCATAAAAATTTCGTTTTTCATTGTTTATACAAAAAAAAAAAAAAAAAACAAAAAAAAAAATGCTACAGAACTTATGCGAATCGACTTTAAGATATTTACTTTAATTAAAGAAATGCCGCACCAGCTAGCACGATCTCTTGCCAGCTGCCTCCAATTGCGCACTCCAAGTTGGTTGAGATCCTTTCCCACTTGTGTGCGCCATCTCAGTCTTGGACGTCTTCTGTTGCGTTGTCCCTATGGTTCGGATTCGAAGACTCTTCGGGCCAGAGCAGTACTGTCCATACGCTCTACATGGCCTAGCCACCTTAAGCGTTGTATTCGTAGACGCTTGACTAGGCTTATGCCGCCGTACAGCCCATACAGTTCGTGGTTGAATCTTCTCCTCCAGATGCCATCAACGCATCTGTTGACGTGTGAGTTCCAACGATCCCCTCAAGAATGATGTTAAAGAGTCGCATGACAGCGCGTCGCCTTGTCTTAATCTTTTTTTCTTTTTATTTAACAAACTTTGTTATTGTAAATATAAATGTATAATATTGCTAACGCTAGAACTATCAACCGGTCATTTTGAACGATTGCATGATTTCATTATACGAGGTTGCCTTTTATATTTCGGGATTGGGCAACCCTAGTGTTGCAATCTGGCAACTGCCAGCTCTATCGTAAAGTTCGACATTTTTGAGGTTATACGTACTCAGAACGTTTTGACCAGAGATAAGCAAGGAGATATTCAACTCCCTCGTCTTCCTCCCTTTGATTCCCTTATCTCTGGTTACATACGAGCGCTATTTGTGTTGTTTACAGCAACTTAAAAGATTCATCTCGCCCAAAAAAAAAAAAGAATTCAATCGTGAAAATTTTCGTGCGATTATATGTTACAACTTTCGATGTGGATGAACTCAACAGTGCATCGATGAACTTAATTTAATTTTTGGCGATGAAGCTCCATCAAGGACCAGTGTTTATCGATGGTATGATGAATTCAACCGAGGTTATAGTTCACTCCAAGACGATTTTCGTGAAGTTCGCCCAAAATCAGTTGTTGTTCCAGAAACCATTGATGCTGTGCGCCAACTGATATTACAAGATCGTCATGTGAACTATCGTGAGATTGAGACAACATTGTTAAAGGCTCGTGTCGACTGTGTGGGAATTTAAAATTGAGCCAAATCCAACAAAATTTGCTCGCGCACGAAGCACTTCCAAGCAAATGGTCGCCTGTTTTTTCGGAAAAATTGGACATGTGCCACTAGAACAACGCAGAACAGTTAATTCTGAGTGGTGCACAACCATTTGTTTGCCAGTTGTCTTCCAAGAAATCAGAAAAACCAACCGACGAAGACGAATCACTCCGAACTCAGAACATCGGTTCGATGAGTCATCCGCCGTAAAGCGACTTGGCACCGAATGACTTCTTTTTTATTCTCGTACGTAAAAAACAAAATGAGAGGTCAACGTTTTTCGACATCTAAAGAAGCGGTTGATGCGTTCAGAATGCATGTTTTGGAGCTACCTTAATTAGAGTGGCAAGAGTGCTTCGACAATTGGTTCAAACGCATCAAAAAGTGTATAGATCTTAATGGGGAATATTTTGAAAAACAATAAAGTTATTTTCGATGATTAATATTTATTTTTGTTCTCTAATCTCTAAATATAAAATGCAACCCTCGTAATATTTTGTTAATTTTTTTTCTAAAAGTATTATGTATTTTTCTAAACTAATGTAAGCTGTAATATAATAAATTGTTAGATTTTTATTTTTTTTTTTTTGATAAGTATCCATGCCAACCAGAGTTTTTGACCGGTACAGAAAATATTAGCAGAGTTATATATAACAAAGGGTTCTACGAGTAGAGCGTTTTAATTGGTGATTGATCATAAGATTATAGACATTGTTATAACATGCAAAGAACAAGGAACATTCCGAGTTCATGGAATAAAATTGGATCTATCTAATGAAAATTTCAATGCTTTTCTCGCAATTTTATACGCGTGCCACTCGAACTGTTCGAATTGAAAGTTATGCGGCTACAGTTCGCAAATTACGATCAATTTGGCGTTTCAGTAATGCTCCAAAAGAGTCAACTGCAAGGCGATTAATGGAAAAATTTGCTGAAACTGAGGCTGTAACTGATGTAAAGACAACAACGCGCCTTCGACCAGGTCGATCGACCGAAAATATCGCAGCAGTACGTGATGATATCGCTCAAACTCCATCCACCTTAATTCGACACCGAGCTCAGCAAATTGGTAATTCCAATGTTTTTGTGCCTAGAATTGAAGATATGAATGTGGAGGTGATGTCGTTTCAACAAGACGGCGCCACATCTCATACAGCCAGAGAAACAATTTAATTGCTGAATCAGTCATTTCCCGGTCGTGTTATTTCGCGTTTTGGAGACCAGAATTGGCCGCCTAGATCGTGCGATTTAACACCATTGGACTTTTTTCTTTGGGGTTTTTTGAAGTAGATGGTTTATGCGAATAAGCCGACGACGACTCAAGCCTTAAAAGAGAAAACTGAATAAAATTTTGAAAAAAAATTGAATAAAATTTTGGTTGGCATCTGATCTGAAAATATTAATATGTAGTTAATAGGTGCCTTTATTTAGAAAAGGACGAAACAAAACCACTGTCAATTTCTTTGAGTGAATTTATCTTCTTCAAATTAATTCAACCGTACACCTTTTCTGGAATATAAGGACTGCAAATTTTTTTACCTGACATCATAGTTTTTTGCAGAAAAATTCTTCGTTGGTTGGAATCATCTGTAAAAACAAAAGGGAATTACCGAAACTTACATAGCAAAAAATGGATAATAAACTACATCTTCTTCATTGGTATCTTGTAAAACCAATAATGCTACATTGTCAGTATATAACATAAAAGTAAAAAAACGAAAAAGGTTCTAATGCTAAGTACGAAACATACATCGATTATTTAATAATAATAATTGTTGGCGCGACAGTCCACAGGGGGACCAGGGTCTAGCTTGTTCATCAACTACTCGTGTTGTGCGCGCTACTGTTCTCTCACAAGTAGAAGAGACCTACAGTTTTTTTTTTTTTTTTGCCGACTCCGAACGGCGAAATTTGAGAAGCTTTCTTAAACAGTTATTACTCTTTGAGTGTTGTCAGCAGCTCGAAAGAGGTGGTGCCGTGAAAAATTCGAGGTGTTCAGCCGGGAATCGAACCTAGACCCTTCGGCGTGCGAGCGTCGCACTCTACCCACTACGCCACGGCGACCACATTATTTTAGTTACATAAACATAATATTTCAAAAGTGCAGCGTTGTTAGCAAAGTAAAACGGGTCGTGGTGCGCATTGTACTCCCGAGAACCGGCCTTATTGAAAAAAATTGCTTTCTGAGGGTAAAACTTACAAATTTATAAGTGAAACTGTTGGATATTAAAATATCCGTTTATGAAGTACTAAGACAAGAAAAAAAAAAAAAAACTTCACTATTCCATTGACTTTTACTTCATATTTATGAATTTTTGCACTTGGTGCTATTATTTTGCACAATCCGAAATTTGATGTCATTCCGGATAACGGGCCTTTTCTAAGTTCAGAATGCACTGTTTTCTTATCTTGTTTATGGATTTTATTACTGATGGAATAAGGATGTTGTGCAGTAAATATGATCTGTTTGCGGTAGGAAAAAGTTATTAGGAAAATAGTGGCAAAGCCTAACATGGTGCTATTTTATTTAATTTTGCACAGCGTTGTATCTTGTTTAGTGTTTTGCTGTACCAATTGAATTTCTACTTTCGTCTTTCATTATTTGCGAGAATTGTAATATGACCGTTAGAACCTAAAAGGCAATTTGCTATTAACATGATTATTTCATTAAGGAAAAGTTACAAAAAAGGCTTTATATATTTTTTACTTTATCTAATGTAACAGATTTGAGATTAACGCAGGTCATACCATTAAAGTGATGAGATCAAAAATGTCTAGGCGCGGTTGTGGACAATCAGACCAAACTGAGCAACAGCCTATCTGTGTTTCTTGAAAATGACTCAAAGAGATGAAACAGTTCGGCCGGTAATGTTCCTTTATAAGGTAATTTTTTTTTATGGAAGACTATTCTTATGCAATATGACAGATTGAGTTTTTTTTTAAAGACATCATTTTTTTTATGAATATAATAATTACATTACAGAAAATATATTTCTTCAGTGGTTCGATTCATTATTCTTGAATAATTAGTTTGCATAGTAATGCTATTGTAGTAGTTTTCCAGAGAGAATGTCAGACAGTTTTAAGTACAACTTAAAATTAATTAATTATTTTAACAACTTTAATAGGCATTTAAGAATGTTTTGTTTTTAATTGTATTTTAGAAAAGGTATATTTCTTTATGACAAGAGTATCCTTAAAGATTATGGATACCGATATATTTGGTTATATTATATGTATTAATTTGGTAGCATATTTGCTCCAGTGGCCCGGACTTAAATTATACCCCTCTAATGTATATACATTAGTATTGCATTTTGTTTAATATAAGCCAAGATTTCGACAGGCAATGTAGTCAAAAGAACTTCCCATTCTCACCACTAAGTTCGTTAAGTAAAAACATTGTTTTTGTATTATAGTTGTTAGGTTGTACACACCATAGTGGATAAAATTGGTCTGAAAAATGAGTAGCAGAAACAATTTATTTACTTTAGCTAGTTAAGGACCTTATGTTATGCTGTTAGTAAGGTTAAATACTAAGCCATTTCGGTTTGCAGGCAAATGGATTGCTTTCTATATTATTTGGTTATATTGACTATGGATGCATGTCTCATAATTTTATCATTCCTACTCCTTTAGCTTCTGCAGCCATTTCCACACATGCTTGGATTAAGAGCCATGACGGCTGATTGCCTGTTAGACAGACAATACATATATTTCTGTTTTGTCATTGTATTGTCAAATCTATTCCCTCTTTGGACATCTTGATAATTTTTTTGTTTGTGCAGTCAGCCACCACCAGGTGCAGTGTGTTCCTCAGGTTTACTTTCTTTGTTGTGTGTTAAGCACCTTACACATGTTATAAACCATTGCATCATGATTTCCGCCTGATTAGTATACTACCATTTCGAGAGAGTTTTGGCTGAACAAATCCAAGGACATCTTAATAGAAACTTGTTGTTGCATGTCTGCCGATCGGGTTTTAGGCAAAAATTTATTTATTTATTATTTATTTATTATCTATTTATTATTTATTTATTATTTATTTATTATTTATTTATTATTTATTTATTTATTTATTATAGGTACAATACAAATAAATTTGTATAGTCCAAAAAGTATTACGTCGGGGAACGGAGCCCATAAGGCATACATTTTTTAAATTTGTCTGTTAATTTTCTTGGTTTCTTTGAATTTGATTGGATGTGATATTATGTTTTTTCAAAAGTGAAAATATATAGTTGTGCTTTAGATATAGTGAAAGCTTTAGATGATATAGAAATGGGGGTTTAATGATATGCTAACTAATTTTATCTTCTTGACATTTCACAAAGTCAACCATGTAATTTTGTTTTGGAAGCTTAAACACTATTTCGGTTTTAGCAATACAGCTACTTAGTTGATGAAAAGTTTTTGACCGGCAGATCGCAGAAAGTTACCATTGGGAACATTAACAGCAATCTTTGGTCCGTTATTAACGGTGTTCCATAAGGTCTAATTCTTTGCCGTTTGTATGTTATGCCAACTATATGTATACAATGTATTCACTTGCCAACTTAACGAGGATCTATCGGCGACATGTGAATGGGTCTCCAGAAATGGTCTTTTACTAAACCGTCTAACATTCCAAGTACCTGGCGTACAGTGAGGGTAGCTTTTATACCGAAAACTGGTAAAGAATACTACTCACTCGCCAAAAACTTCAGGCCTATCAGTCTCACCTCCTTCATGCTAAAATGCTTGGAGAGGCTGGTCGAACTGCACATGCGCAAAAACGCTCTGCGATCACACCCTCTATCTCAAATGCAACATGCCTACCAGGGCGGAAAATCTTGCGAGACAGCACTTCAAAATTTCGTCGGTAGAATTGAAAGTGCACTTGACAGGAAAGACTACGCACTGGGCATTTTCATCGACATAGAGGGAGCTTTCGACAACGCGACTTTTGATGGCATGTGTAACGCGGCCAGGAATCACGGCCTAGAGGAATCATTGGTGTTGTGGATAAGAGCAATGCTAATGAACAGGACTATAATCGCGGAGGCGGAACGTGACAAGTTTGTAATGTCGGAGTTTAACAAGGGCTGCCCCCAAGGCGAGGTCCTGTCTCCCCTCCTATGGTGCATGCTGGTTGATTCTCTGCTTTCCGTTTTGAATAGTTCTCTCACCTATGCCCAGGCTTATGCAGACGATGTAGCCGTATTGGTTACCGGACCATGCCTTGCGGCCGTCAGCGCACGCGGACAGGCGGCTCTATGCCCAGGCTTATGCAGACGATGTAGCCGTATTGGTTACCGGACCATGCCTTGCGGCCGTCAGCGCACGCGGACAGGCGGCTCTAGACACGATCGATAGCTGGTGTACCAGGAATGGGCTTTCCGTCAACCCTCTTAAAACTGAGGTTGTTCTCTTTACGAGAAGGAGGATTATGACTGGTTTGACTCAACTGGTACTTAAAGGCGTCAATATCCCACTTTCCAATGAAGCCAAATATCTAGGTTTTATCCTGGACAGTAAACTTCTATGGAAAAGACACATTGAGACGAAAACCTCCAAGGCGCTGTCAGTCTTCTGGCAATGCAAGGGAGTTTTCGGCAAAACCTGGGGTCTATCACTCAAAAGATCCGTTTGGATCTATACGGCAATGATAAGACCACTCCTCTCTTATGCATCAGTCGTTTGGTGGAACAAGCTTTCGCGCAAATACGTGACTGCCGCTTTCACCAAGTTTCAAAGAACAGTTGGTCTCGGCTGCACAGGGGCTTTCCCCAACACGCCTGGCTCTGCTCTTGATGCTCTTATTAATCTCCCCCCCTTGATCACCACATCATGGGATGTACACTCAAGGCCATCTCTCGACTAAAAAGGAATGGTCTTTGGTTCCCCTCGCACTGGAGCTTTGATGACCTCGCACACCGCATCTCCTATGATACTACTCTCATGGACATGCCGTCTGATGCGAGGTCGCCAATAACACAGTTGCGACGCTTTTACAAAGTCGACTTTCCACGTGTCCTGGACTGGCTGTGGCCAGAAACTGAACCGGGAAAGGAATGTAGTCGGATTTTCACGGACGGCTCCAAGACAACCAAGGGTTCTGGAGCTGGAGCCTTCGTGGAAAACGACAACATTCGACTTCACGCCTCCTTAGGAAACTTCGCGTCGGTCTTCCAGGCGGAAGCCTTCGCGATCCTAATGGCCACCAACTACATTGTGAAGAATAGGTGGAAGGGAAGAAGTATCTGCGTCTGCAGCGACAGTCAACCCTTGAACCACTTTCAAGATAGTTCAGGAATACAAGTCTTCCCTTAATTCGGTCGGCAGGCTGAATTCGCTAAGACTTGTCTGGGTCCCTGGTCATCACGGGATCCTGGGAAACGAAACTGTCGATGAACTAGCTAGGCTAGGTTCAGCAGAGGCATTCGTAGGACCCGAACCCGCCTTGGGATTACCCGCGTCCCTGGTGAGGGCCTCCGTCGATGGTTGGGTATCCCTACAGCACAACCAGAGATGGTGTGACTCTCCAGGATGCAGGGTGACCAAGAGTATGCTCCCAAACGTCTGCAAGAAATCCGCTTCTTTTCTGCTATCTCTAGACAGAAACGAGTGCAGAAGACTTGTTGGCGTATTAACGGGACACTTTACCTTCGCTATGCACTTGAGTCGGCTTGGGCTTAGTGATGTCACACTCTGCGACGCCTGTGGAGAAGGTGAAGACACTTCAGAGCACTTTTTCTGTCAATGTCCTGCCTTCGCTCGTATCAGGTGGCGGTTATTTGGCGCTGATGTGGTGGGAACTGAAAACCTAAGTTCTATATCACAGAAGCGCATCTTGGTTTTTCTTCGGAAAACCAAGAAATTACATTAAATGAAGGTTACTGCCTGGTAGTACAATGGACCAGTATTTGAGTCTGAGTGCTCCAGTGTAGTTGATCCCAACCTTCAACAAAAAAAAAAAAACCGTCTAAATGTCAGGCTATTCCTATCGCTAATATATCCTTTGAGTTTGAACATATTCCTGATATCTGCGTTTCTGGGACAGGCCTGAAGCTAGTTGAATCAGCAACTAGTCTTAGTTTTGTCATCAGTCGAAACTTATCGTGCTATAGATATCTGCAAGTTTCACCCCCTTTGAGGCACGTCGAAAACTAGTTCGGACATCTATTATGCCTATTGTATCATATGCTCGAATAGTTTACTTTTATTTGGATTCGTTGTCTTTTCAGAAACTTCAAGCTGCCTTTAAGAACGAATTAAGATATTATTGTATTAAAATATGCGCGCTGCAGATATAACAACATTTCAACTTTCTCAATTCCGTACCTTGGGTTTTCGTTAAAGCAATATTTATGCATGGGGAATTGTATTTTTATACATAAACTAATAACTATTAAACAACCTAGTTACATCTTTTCTAAATTAGTATTTTCTCGGTCCAAAAAAATATATAACATTAATACTTTTAGATATAAATATTTAAATTCGTGTCGTTTATTTTTCATATTCGCTATTAAGCTATCGAACTTCTTATCAGCAGCTATCAAAAGTATACAAAATGAGGTACACTTTAGAGCTGCACTTTTTAACTATTATCGCATATTGCAACAGTGAATTTTCTGCTATATTCTTCTTATTTCTTGTACTTTTTATTTTTCTTGTTTTCTTTAATTATTATAACCTAACTGTTAGTAATGAACTTGTAACATAATTATACCCTATACTAGAAAAGACCTTGTCTTAATGTACTTTACGAGTCTTAAAATATTGAACTGAATTTGCTTTTTTTGGGACAAATTAGCAGATTAAGACTTACGCAAGATAATTAATTTCTTGCATTAGATTCTAGTGCTAGCATTCATTTGACTTACCAAAAATGTATAGTAAGTTGCAGGAATTGTCTTACTGCTTTACCGCTTCAACAGACTGTTAATCAGGTCTCAGGACCAGTATTTCAGAGGAATGCGAAATTGAAAGAAATGCGAAATTTGAGCAATCAATTACCATCCGTTGAATTTTTGTTACTATAGAATAGCAAATCCATTACACTTTCGTTTCTTACAAAAGCTTTTGCAATCATACTTTTGGGAAAACAAAGTTTCAATTCTTCAATGCTGGCTGAAGAACTTAGTTCTAGAGGTATGTGATGGGATTTTGAAGGCGTTATTTCACAATGATCAATTGATTGAACAAAACTTTCAGCTTCTAAATCCTGGTTGAAATTTTAAGGATTGATCAAGCCCTTTTCCGCCCAATTCCTTGTCCAGGGTAAGATTTTCGCATATTATTTTGGAGATCATATATTAATTGTTCAAGCTGAAAGGACCTTCTGGATATTCATCTGATCCTCACCACTCTTAATTTTACAAGTTATTTATATTAAACACTATATCGTACATCTCTGTGAAGGTTGTAATTGGATTAGAATTATCAAGATATTGGATTGAAATAAAATTAAAACGCAGATGCGTATTTAGATCAGTTAATTAATGTAATTGAAGTCATTGAAAACGCTAATTAACACTATTTCTACCAAAGGTGTCAAAAGACACCTTTTAAAACTTTGAAATAGTTTTTTAAGTTTAATATTTTTTCTAATTCTATTTTTGGACAATTCATATAGTAGTTGCTAAATTAAGTAAGTGGTATCATAATTATCGTACTCATTCCGAAACTCAAGATAAATACATGGAATGCCTATTTCTACCCTTGGATGTCTTTTGACACCTTAATATTTTACAACATTCTTCATTTATAAATTATTGTTTTATAACTGTTTGATGACACCATTTTCCGTAGTAAAAATGATTTCAAGACAAATTAGAGGCATTTGCAGGCATTTTATTTGTACGATGAGCCTATGAGCAAAAAAATGTTAACGAAAATGGGGTCCTTCATTTTGTACCAATACCATGAGTCGTAATTGTTTTATTGAAATTGTAAGATTTTTGCGTTTTGATAAAAAATGAGCAGTGCCAACGTTTAGAAGTCGATATATTTGCTTTGATAAAATATGGTATGCAATATATAAAAAGTTATTTTAAAAGCATTTTTTATTTGTAAATAGGTAAGGTGTCACATGACACCTATTGGTTGAAATAGGTATACACAAAATGTCGTAGGAATATTGTTAATTCAATTTTGCTTTATTTTGTGCTAAACATATACGAAAGTCAGAAAGTAAAATGCAACAATACTACAATTCTCAATGGGTGTTCACATATTTGTTTTGCCCCAGAAGTATCACAATCTTCTGCTGCTCTTAAAGTCATTGTATTAATCAGCTGTCTCACCGAAAGTCAAGGTTTTATTTTTAAGAAATGTTAACCTGTCAAATTCTTAGGCAGGCTAACATGATCCTTCATGTTACCTTCTACGAATAAATATGCCAAAAAGATAACAAACAACGTCAATATAATTTATTGCCAGATGTATCAAAGTTCCATCTGTGATTAATCGAACCGTACAAGTAAAGAGTTCTTCTATCAGATCTAAATTTTTCACATAGAGTAGGTTATATAAGCCTATTCATTGACAATTTTCTAAAAATTACTCATCATTCCACTCTTTTTTAGTAACCGTTCCAAAGTTCAAAAACCAAGATTCTGTTGAGGCAGAAAAGAAGAAAAATCCTTAAGAAAAATTAATTAAGTGCTTGCATATATTTTTTAAACTATAAAATTTGGTATCTTGTAAAACAATGTCATTATTCCTTTTTATTAGTGATAACCTGATTAGGGCATGACGACCTAAACAACGAAAATATGTGTCGGCAACTTTGATACGCAACTTATTTTGTACTATGTTCATTGAAGTTTATATTGACATAATTTTAAGTTTTCATTATTGTTTAATAAACGACTTGGAGTATAAAGAACATTTATATATTATTAACATAATTCAATAAGATCATTTGTATCAAAGAGAAAAAGAGATACCGCCTCTTTCGAGTTGCAGACAATACTCAGTAGTTTGTCCATACAAAACTTTTTAAATTTCGCCATTCGGAGTCGACAAAAAAACCGTAATTCCGGACGCGAAGTTCCTGAAACATTTAGGCCCTGCTCCCCTCGTTGACAATTATAATTTACAATTTACATATATTTTGTAGTTGAAGAATATAATTTCTCGTCGGTTGTTTTGGTCAATAAGGAACAAATGAAACCAGTGTACATCATTTGCTTGTCACCACGTTTCGACAGCTGATGCTGCCATCTTCAGGGAATTTTTTTTTAATAAGAAAATAGAAATAATACAGCATTAATATTTGTTTGACTAACAACCCACAAAAATTGCTTGTGTTAAAATGGGCAGAGTGGGGAAATATTTTAGTCTCTCGACAGAATGTTTATTTGACGTAAGACCCATTTTTTCGGTATAATAGAACTGTTATTGTGTTGGTTTGTGTTGTTCGTTTCGGGTACGGGAACTAATGTGTGTCTTTTGTTGGTGTGTTTTTTTTTCAATCTGCAGAATTTCAACATTGTTGAAATCCGGATGATGGTTAGTCAAGAGGCAATGGTTGGCCAGTGCTGTTTTCGACGCGTTGTTGTTGTTTATGTCGGACTTGTGGCCAGGCTCTGTTTTGTTGTTACTACGAAGTATGGTGAGAATAAGATGACAGATCATCAGTCATGTTTTTTCATTGTTATCTATATGAACGATCATAGATGACGGGAAAAACAAGAATAATGACCTTACTCCTTGTATATATGGACTGCCAAAGATCCACAAAGACAATATGTCCCTAGGGCCCATAACATCGTCTATGAAACTAACTTGCTACGAACTCGCGTGATACGTTGGGCGAGTATTGCAGAACCTCACGAATGATACGCAGTACAAAATGAAAAACTCCTTTGAATTCGTAGAGAAAGCAAAACATATAAAATTGGACAATAACAACATGTTATTTTCATACGACGCCATGTCACTTTTCACGAACATCCCAACAAGTCTCTATATCTACATGGTATAGAAAAAGTGGTCAGCCATAAGTCAGCACACCAGGCCCAGCCAGAATTAATTTATAGACGTTTTAGAATTCTGTCCGAAATGAAACAACTGTCTGCTGTATAAAAACAGGATATACAAACAAGTGGCGGGCGCCATGGTGTAGCGGGTGGAGTGCGGCTCACACATCGAAGGTCCAGGTTTTTCAGTGCATAACCTCTTTCGAGCGGCTGACAACGCTCGAAGAGTAAAAAAATGTTTCGCAAATTTCCCCGTTCGGAGTCGACAAAAAATTGTAGGTCCCTTTTACATTTTTTGGCAAGATAGACAGATCGAAAACAATTTTTAAGTATGTCGATATTATATTTGCAGCAATTAACCACAACGAAGTGGATTAGTTATTCTCAGCTCTAATTAAACAAACCAAAAAACAAGAATGATTTACTGTGGAATACGAAAAAGAAAAGGCCATAGCATATTTAAACGTAAAAATCCACAGAGATCTGGAGTATCGTTGCTTTGACTGGCACCAAAAGGATACAGCATAAGAAAGTCTAGTTAACTTTAGATCCAACGAGATCAAACACATTGCGGCGAATTTGGTTAACAAATCTATGCTACGACAAAGACTGATTGGCCACAAATCCGACATAAACAACAAGAACGCGCCATTACTTGACTTATCACCACCCGCACTTCTTCCTGGGTCTTCTCCAGGATCTGCCGTAAAGTAAAGATCTGGTCTATCGTGGACTTTCCTGGCCTGAAACCACCGTTATGGACAAACGGTTTCAGACGGTTACTCAATACGGCAGAGAGGATCTTGTTTGCTATGTTTAAAGACTGATTGGCGCAGTCAAAGGCCTCTCTTTTCTTGTGAACCGGGCAAACGACGCTGAGATTCCATTCATCGAGCATGTTTTCCTCCGACCATATCTTACATATGAGCTATTGTATGAGCCCACCCAGGCCATCTCCAGCTGCCTTAAATAGTTCTGCGGACAGTCCGTCCGCTCCAGCAGTTTTGACCGACTTGGACATTACTATCTTCACCTCGTCGGGGGGACGGAATTCTTGTCAATCATCGTCCAAATCGAGTAGAAAATTTTGCCTAACAGCGGAATTTGGGCCGTCAACACCGTTAAGGTGGCTGCAGAAATGATCCTTCCAGATTCTCAGCACAGACTGCGACTCTACCACCTGTTGTCCATATTGATCCCGGCAAGCTTTGGTCCGAGAGTGGTATTCTCCGGATTGCTGTTTTAAATTTCAGTAAAACTTTCGGACTTCATTTCCTCGACGGTATGCTTCTGAAGCTCTTTCTTTTTCCTTCTGAGAAGCCGGTGCTCTTCCCTTCTTCTCTGTTCGTAGAGCTGAAACCCAGCACATCAGTGGCAGCTTCTTTGATGGCTTCTTGACAACTTTTCTAGTCTTCTTCTATGGTTAGTGCAGGCAGCGTCGAACTCTGAGCGAGTTTCAGGGAGACTCGGTCGGCAAAGTTCCCAGCGATCAGTTGCGATTGTAGCTCTCCGACATTAAACCGTATTGGCTTGTCTCGACTCCACTGATCTCTCGATATCCGTGTTTTTACCTTGGCTCAAACAAAGTGATGATCCTAGTCGATGTCTGGTATCTGATAGCTGCTTACATTCAATTCTGCGAATTTCTTCGAAAAGTCGTTTCGCAAATTTCGGCAGAGTAACTCTCTCCAAGAGAGATTTTTACGCAAACTACTCAACTACGAATTTCCACGCAAAAATGATTTGGAATAGACCTAGTATTATGAAATTGTTAATTAATCAAACATTTAATAATGCTTTATTATTTCTATATATTCTTAATAAACAAAGATCCCCTGAAAATGACAGCATCCCCTGCCGAAACGGGCGGCAACGCAAATGAGAGACAATGCAAACAGCCGACGAGGAATTAGATTCTTCAAATACAAAGTATTCCAAGTCCTAATAAATATACATGTTTTATACATAAAAGTATTTACAATTTATTCGAAATGTTAACCACTTTAGAACATAATTGGAATATGCCGAAAAATATACAAAACTAAATTTAAGAAGTTAAACGCTAATATTTCCTTTTTTTGTTACCCCTAGCAAACCATTCGTAGGTTACTACATAAAAGAGGAGTTAAAAGCAAACAATATTAGTAGAAATAACATTAAGTGTTTAATTACATGAGCCAATTCGTTAGTGAAAGGGGTAGAAAATCCTTTTATAACACTACATAATGTAAATTATATTTTATTTATAACTAAGACTTTACAAAATGGCAACAATTTAAATCGGACATAATTGAATGTTCTCTTGATTATTCTTAACTTGCAAATGAAAAAATGGTAAAAGCATTTTGTAAAAAAGTTAATAAAAATATTTTTGTTTTGCTGTAGTTCCATACTTTTATATGTAAAAATATATTTTTGATCATGCCTATTTATAGTTTTATTTAATCAAGAAAATACTTATAATGTAGAATGACAAACAACGTGTTTTGGCAATTTTTTTCATGAAGATGTATGCATTATGAAAATATATAATTTTTTGACATAATGTAAATTATAACCATACACAAATATAATATATACGAAACGGATCAACAGGATAGAGAAACTTTCGAAATATGTGTACTAACGAATTTTAGTGATTTTCAAGGAAACAAGAATGAAATGAAAATGGTAAGTAACATCATCTTATTTATAACCATGAGAACGTTGTTAAAGTGAAAACGGACAGTAAATAAGTGCAGAGTAAAAATTAATTGTAACGGAATTTATTTCAAATTTATTTAATGTCACGAATGTTGAAGAAAGAACCTACATTTATTAAGAATATATTCAGAGATAATGTAATTAACAAATATTTTTCATGATAACAAATATAAAACGTTGCTTATTCCATGCTTATTTTATATTGTTTTTCCTTAATAAGCGATATACGAACAAATAAAATGAATTTTCAACAAACAAATACACAATTTATATGCTATAAAAGTATATTTAATATAAGAACATTATATAATCGTTTGTAATGAAGACCTTATGATTTTTATATATAAAAGCAAAATATTAAATTTGAAATGTTGAAAAAAGGCTTATATGTACACCTCTGCTAATGACTCTCTGCTTGTATTCTTGACTTGAGAGGAATAGATTATTTGTTTACATGAAACACATAAATTTCTCACAGCAGAGGTTTATTTATTTTTATTTACCAGAGTAAAAACACTGTAGCAAGCAATTGTTATACAATATTTAAATATTCAATCTCACATTATAATTTACAGTAAAAAATTATTTAAACTTGATTAAATAATTATCTTCCCTTACAGAAATAATTATTCAGAAAGTAAGACGACAAATACAAATACAAAAAAAGGTGGTACATTATGGTTCAATAAATAGTTATTAACAAGAAAAGAAACTAAGCGTTTTCATATAGATTAATAATATGCATAAAATAAATAAAAAAATAAAATATTCAATAGTGAGAAAGAGTAACAAATTTTTACTTTAAACTAAAACATATATCTAAACGTGGAAATGATTAATATTTTAGAAAAAATTATTATCAAACATAAAAAGCAAAAAAGAAACAATGAAACAGAATAAATACAATTTTAAACATATGATACATAATGAAAATGATTATTATTATTATAATTATAAAACAAACAGGTGAAAAAAATTATAATATATAATTTACACTTCTATCCAGAATAAAACCAAAACCAACTGTTTTTATTTAAAAAAATAGCACAAGTTCCACACTACCGGCTCTACATATACTACTTCCTTTCTGGAGCATTCAGTTCCACAAATTAAGTGATTGGTGAATTTAAACGCCGAATGACACGAATCGGATGCTGCACCACGAGAATAAAAGTGGTATCGAGTAAAATCAGAAGTGGCAATGTAGTAATTATACTGGAAACGTAAAAGTTTTCTGTTGATTTCTTTCATAATTAACTACATTTCTGATTTTAATCTTAAGGAGTTTTTCTTGGTACTGATTTTGTTCTCAATCTTATTGTGAATATTAGTATATTTAATAAGTAATATTATTACCCTTCGGTTACCCTATGCCAGTAGGGTAGCTTGGATGGAATGCACCTGGGATAGCAATTGAAGTGTCACAGCCTGAAAATACAAGAAGTTTCTTAGAATAATTTATAATGATATTTATTATACGATTTATGTAAAAAAAAACCATTTTTTTATTTAAATTAAAATAAAAATTTCAAAAGAGGAAAATAAGAATTAATGTATTGTCTCTACTCGTATATTTATTACACACAAAAACATAAAAAACTTAAGAAATATTTACGCTACATATAATAATTGTAAAAACCCTAAAACGTCTCATGTGAGCTTTTTAAGTTAAGATTCCCACATAATTTTAAATTAATTTCTATTTTAACATTACGCAATTTACCCACATAATTTCATAAACATTTTGAATGTGACAATGAGATTCAGAAGATATTTTACAAAGTTCTATGTAATGATGAATTTCATAAAATCTAGAGATAACTTTTTGGTTGGTATCCGCTTTTAAGTGACTTCTCAAGCTTAGTATCCCTGAGAGAAGTTCTAAAATTTATCAAAAGTACTAGAACATTTTTAACATATTTTATGATTTCAGCGCAATTTGTTTAATTTTTTTCTTTTGACATTATTCCAAAAGAAGATTGAAAATGGAATGCGAACTCAAACATTTCAGATTTAAGTTCCTGCGCTTCTTCTCTTCAACCGCAACTAAGGTTTTATCAAAATTTTATACCAATATTTTGACTGCATTGTTGAAAGTCTATTTACGGTTGATTTACAGAGCTTGAGATGCACCAACCATATATGAACAAAAAGCGAGGAAATTAATTAACAACCTATAAGGCCATGTCCTTTGTACCTTTCGGGTGTCACCTGCGGCGGGATAGCCCCTGTAGGCGGAGACACAGGCGGTTTTTTGGAATGCGCTGCAATTTTAAAAAGCGTACATCTAAATGCCTTCGTATTTGCTGAGCGGTTTCCAAGGGTATCCCTGATAACCATGAAGCCCTCTACTGGAGTATCATAGGCGAAGTTGATTTTTACTCCATGTAAATAGATAAACTATTATGGCCATCGTAGCCTTGTGCCTTAAGTACGATTCTCATACGCCGAAAGTCCCAAATTAGATTCCTAGGTTCAATAATTTGCGTAACATCCTCTACGAGGCTTAAAATCAAGATTATATATGTAGTTGTTTGAATTTTAAATCATTAATGTTTGATTGTCCCCTACGCTTCATTGTAATGATTCGTTTGGCTTTGCAATAATTCTTTTCTCATGCTGCTAAACGAATGTCATAAACGACATGGGTCTTCGATTCTGCCTTTATTCACCTGGAATTTCCATAAAAATTTCGTTTTTCATTGTTTATACAAAAAAAAACAAAAACGCTACAGAACTTATGCGAATCGACTTTAAGATATTTACTTTTATTAAAGAATCGCGTGTTGTCGCCATGGCGTAGTGGGTAGAGTGCGACGCTCATACGCCGAAGGGTCTAGGTACAATTCCCAGCTCAACACCAATTTTTCGAATTTTTCACGGCACCACCTCTTTCGAGCTACTGACAACACTCAAAGAGTAATAACTGTCTAAGAAAACTTCTCAAACTTCGCCGTTCGGAGTCGGCAAAAAACTGAAGGTCCCTTCTACTCGTGAGAGAACAGTAGCGCGCACAACACGAGTAGTTGAAGAGCAAGCTAGGCCCTGGTCCCCTTTTGGACTGTAGCGCCAACAATTATTATTATTGTTATTATTATAATCGCGTGATCCCGGCCCATAAACTACTACACTATGTATTATATACTATATATTTATACTTAATGACATAAAAATTAAATGTGCGACATAACTGTCAAGTGGTCCAACATTTCTTGATACTATAAGCGTCAACTTTTTCCCATTAGTTTGTTAGTAAAAAAATTGAGTCGCTTAAGTTGAACGATTTTATTTTTGTTCCCAAATCTATGCCCTCGCTGGCAACTACGTACTCCATTAAACTCTTTTTGTAGTGAAGCTTTGTAACGTTGATAACATTTTGATCTATAGGCTGAAGAATTGCAGTGCAATTTGCAGGAAGCATCAATATTGTCATCAACCCATCATCGCCTTGCAGTTCATTATAGGATAGCACGGGGCATTGTCTTCTAAAGTCCCCTTGAAAAAATTTTTACCTTAAAAGGAAAGCTCATCAACGGAAACACAATTTTTATTATTTTACGTGTATCGGGAACAAATACGTTATGGAACCATTCTTCGAATAGAAGGAATGTCATCCAAGAATTTTATTAGAAATGGTTTAAGACTGCTTTCTTTGCTTTTATCCGGTATGTTGTTGATTTGTGAACATTATATTTTTCACAAAATCTCTGAACACAGACACCCTTATTCATCTTCTTCTTCTTCGGATAGCGCTACAGTCCGGGGTGGTCCTGGGCCCCAACCAACATGCCTCACCAGCTAGCACGATCTCTTGCCAGGTGCCTCCAATTGCGCACTCCAAGTTGGTTGAGATCCTTTCCCACTTGTGTGCGCCATCTCAGTCTAAGACGTCCTCTGTTGCGTTGTCCCTATGGTTGGGATTCGAAGACTCTTCGGGCCAGAGCAGTACTGTCCATACGCTCTACATGGCCTAGCCACCTTAAGCGTTGTTTCCGTAGACGCTTGACTAGGCTCATGCCGCCGTACAGCCCAGGACCAAAACCGCACGCAGAACTTTTGTCTCGAAGAGACCAAGGGCTTCCTCATCCGCGTTTAGTAGCGTCCAGGTTTCTGCGCCGTAAAGCAGGACTGGGATGATCAAGGTGTTTTACAAAGTAACTTTGGTCGGTCGGGAGAGGGCTTTATTACTCAATTGCCTCTTAAGCCCAAAGAAACAGCGATTGGCAAGAGTGATTCTGCGCTTGATTTCGGTACTGATGTTGTTGTCCCTGTTTACCGCGCAGCCGAGGTAGACGAAGTCTTTGACTACCTCGAAGTTTCTGCTGCCTAGTGTGACGCTCTGTCCGAGACTTCGCTTCCACTTCGATGCTAGCAAACGCCTCATTGACGGCTCGCTGAGTTCGGCCGATCACGTCAATGTCATCCGCATAAGCTAGAAGTTGAACGGACTTCTGGAAGATCGTGCCTCTGATGTTGCCGTGTGAGTTCCGCAAGATCCCCTCAAGAATGATATTAAAGAAGTCGCATGACAGCGCGTCGTCTTGTCTAAATCCTTTTTTGACATCGAAGGTCTCGGTGAGTTCGCTCCATCGTAATTCTACACAATGTGACAAGTTTGGTAGGGATGCCAAAACTAGATATGACACTGTATAGCTCGTCTCTATGCACGCTGTCATACGCGGCCTTGAAATCGACGAATAGATGGTGGGTGTCGATTTGTACTTCTTGGGACTTCTCCAGGATCTGCCGCAGTGTGAAGATCTGGTCGATTGTGGACTTCCCTGGCTTAAAACCACACAGATAAGGACCTATCAGGTTGTTGGCGAACGGTTTCAGGCGCTCACACAATACGGCGGAGAAAATCTTATATGCGATGTTAAGGAGACTGATCCCTCGGTAGTTGGCGCCGTCGAAGGGGTCACCTTTCTTGTGGACCGGACAAACGATGCTGAGATTCCACTCGTCGGGCATGCTTTTCTCCAACCATATCTTACAGATTAGCTGGTGCATGCACCCAACCAGCTCCTCCCCAGCCGCTTTGAACAGCTCTGCGGTAAAAATTTCGGACGTCATTCCTGCCTAGCACCTCTCCATTTCCTCGACCGCGCGCTTCTCGTGCTCATTCTTCTTTCTTCTGAGAAGCCGGTTCTCTTCCCTTCTTCTCTGTTTGTAGAACTCACAAACAGCTCTCGTCGTTCGATGCAGCGTTGCCTTGTATGCTTCTTGTTTGGCTGCATGCGCCTGCCTGCACTCGTCGTCAAATCATGGGTTCCTCTTAGGTGGTGGCGTGAAACCCAGCACATCAGTGGCGGCCTCTTTGATGGCTTCTTGTGCAGGCAGCGTAGGACTTTGAGACAGTTTCAGGGAGAATCGATCGGCAAAGGCTCTAGCGATCGGCTGCGATTGTAGCTTTCCGACATTAAACTGTTTTGACCTGTCTCGACTCCGTTGCTCTCTCGATATTCGGGTTCTTACCTTGGCTACAACAAGGTGATGATCCGAATCCATGTTTGCACCTTGGAAGGTACTGTCGCGTGCCAAAATTCTTTTATTAGATGTACAGGACATCCTTTCTGTTGCGGCTACTACTTCAAACGAACTATGTGTATTCGGTAGCATTGTCCATTGATGGTTTCACCCGGTTTTGGCAGCTCATAATATAGCACAGGCGCCTGTCGCTGTATAGCCCATAGAGTTCGTCGTTAAATCTTCTTCTCCAGATGCCATCAACGCAAACAGGACCAAAAATCGCACGCAAAACTTTTCTATCGAAAAAAACTAAGGCTTCCTCATCCGCCTTCGCTAAGCTGTTATATAAAGCGAGCTTAGTCCTTCGAGAGGGGGCTTTATTACTTAATTGTCTCTTGAGCCCAAAGAAACAGCGATTGGCAAGAGTGATTCTGCGCTTGATTTCGGTACTGATGTTGTTGCCTCTGTTTACCAAGGAGCCGAGGCAGACGAAGTCCTTGACTACCTCGAAGTTTCTGCTGCCTAGTGTGACGCTCTGTCCGAGACATCGATGTAGTGTGTCCTTCTTTGATGACAGCATGTACTTAATTTTGCACTTATTTACCGCCAGACCTATTTTAGCCCCTTCCGCTTCAATGTCAGCAAACGCCTCATTGACGGCTCGCTGTGTTCGTCCAGTCTCGTCAATGTCATCAGCGTAAGCTAGTAATTGAACTGACTTCTGGAAGATCGTGCCTCTGGTGTTGACTTGTGAGTTACACACGATCTTCTCGAGGATGATGTTAAAAAAGTCACATGACAGTGCGTCGCCTTGTCTAAAACCTTTTTTGACATTGAAGGTCTCGGTGAGTTCGTTACCGACTAAATCGAGTGCAACATTCTGCCTAACAGCGGGATTTGGGTCATCATCGCCGTTAAGGAGTCTGCAGAAATGATGCTTCCAGATTCTCAGTACAGACTGCGACTCTACTACGAGTTGTCCGTTTTGGTCCCGGCAGGTCCGAACCTTGTATCCTCCGGATAGCTGTTTTACCTTTCGGTAAAACTTCCGGACTTCATTCCTGCCATAACACCTTTCCATTTCCTCGACCACTCGCTTTTTATGCTCCTTCTTTTTCCTTCTGAGAAGCCGGTGCTATTCTTTTCTTCTCTGTTCGTAGAGCTCACGAACAGCCCTCGTTGTTCGATGCAGCGTCGCCTTATAGGCGTCTTGTTTAGCTGCGTGCGCCTGCCTGCACTCGTCGCCAAACCATGGGTTCCTCCTGAGTGGTGACGTGAAACCCAGCACATCAGTGGCAGCTTCTTTGATGGCTTCTTGACAACGTTTCCAGTCTTCTTTTATGCTTAGTGCAGGAAGCGTCGAACTCTGAGCGAATTTCAGGAAGACTCGGTTGGCAAAGTTTCCAGCAATCGGCTGCGATTGTAGCTTTTCGACGTCAAACCGTTTTGGCCTGTCTCGACTCCGTTGCTCTCTCGATATCCGGGTTCTTACCTTGGCTACAACAAGGTGATGATCCGAGTCGATGTTTGCACCTCGGAAGGTTCGGACATCGAGAATACTGGAGGAGTGTCTGACGTCGATCGCAACATGATCAACCTGGTTGGCGATTGATTGATCAGGTGATCGCCAGGTACATTTATGAATGTTGAGGTGTGGGAACAGCGTGCCGGCCACAGAGAGATCTCGCCCCGAGGTGAAGTCAACTAGCCTGAGTCCGTTTCCGGAGATGTTGGCGTGCAGGCTGTGTCTTCCGATGACTTAAGCAAAGATTTCTTTTCTTCCCAGCTGAACGTTGAAATCTCCTAATAATAATAATATTATTATTACTAATAATAGTAATATTTCGTGTAATACCCATTCTGGATGAATTTCCCGTAGGTACGAATAAAAGCGGAATCCATCTGCAGAAAATATTTCTAGAGAATTTCATCTAGCCACAAACAAAATTCAATTACCGTAAAATTACGATTGAAGTAAGACACCAAAAGGAAGAGGGAATGCGAATAAAATACACAAGAAGTTGCACTAATCGAGGTAGCCCTTTTTAGAGTCAACACATACAACGACTCCGAGTTTTTAACCGAGTTCGTATTGTCTATATATTAGCTAGCTAGCAACTAAGTAATTGCAGATTTTTTTTTTCAAATACACGACAACTTTTTCATGGAACGGAACAACTTTATTCTGTAATGTAATCTTTCAGGCAGCATTATAACTCCACGTTCATAAAAAATTTGTTTTTTATCAGCAAAAGACTAAACCAGGTACGATTTGATATCATCATCATTATTGAAGTTTTTGCCATTTAAAGAGTTTTGCAAAGTAATCAGATGGTGCAAGGTTAGAACTATATGGTGGATGTGGCAAAACATTTTAACCAAGCTCCTATAATTTTTGCCGAGTGAAGAAAGATGTGTGTTTCCATGCATTGTCATGATGAAATACAACACTTGTTTGATTTGTCAATTCGGGCCGCTTTTCTTCCACTACATTGTTTATTTCTTGTTATAGTGAGTCATCTGAATTGATCGTTCGGTTAAGTGGTAAAAGCTCAAGGGAGACAATTCCTTTGAAATCCCACCAAACTGATAACATACACTGTAACTTTCTTTTGATGACTATAAGCTTTTGATATAGTTTGAGCTGGTTCGCCTTGTTCTAAGATCTTTTCTGATTGACATTGTTCTAAACAATGCATTTTTATCACCAGTTATCAATCGTGTTAAAAATGGATCATTTTCATATGACCAGAGCGTTTTTCACGTTTGTGTGGAAAATCGCCAGAACTAAATATGGGAAACAAATTTTGACACTGCCGTTCCTTTAAAGCTTCGTCACCATACAGAGCACATAACTCTTTATGAGCTTGTGATGTGTTTTCTCCTTTTCGAAAATAAAAACAGAAAGATATAACGATCACAACCGATGAAATAAATACTGATTGACAGTTAAAGTAAACAAATAACAAATGTTTTTGAAATTTCGATTAAATCAGCAAACCAAAGGTGGCTACTTACAGCGCACAATAAAACACAAGTCAAGAACATTTTATAAATTCAAATTTATTTTTGCGTTTTTAATTTTACAATAGACAAAGGAGGCACTGAAAACTGTAGCTACGGCTTCTGATACAAGAATGTGGACAAATTCTACAGATACAAATTGAAAATGGTTTTAGTTCTGAGAAGAGTTTTACAAATTGAAATATAGAGGCGCTAGTGTGATGAAGTCGTTGCCACATTAATAATAATAATAATTGTTGGCGCTACAGTCCAAAGGGGGACCAGGGCCTAGCTTGCTCATCAACTACTCGTGTTGTGCGCGCTACTGTTCTCTCACGAGTAGAAGGGACCTACAGTTTTTTGCCGACTCCGAACGGCAAAATTTGAGAAGCTTTCTTAGACAGTTATTATTCTTTGAGTGTTGTCAGCAGCTCGAAAGAGGTGGTTCCGTGAAAAATTCGAAAAATTGGTGTCGAGCTGGGAATCGAACCGATATCCTTCGGCGTGTGAGCGACGCACTCTACCCACTACGCCACGGCGACCACCGTTGCCACATTACTCCCCCCTTAAATAAAGGCTGCAGTTTAATTTTCAATTTCATTTGGCATTTGGACTATTGTTTGAAACGTATGCGTTTGGTGTTGGTGTACGTTTTTATTTCCTGCTGGTGCTGATTGCCTTCTATTTCAGGTTTATGTGTTATAAACGTGTTGTGTACAAGTATATATATCTTTGCAAAAAAATGTTTTCTTTCGGTATTGATTTGAAACAGGTGCTGGCTTAATGCTCCTCATGTGCATACAAAAGTCTTCAAGAAAAAAGTGCAGATCTACGGGTGGGTCATCATGAGTGAAGAACTCATCCGGAATACGCAGTGTTGTTCCATAGATGTATTCGGCTGGAGATGCTCTTAAGTCGTCCTTGAAGCAGGTGCTCAATCCTAAGAGCACTGTTGGTAACACGTGGGTCCACTATGGATTCTGATGGCACATGATGGCTGCTTTTAATGTCCGATGCCATCTTTCCACTAGTCCGTTGGCAGCTGGGTGGTACGCTGTAGTTCGGATGCGTTTACCACCAACTACTTGTGCCAATGCTGTGAACAGTGCACTTTCGAATTGAGATCCCTGGTCTGTTGTCAGCAATTTGGGACATCCAAAGTGCGCAATCCTGTGAGCGAAGAAAATGTTGGCGACTGTTTCTTTGATTGGGATTGCTTCCGGCCATTAAGTGAAACGGTTAATCATGCTCATGCAATACTTGAATCCTTGGGACTCTGGCATAGATCCTACAAGATCCAGATGCACGTGATCGAATCTTTCGTCTGGTGATTGGAAGAAAGCCGGGGATGTATGCACATGACGTCCAATTTTCGATCGCCGACAAGAGACACAGTCAAGAGCCCACTTCACGATGTGTTTTTTTTAATGCATTTTTATTCTTATTAATCCATTTTCTTACCTGCTAGACAAAAATACTTAAATCTAGTTTACTAATGTAATTTACTGATCTTAATTCTAACTTACTGACTCTTCCCGAGTACTTTAAGTTAATCTAGGGTTTTTGCTTTATGCCTTTCGGGTTCTGTATTACAATTTAGTGCTTAAATCTATATATATATATTTTTTTTTAATTTCCTCCAAGAAAATTATAAAAACTTGGATGTCTAATCTGTTCTTGTTCTTAACCTAACTTACGTAAACATGTAATCTTACTAAACCTAATTTTATTACTATATAGAACTAAATAAGCCTAAAACTTAACTCTACTTATCTATGTACATTAAGCTTAACTATGCCAGTAAAACTATACGGACTCGTCCACCAGGGCATATGTGTTATTTATATGCTTAACATATATATCTGATACGCCGTTGTGGACCTTTTTTGAGTTTTGTTTTTTATTGCTTTTTTTCTGTGTTTTTGTTTTTATTTCTTTTTTTCTTGTTTTTTTTTTGTAAAATGTCTTAAAATTATCTTAACCTATGTGAGTTGACCCTAGTGAATCAAGTATCCTGTCTTTTGCTTTAAGAAGTTAGCGGCATCGAAAACTGATTTTGATGTAACCACCAGTAAAAAAGCCGTTCCTTTGCAGATACTGCTCTGTCGCGGGCAGAAATCGCTCTACTGAACCATAGGAGTTCCTCGTGGCTGCGAGCGACGCCCGGCTCATATTGAAGTCGCCTTTCTACTGTTCGGCGTACGTATCTTGTATCAGGCCTAAAGTGTCCAAGTAGAGGAAAGCTTCAGGTGGAATGAAGCCGTTAAGACGCACCTGTTCATGGTACATGTCATTAGGGTAGTAGGCCCCAAAGATCAAGCTGTTAGTTGAAGTCATGCCTCGTGCAATGTGACTCCGAATCAACTTAATAATAAAATTATATAGCCGTATAAGGTTTGCCTCGTTATACAGAACCTCGTTGGGGTAAAATTTCTTGTACTGGGATTCTGGCGTTCGATATAATCGAAGACACGCCCGTAAGCACAGCCTCTCGAACACCATCATCTCTTTCATTTGGGAATGACTGACGTTGAACCACACAGGACAACCATATACCATGATCGGCCGGACAAGGGCCATGTAGCAGATTACTTTCACTCTGGCGTCAAGTTGACTGCTGTAGAACAGCCCTCTTACCATAGCGAAAACATTCTTAGCCCTAGTCTGTATCTACATGGATACCACCATATGCCTAGATATCTTACTACACTTTTCACGGCCAATGGCCGTCCCAGTGGGTCAACTATGCCGAACTTGCGCCAGTTCATTTTCGTGTCTCTTGAGGCTCTGGACAACGGAGTTCTAAAATGGATAGTTTCACACTTCTGACAGTTGATTTTCAACTTCCAGTCGTCCTAAAATCGTTGAATCGCATCGAAGTCACTGCAAAAAACCGTGAGAGAACAGTAGTGCGCACAACACGGTCTCCTTTTGGACTGTGGCGCCAACAATTATTATTATTGTTATTATTATAATCGCGTGATCCCGGCCCATAAACTACTACACTATGTATTATATACTATATATTTATACTTAATGACATAAAAATTAAATGTGCGACATAACTGCCAAGTGGTCCAACATTTCTTGATACTATAAGCGTCAACTTTTTCCCATTAGTTTGTTAGTAAAAAAATTGAGTCGCTTAAGTTGAACGATTTTATTTTTGTTCCCACATCTATGCCCTCGCTGGCAACTAAGTACTCCATTAAACTCTTTTTGTAGTGAAGCTTTGTAACGTTGATAACATTTTGATCTATAGGCTGAAGAATTGCAGTGCAATTTGCAGGAAGCATCAATATTGTCATCAACCCATCATCGCCTTGCAGTTCATTATAGGATAGCACGGGGCATTGTCTTCTTCTAAAGTCCCCTTGAAAAAATTTTTACCTTAAAAGGAAAGCTCATGAACGGAAACACAATTTTTATTATTTTACGTGTATCGGGAACAAATACGTTATGGAACCATTCTTCGAATAGAATTAATGTCATCCAAGAATTTTATTAGAAATGGTTTAAGACTGCTTTCCTTTGCTTTTATCCGGTATGTTGTTGATTTGTGAACATTATATTTTTCACAAAATCTCTGAACACAGACACCCTTATTCATCTTCTTCTTCTTCGGATAGCGCTACAGTCCGGGGTGGTCCTGGGCCCCAACCAACATGCCTCACCAGCTAGCACGATCTCTTGCCAGGTGCCTCCAATTGCGCACTCCAAGTTGGTTGAGATCCTTTCCCACTTGTGTGCGCCATCTCAGTCTAAGACGTCCTCTGTTGCGTTGTCCCTATGGTTGGGATTCGAAGACTCTTCGGGCCAGAGCAGTACTGTCCATACGCTCTACATGGCCTAGCCACCTTAAGCGTTGTTTCCGTAGACGCTTGACTAGGCTCATGCCGCCGTACAGCCCAGGACCAAAACCGCACGCAGAACTTTTGTCTCGAAGAGACCAAGGGCTTCCTCATCCGCGTTTAGTAGCGTCCAGGTTTCTGCGCCGTAAAGCAGGACTGGGATGATCAAGGTGTTGTACAAAGTAACTTTGGTCGGTCGGGAGAGGGCTTTATTACTCAATTGCCTCTTAAGCCCAAAGAAACAGCGATTGGCAAGAGTGATTCTGCGCTTGATTTCGGTACTGATGTTGTTGTCCCTGTTTACCGCGCAGCCGAGGTAGACGAAGTCTTTGACTACCTCGAAGTTTCTGCTGCCTAGTGTGACGCTCTGTCCGAGACTTCGCTTCCACTTCGATGCTAGCAAACGCCTCATTGACGGCTCGCTGAGTTCGGCCGATCACGTCAATGTCATCCGCATAAGCTAGAAGTTAAACGGACTTCTGGAAGATCGTGCCTTTGATGTTGCCGTGTGAGTTCCGCAAGATCCCCTCAAGAATGATGTTAAAGAAGTCGCATGACAGCGCGTCGCCTTGTCTAAATCCTTTTTTGACATCGAAGGTCTCGGTGAGTTCGCTCCATCGTAATTCTACACAATGTGACAAGTTTGGTAGGGATGCCAAAACTAGATATGGCACTGTATAGCTCGTCTCTATGCACGCTGTCATACGCGGCCTTGAAATCGACGAATAGATGGTGGGTGTCGATTTGTACTTCTTGGGACTTCTCCAGGATCTGCCGCAGTGTGAAGATCTGGTCGATTGTGGACTTCCCTGGTCTAAAACCACACAGATAAGGACCTATCAGGTTGTTGGCGAACGGTTTCAGGCGCTCACACAATACGGCGGAGAAAATCTTATATGCGATGTTAAGGAGACTGATCCCTCGGTAGTTGGCGCAGTCGAAGGGGTCACCTTTCTTGTGGACCGGACAAACGATGCTGAGATTCCACTCGTCGGGCATGCTTTTCTCCAACCATATCTTACAGATGAGCTGGTGCATGCACCCAACCAGCTCCTCCCCAGCCGCTTTGAACAGCTCTGCGGTAAAAATTTCGGACGTCATTCCTGCCTAGCACCTCTCCATTTCCTCGACCGCGCGCTTCTCGTGCTCATTCTTTTTTCTTCTGAGAAGCCGGTTCTCTTCCCTTCTTCTCTGTTTGTAGAACTTACAAACAGCTCTCGTCGTTCGATGCAGCGTTGCCTTGTATGCTTCTTGTTTGGCTGCATGCGCCTGCCTGCACTCGTCGTCAAATCATGGGTTCCTCTTAGGTGGTGGCGTGAAACCCAGCACATCAGTGGCGGCCTCTTTGATGGCTTCTTGTGCAGGCAGCGTCGGACTTTGAGACAGTTTCAGGGAGAATCGATCGGCAAAGGCTCTAGCGATCGGCTGCGATTGTAGCTTTCCGACATTAAACCGTTTTGACCTGTCTCGACTCCGTTGCTCTCTCGATATCCGGGTTCTTACCTTGGCTACAATAAGGTGATGATCCGGGTCGATGTTTGCACCTCGGAAGGTTCGGACATCGAGAATACTGGAGGAGTGTCTGACGTCGATCGCAACATGATCAACCTGGTTGGCGATTGATTGATCAGGTGATCGCCAGGTACATTTATGAATGTTGAGGTGTGGGAACCGCGTGCCGGCCACAGAGAGATCTCGCCCCGAGGCGAAGTCAACTAGCCTGAGTCCGTTTCCGGAGATGTTGGCGTGCAGGCTGTGTCTTCCGATGACTTAAGCAAAGATTTCTTTTCTTCCCAGCTGAACGTTGAAATCTCCTAATAATAATAATATTATTATTATTACTAATAATAGTAATATTTCGTGTAATACCCATTCTGGATGAATTTCCCGTAGGTACGAATAAAAGCGGAATCCATCTGCAGAAAATATTTCTAGAGAATTTCATCTAGCCACAAATAAAATTAAATTACCGTAAAATAACGATTGAAGTAAGACACCAAAAGGAAGGGGGAATGCAAATAAAATACACAAGAAGTTGCACTAATCGAGGTAGCCCTTTTTAGAGTCAACACATACAACGACTCAAGTGTTGCGAAATCAATTGTTGCGTTAACCGAGTTCGTATTGTCTATATATTAGCTAGCTAGCAACTAAGTAATTGCAGATTTTTTTTTCAAATACACGACAACTTTTTCATGGAACGGAACAACTTTATTCTGTAATGTAATCTTTCAGGCAGCATCATAACTCCACGTTCATAAAAGTTTTGTTTTTTATCAGCAAAAGACTAAACCAGGTACGATTTGATATCATCATCATTATTGATATTTTTGCCATTTAAAGAGTTTTGCAAAGTAATCAGATGGTGCAAGGTTAGAACTATATGGTGGATGTGGCAAAACATTTTAACCAAGCTCCTATAATTTTTGCCGAGTGAACAAAGATGTGTGTTTCCATGCATTGTCATGATGAAATACAACACTTGTTCGATTTGTCAATTTGGGCCGCTTTTCTTCCACTACATTGTTTGTTTCTTGTTATAGTGAGTCATCTGAATTGATCGTTCGGTTAAGTGGTAAAAGCTCAAGGGAGACAATTCCTTTGAAATCCCACCAAACTGATAACATACACTGTAACTTTCTTTTGATGACTATAAGCTTTTGATATAGTTTGAGCTGGTTCGCCTTGTTCTAAGATCTTTTCTGATTGACATTGTTCTAAACAATGCATTTTTATCACCAGTTATCAATCGTGTTAAAAATGGATCATTTTCATATGACCAAAGCGTTTTTCACGTTTGTGTGGAAAATCGCCAGAACTAAATTTGGGAAACAAATTTTGACACTGCCGTTCCTTTAAAGCTTCGTCACCATACAGAGCACATAACTCTTTATGAGCTTGTGATGCATTTTCTCCTTTTCGAAAATAAAAACAGAAAGATATAACGATCACAACCGATGAAATAAATACTGATTGACAGTTAAAGTAAACAAATGTTTTTGAAATTTCGATTAAATCAGCAAACCAAAGGTGGCTACTTACAGCGCACAATAAAACACACGTCAAGAACATTTTATAAATTCAAATTTATTTTTGCGTTTTGAATTTTACAATAGACAAAGGAGGCACTGAAAACTGTAGCTACGGCTTCTGATACAAGAATGTGGAAAAATTCTACAGATACAAATTGAAAACGGTTTTAGTTCTGAGAAGAGTTTTACAAATTGAAATATAGAGGCGCTAGTGTGGTGAAGTCGTTGCCACATTAATAATAATAATAATTGTTGGCGCTACAGTCCAAAGGGGGACCAGGGCCTAGCTTGCTCATCAACTACTCGTGTTGTGCGCGCTACTGTTCTCTCACGAGTAGAAGGGTCCTACAGTTTTTTGCCGACTCCGAACGGCAAAATTTGAGAAGCTTTCTTAGACAGTTATTATTTTTTGAGTGTTGTCAGCAGCTCGAAAGAGATGGTTCCGTGAAAAATTCGAAAAATTGGTGTTGAGCTGGGAATCGAACCGACATCCTTCGGCGTGTGAGCGACGCACTCTACCCACTACGCCACGGCGACCACCGTTGCCACATTACTCCCCCCTTAAATAAAGGCTGCAGTTTAATTTTCAATTTCATTTGGCATTTGGACTATTGTTTGAAACGTATGCGTTTGGTGTTGGCGTACGTTTTTATTTCCTGCTGGTGCTGATTGCCTTCTATTTCAGGTTTATGTGTTATAAACGTGTTGTGTACAAGTAAATAAATCTTTGCACCAAAATGTTTTCTTTCGGTATTGATTTGAAACAGGTGCTGTCTTAATGCTTCTCATGTGCATACAAAAGTCTTCAAGAAAAAAGTGCGAATCTACGGGTGGGTCATCATGAGTGAAGAACTCATCCGGAATACGCAGTGTTGTTCCATAGATGTATTTGGCTGGAGATGCTTTTAAGTCGTCCTTGAAGCAGGTGCTCAATCCTAAGAGCACTGTTGGTAACACGTGGGTCCACTATGGATTCTGATGGCACATGATGGCTGCTTTTAATGTCCGATGCCATCTTTCCACTAGTCCGTTGGCAGCTGGGTGGTACGCTGTAGTTCGGATGCGTTTACTACCAACTACTTGTGCCAATGCTGTGAACAGTGCACTTTCGAATTGAGATCCCTGGTCTGTTGTCAGCAATTTGGGACATCCAAAGTGCGCAATCCTGTGAGCGAAGAAAACGTTGGCGACTGTGTCTTTGATTGGGATTGCTTCCGGCCATTAAGTGAAACGGTTAATCATGGTCATGCAATACTTGGATCCTTGGGACTCTGGCATAGATCCTACAAGATCCAGATGCACATGATCGAATCTTTCGTCTGGTGATTGGAAGAAAGCCGGGGATGTATGCACATGACGTCCAATTTTCGATCGCCGACAAGAGACACAGTCAAGAGCCCACTTCACGATGTTTATTTTTTAATGCATTTTTATTCTTATTAATCCATTTTCTTACCTGCTAGACAAAAATACTTAAATCTAGTTTACTAATGTAATTTACTGATCTTAATTCTAACTAACTGACTCTTTCCGAGTACTTTAAGCTAATCTAGGGTTTTTGCTTTATGCCTTTCGGGTTCTGTATTACAATTTAGTGCTTAAATCTATATATATATATTTTTTTTTAATTTCCTCCAAGAAAATTATAAAAACTTGGATGTCTAATCTGTTCTTGTTCTTAACCTAACTTACGTAAATATGTAATCTAACTAAACCTAATTTTATTACTATATAGAACCAAATAAGCCTAAAACTTAACTCTACTTATCTATGTACATTAAGCTTAACTATGCCAGTAAAACTATACGGACTCGTCCACCAGGGCATATGTGTTATTTATATGCTTAACATATATATCTGATACGCCGTTGTGGACCTTTTTTGAGTTTTGTTTTTTATTGCTTTTTTTCTGTGTTTTTGTTTTTATTTCTTTTTTTGTAAAATGTCTTAAAATTACCTTAACCTATGTGAGTTGACCCTAGTGAATCAAGTATCCTGTCTTTTGCTTTAAGAAGTTAGCGGCATCGAAAACTGATTTTGATGTAACCACCAGTAAAAAAGCCGTTCCTTTGCAGATACTGCTCTGTTGCGGGCAGAAATCGCTCTACTGAATCATAGGAGTTCCTCGTGGCTGCGAGCGACGTCCGGCTCGTATTGAAGTCGCCTTTCTACTGTTTGGCGTACGAGATGAAAGATGATAGGACAGCCTTCCATATCTTGTATCAGGCCTATAGTGTCCAAGTAGAGGAAAGCTTCAGGTGGAATGAAGCCGTTAAGACGCACCTGTTCATGGTACATGTCATTAGGGTAGTAAGCCCCAAAGATCAAGCTGTTAGTTGAAGTCATGCCTCGTGCAATGTGACTCCGAATCAACTTAATAATAAAATTATATATCCGTATAAGGTTTGCCTCATTATACAGAACCTCGTTGGGGTAAAATTTCTTGTACTGGGATTCTGGCGTTCGATATAATCGAAGACACGCCCGTAAGCACCGCCTCTCGAACACCATCATCTTTTCCATTTGGGAAGGACTGACGTTCAACCACACAGGACAAGGGCCATGTAGCAGATTACTTTCACTCTGGCGTCAAGTTGACTGCTGTAGAACAGCCCTCTTGCCATAGCGAAAACATTCTTAGCCCTAGTCTGTATCTACATGTATACCACCATATGCCTATATATCTTACTACACTTTTCACGGCCAATGGCCGTCCCAGTGGGTCAACTATGCCGAACTTGCATCAGTTCATTTTCGTATCCCTTGAGGCTCTGGACAACGGAGTTCTAAAATGGATAGTTTCACACTTCTGACAGTTGATTTTCTACTTCCAGTCGTCCTAAAATCGTTGAATCGCATCGAAGTCACTGCAAAAAACCGTGAGAGAACAGTAGTGCACACAACACGGTCCCCTTTTGGACTGTGGCGCCAACAATTATTATTATTGTTATTATTATAATCGCGTGATCCCGGCCCATAAACTACTACACTATGTATTATATACTATATATTTATACTTAATGACATAAAAATTAAATGTGCGACATAACTGCCAAGTGGTCCAACATTTCTTGATACTATAAGCGTCAACTTTTTCCCATTAGTTTGTTAGTAAAAAAATTGCGTCGCTTAAGTTGAACGATTTTATTTTTGTTCCCAAATCTATGCCCTCGCTGGCAACTACGTACTCCATTAAACTCTTTTTGTAGTGAAGCTTTGTAACGTTGATAACATTTTGATCTATAGGCTGAAGAATTGCAGTGCAATTTGCAGAAAACATCAATATTGTCATCAACCCATCATCGCCTTGCAGTTCATTATAGGATAGCACGGGGCATTGTCTTCTAAAGTCCCCTTGAAAAAATTTTTACCTTAAAAGGAAAGCTCATCAACGGAAACACAATTTTTATTATTTTACGTGTATCGGGAACAAATACGTTATGGAACCATTCTTCGAATAGAAGGAATGTCATCCAAGAATTTTATTAGAAATGGTTTAAGACTGCTTTCCTTTGCTATTATCCGGTATGTTGTTGATTTGTGAACATTATATTTTTCACAAAATCTCTGAACACAGACACCCTTATTCATCTTCTTCTTCATCGGATAGCGCTACAGTCCGGGGTGGTCCTGGGCCCCAACCAACATGCCTCACCAGCTAGCACGATCTCTTGCCAGGTGCCTCCAATTGCGCACTCCAAGTTGGTTGAGATCCTTTCCCACTTGTGTGCGCCATCTCAGTCTCAGACGTCCTCTGTTGCGTTGTCCCTATGGTTGGGATTCGAAGACTCTTCGGGCCAGAGCAGTACTGTCCATACGCTCTACATGGCCTAGCCACCTTAAGCGTTGTTTCCGTAGACGCTTGACTAGGCTCATGCTGCCGTACAGCCCAGGACCAAAACTGCACGCAGAACTTTTGTCTCGAAGAGACCAAGGGCTTCCTCATCCGCGTTTAGTAGCGTCCAGGGATTGCTTCCGGCCATTAAGTGAAACGGTTAATCATGGTCATGCAATACTTGAATCCTTGGGACTCTGGCATAGATCCTACAAGATCCAGATGCACATGATCGAATCTTTCGTCTGGTGATTGGAAGAAAGCCGGGGACGTATGCACATGACGTCCAATTTTCGATCGCCGACAAGAGACACAGTCAAGAGCCCACTTCACGATGTGTTTTTTTTAATGCATTTTTATTCTTATTAATCCATTTTCTTACCTGCTAGACAAAAATACTTAAATCTAGTTTACTAATGTAATTTACTGATCTTAATTCTAACTTACTGACTCTTCCCGAGTACTAATCTATGGGTAATCTAGGGTTTTTGCTTTATGCCTTTCGGGTTCTGTATTACAATTGAGTGCTTAAATCTATATATATTTTTTTTTTTGATTTCCTCCAAGAAAATTATAAAAACTTGGATGTCTAATCTGTTCTTGTTCTTAACCTAACTTACGTAAATATGTAATCTAACTAAACCTAATTTTATTACTATATAGAACCAAATAAGCCTAAAACTTAACTCTACTTATCTATGTACATTAAGCTTAACTATGCCAGTAAAACTATACGGACTCGTCCACCAGGGCATATGTGTTATTTATATGCTTAACATATATATCTGATACGCCGTTGTGGACCTTTTTTGAGTTTTGTTTTTTATTGCTTTTTTTCTGTGTTTTTGTTTTTATTTCTTTTTTTCTTGTTTTTTTTTTGTAAAATGTCTTAAAATTACCTTAACCTATGTGAGTTGACCCTAGTGAATCAAGTATCCTGTCTTTTGCTTTAAGAAGTTAGCGGCATCGAAAACTGATTTTGATGTAACCACCAGTAAAAAAGCCGTTCCTTTGCAGATACTGCTCTGTTGCGGGCAGAAATCGCTCTACTGAACCATAGGAGTTCCTCGTGGCTGCGAGCGACGTCCGGCTCGTATTGAAGTCGCCTTTCTACTGTTCGGCGTACGAGATGGAAGATGATAGGACAGCCTTCCATATCTTGTATCAGGCCTATAGTGTCCAAGTAGAGGAAAGCTTCAGGTGGAATGAAGCCGTTAAGACGCACCTGTTCATGGTACATGTCATTAGGGTAGTAAGCCCCAAAGATCAAGCTGTTAGTTGAAGTCATGCCTCGTGCAATGTGACTCCGAATCAACTTAATAATAAAATTATCTATCCGTATAAGGTTTTCGTCGTTATACAGAACCTCGTTGGGGTAAAATTTCTTGTACTGGGATTCTGGCGTTTGATATAATCGAAGACACGCCCGTAAGCACCGCCTCTCGAACACCATCATCTTTTCCATTTGGGAAGGACTGACGTTGAACCACACAGGACAACCATATACCATGATCGGCCGGACAAGGGCCATGTAGCAGATTACTTTCATTTTGGCGTCAAGTTGACTGCTGTAGAACAGCCCTCTTGCCATAGCGAAAACATTCTTAGCCCTAGTCTGTATCTACATGGATACCGCCATATGCCTAGATATCTTACTACACTTTTCACGGCCAATGGCCGTCCCAGTGGGTCAACTATGCCGAACTTGCGTCAGTTCATTTTCGTATCCCTTGAGGCTCTGGACAACGGAGTTCTAAAATGGATAGTTTCACACTTCTGACAGTTGATTTTCAACTTCCAGTCGTCCTAAAATCGTTGAATCGCATCGAAGTCACTGCAAAAAACCGTGAGAGAACAGTAGTGCGCACAACACGGTCCCCTTTTGGACTGTGGCGCCAACAATTATTATTATTGTTATTATTATAATCGCGTGATCCCGGCCCATAAACTACTACACTATGTATTATATACTATATATTTATACTTAATGACATAAAAATTAAATGTGCGACATAACTGCCAAGTGGTCCAACATTTCTTGATACTATAAGCGTCAACTTTTTCCCATTAGTTTGTTAGTAAAAAAATTGCGTCGCTTAAGTTGAACGATTTTATTTTTGATCCCAAATCTATGCCCTCGCTGGCAACTAAGTACTCCATTAAACTCTTTTTGTAGTGAAGCTTTGTAACGTTTATAACATTTTGATCTATAGGCTGAAGAATTGCAGTGCAATTTGCAGGAAGCATCAATATTGTCATCAACCCATCATCGCCTTGTAGTTCATTATAGGATAGCACGGGGCATTGTCTTCTTCTAAAGTCCCCTTGAAAAAATTTTTACCTTAAAAGGAAAGCTCATCAACGGAAACACAATTTTTATTATTTTACGTGTATCGGGAACAAATACGTTATGGAACCATTCTTCGAATAGAAGGAATGTCATCCAAGAATTTTATTAGAAATGGTTTAAGACTGCTTTCCTTTGCTTTTATCCGGTATGTTGTTGATTTGTGAACATTACATTTTTCACAAAATCTCTGAACACAGACACCCTTATTCATCTTCTTCTTCTTCGGATAGCGCTACAGTCCGGGGTGGTCCTGGGCCCCAACCAACATACCTCACCAGCTAGCACGATCTCTTGCCAGGTGCCTCCAATTGCGCACTCCAAGTTGGTTGAGATCCTTTCCCTCTGTTGCGTTGTCCCTATGGTTGGGATTCGAAGACTCTTCGGGCCAGAGCAGTACTGTCCATACGCTCTACATGGCCTAGCCACCTTAAGCGTTGTTTCCGTAGACGCTTGACTAGGCTCATGCTGTCGTACAGCCCAGGACCAAAACCGCACGCAGAACTTTTGTCTCGAAGAGACCAAGGGCTTCCTCATCCGCGTTTAGTAGCGTCCAGGGATTGCTTCCGGCCATTAAGTGAAACGGTTAATCATGGTCATGCAATACTTGAATCCTTGGGACTCTGGCATAGATCCTACAAGATCCAGATGCACATGATCGAATCTTTCGTCTGGTGATTGAAAGAAAGCCGGGGATGTATGCACATGACGTCCAATTTTCGATCGCCGACAAGAGACACAGTCAAGAGCCCACTTCACGGTGTGTTTTTTTAATGCATTTTTATTCTTATTAATCCATTTTCTTACCTGCTAGACAAAAATACTTAAATCTAGTTTACTAATGTAATTTACTGATCTTAATTCTAACTTACTGACTCTTCCCGAGTACTAATCTATGGGTAATCTAGGGTTTTTGCTTTATGCCTTTCGGGTTCTGTATTACAATTTAGTGCTTCAATCTATATATATATATTTTTTTTTTAATTTCCTCCAAGAAAATTATAAAAACTTGGATGTCTAATCTGTTCTTGTTCTTAACCTAACTTACGTAAATATGTAATCTAACTAAACCTAATTTTATTACTATATAGAACCAAATAAGCCTAAAACTTAACTCTACTTATCTATGTACATTAAGCTTAACTATGCCAGTAAAACTATACGGACTCGTCCACCAGGGCATATGTGTTATTTATATGCTTAACATATATATCTGATACGCCGTTGTGGACCTTTTTTGAGTTTTGTTTTTTATTGCTTTTTTTCTGTGTTTTTGTTTTTATTTCTTTTTTTCTTGTTTTTTTTTTGTAAAATGTCTTAAAATTATCTTAACCTATGTGAGTTGACCCTAGTGAATCAAGTATCCTGTCTTTTGCTTTAAGAAGTTAGCGGCATCGAAAACTGATTTTGATGTAACCACCAGTAAAACAGCCGTTCCTTTGCAGATACTGCTCTGTAGCTGGCAGAAATCGCTCTACTGAACCGTAGGAGTTACTCGTGGCTGCGAGCGACGTCCGGCTCGTATTGAAGTCGCCTTTCTACTGTTCGGCGTACGAGATGGAAGATGATAGGACAGCCTTCCATATCTTGTATCAGGCCTATAGTGTCCAAGTAGAGGAAAGCTTCAGGTGGAATGAAGCCGTTAAGACGCACCTGTTCATGGTACATGTCATTAGGGTAGTAAGCCCCAAAGATCAAGCTGTTAGTTGAAGTCATGCCTCGTGCAATGTGACTCCGAATCAACTTAATAATAAAATTATCTATCCGTATAAGGTTTTCGTCGTTATACAGAACCTCGTTGGGGTAAAATTTCTTGTACTGGGATTCTGGCGTTTGATATAATCGAAGACACGCCCGTAAGCACCGCCTCTCGAACACCATCATCTTTTCCATTTGGGAAGGACTGACGTTGAACCACACAGGACAACCATATACCATGATCGGCCGGACAAGGGCCATGTAGCAGATTACTTTCACTCTGGCGTCAAGTTGACTGCTGTAGAACAGCCCTCTTACCATAGCGAAAACATTCTTAGCCCTAGTCTGTATCTACATGGATACCACCATATGCCTAGATATCTTACTACACTTTTCACGGCCAATGGCCGTCCCAGTGGGTCAACTATGCCGAACTTGCGTCAGTTCATTTTCGTATCCCTTGAGGCTCTGGACAACGGAGTTCTAAAATGGATAGTTTCACACTTTTGACAGTTGATTTTCAACTTCCAGTCGTCCTAAAATCGTTGATTCGCAACGAAGTCACTGCAAAAAACCGTGAGAGAACAGTAGTGCGCACAACACGGTCCCCTTTTGGACTGTGGCGCCAACAATTATTATTATTGTTATTATTATAATCGCGTGATCCCGGCCCATAAACTACTACACTATGTATTATATACTATATATTTATACTTAATGACATAAAAATTAAATGTGCGACATAACTGCCAAGTGGTCCAACATTTCTTGATACTATAAGCGTCAACTTTTTCCCATTAGTTTGTTAGTAAAAAAATTGAGTCGCTTAAGTTGAACGATTTTATTTTTGTTCCCAAATCTATGCCCTCGCTGGCAACTAAGTACTCCATTAAACTCTTATTGTAGTGAAGCTTTGTAACGTTGTTAACATTTTGATCTATAGGCTGAAGAATTGCAGTGCAATTTGCAGGAAGCATCAATATTGTCATCAACCCATCATCGCCTTGCAGTTCATTAAAGGATAGCACGGGGCATTGTCTTCTTCTAAAGTCCCCTTGAAAAAATTTTTACCTTAAAAGGAAAGCTCATCAACGGAAACACAATTTTTATTATTTTACTTGTATCGGGAACAAATACGTTATGGAACCATTATTCGAATAGAAGGAATGTCATCCAAGAATTTTATTAGAAATGGTTTAAGACTGCTTTCCTTTGCTTTTATCCGGTATGTTGTTGATTTGTGAACATTATATTTTTCACAAAATCTCTGAACACAGACACCCTTATTCAGCTTCTTCTTCTTCGGATAGCGCTACAGTCCGGGGTGGTCCTGGGCCCCAACCAACATGCTTCACCAGCTAGCACGATCTCTTGCCAGGTGCCTCCAATTGCGCACTCCAAGTTGGTTGAGATCCTTTCCCACTTGTGTGCGCCATCTCAGTCTAAGACGTCCTCTGTTGCGTTGTCCCTATGGTTGGGATTCGAAGACTCTTCGGGCCAGAGCAGTACTGTCCATACGCTCTACATGGTCTAGCCACCTTAAGCGTTGTTTCCGTAGACGCTTGACTAGGCTCATGCCGCCGTACAGCCCAGGACCAAAACCGCACGCAGAATTTTTGTCTCGAAGAGACCAAGGGCTTCCTCATCCGCGTTTAGTAGCGTCCAGGTTTCTGCGCCGTAAAGCAGGATTGGGATGATCAAGGTGTTGTACAAAGTAACTTTGGTCGGTCGGGAGAGGGCTTTATTACTCAATTGCCTCTTAAGCCCAAAGAAACAGCGATTGGCAAGAGTGATTCTGCGCTTGATTTCGGTACTGATGTTGTTGTCCCTGTTTACCGCGCAGCCGAGGTAGACGAAGTTTTTGACTACCTCGAAGTTTCTGCTGCCTAGTGTGACGCTCTGTCCGAGACTTCGCTTCCACTTCGATGCTAGCAAACGCCTCATTGACGGCTCGCTGAGTTCGGCCGATCACGTCAATGTCATCCGCATAAGCTAGAAGTTGAACGGACTTCTGGAAGATAGTGCCTCTGATGTTTCTGATGTTGCCGTGTGAGTTCCGCAAGATCCCCTCAAGAATGATGTTAAAGAAGTCGCATGACAGCGCGTCGCCTTGTCTAAATCCTTTTTTGACATCGAAGGTCTCGGTGAGTTCGCTCCATCGTAATTCTACACAATGTGACAAGTTTGGTAGGGATGCCGAAACTAGATATGGCACTGTATAGCTCGTCTCTATGCACGCTGTCATACGCGGCCTTGAAATCGACGAATAGATGGTGGGTGTCGATTTGTACTTCTTGGGACTTCTCCAGGATCTGACGCAGTGTGAAGATCTGGTCGATTGTGGACTTCCCTGGCCTAAAACCACACAGATAAGGACCTATCAGGTTGTTGGCGAACGGTTTCATGCGCTCACACAATACGGCGGAGAAAATCTTATATGCGATGTTAAGGAGACTGATCCCTCTGTAGTTGGCGCAGTCGAAGGGGTCACCTTTCTTGTGGACCGGACAAACGATGCTGAGATTCCACTCGTCGGGCATGCTTTTCTCCAACCATATCTTACAGATTAGCTGGTGCATGCACCCAACCAGCTCCTCCCCAGCCGCTTTGAACAGCTCTGCGGTAAAAATTTCGGACGTCATTCCTGCCTAGCACCTCTCCATTTCCTCGACCGCGCGCTTCTCGTGCTCATTCTTTTTTCTTCTGAGAAGCCGGTTCTCTTCCCTTCTTCCCTGTTTGTAGAACTCACAAACAGCTCTCGTCGTTCGATGCAGCGTTGCCTTGTATGCTTCTTGTTTGGCTGCATGCGCCTGCCTGCACTCGTCGTCAAATCATGGGTTCCTCTTAGGTGGTGGCGTGAAACCCAGCACATCAGTGGCGGCCTCTTTGATGGCTTCTTGTGCAGGCAGCGTCGGACTTTGAGACAGTTTCAGGGAGAATCGATCGGCAAAGGCTCTAGCGATCGGCTGCGATTGTAGCTTTCCGACATTAAACCGTTTTGACCTGTCTCGACTCCGTTGCTCTCTCGATATCCGGGTTCTTACCTTGGCTACAACAAGGTGATGATCCGAGTCGATGTTTGCACCTCGGAAGGTTCGGACTTCGAGAATACTGGAGGAGTGTCTGACGTCGATCGCAACTTGATCAACCTGGTTGGCGATTGATTGATCAGGTGATCGCCAGGTACATTTATGAATGTTGAGGTGTGGGAACAGCGTGCCGGCCACAGAGAGATCTCGCCCCGAGGCGAAGTCAACTAGCCTGAGTCCGTTTCCGGAGATGTTGGCGTGCAGGCTGTGTCTTCCGATGACTTAAGCAAAGATTTCTTTTCTTCCCAGCTGAACGTTGAAATCTCCTAGACTCTCTTATTTAATACGGAAAAAAACACGTTTTTTCTTATACCATAGGAAATTTAGTAATATTTCGTGTAATACCCATTCTGGATGAATTTCCCGTAGGTACGAATAAAAGCGGAATCCATCTGCAGAAAATATTTCTAGAGAATTTCATCTAGCCACAAATAAAATTAAATTACCGTAAAATAACGATTGAAGTAAGACACCAAAAGGAAGGGGGAATGCAAATAAAATACACAAGAAGTTGCACTAATCGAGGTAGCCCTTTTTAGAGTCAACACATACAACGACTCCGAGTTTTTAACCGAGTTCGTATTGTCTATATATTAGCTAGCTAGCAACTAAGTAATTGCAGATTTTTTTTTCAAATACACGACAACTTTTTCATGGAACGGAACAACTTTATTCTGTAATGTAATCTTTCAGGCAGCATCATAACTCCACGTTCATAAAAAATTTGTTTTTTATCAGCAAAAGACTAAACCAGGTACGATTTGATATCATCATCATTATTGAAGTTTTTGCCATTTAAAGAGTTTTGCAAAGTTATCAGATGGTGCAAGGTTAGAACTATATGGTGGATGTGGCAAAACATTTTAACCAAGCTCCTATAATTTTTGCCGAGTGAACAAAGATGTGTGTTTCCATGCATTGTCATGATGAAATACAACACTTGTTCGATTTGTCAATTCGAGCCGCTTTTCTTCCACTACATTGTTTATTTCTTGTTATAGTGAGTCATCTGAATTGATCGTTCGGTTGAGTGGTAAAAGCTCAAGGGAGACAATTTCTTTGAAATCCCACCAAACTGATAACATACACTGTAACTTTCTTTTGATGATTATAAGCTTTTGATATAGTTTGAGCTGGTTTGCCTTGTTCTAAGATATTTTCCGATTGACATTGTTCTAAACAATGCATTTTTATCACCAGTTATCAATCGTATTAAAAATGGATCATTTCATATGACGATCCAAACAGATTGTTGGATTGATCAACTGGACGACCAAAGCGTTTTAACTCTTAACTCTTTATGAGCTTGTGATGCGTTTTCTCTATTTCGAAAATAAAAACAGCAAGATATAACGATCACAACCGATGAAATAAATACTGATTGACAGTTAAAGTAAACAAATAACAAATGTTTTTGAAATTTCGATTAAATCAGCAAACCAAAGGTGGCTACTTACAGCGCACAATAAAACACACGTCAAGAACATTTTATAAATTCAAATTTATTTTTGCGTTTTGAATTTTACAATAGACAAAGGAGGCACTGAAAACTGTAGCTACGGCTTCTGATACAAGAATGTGGAAAAATTCTACAGATACAAATTGAAAACGGTTTTAGTTCTGAGAAGAGTTTTACAAATTGAAATATAGAGGCGCTAGTGTGGTGAAGTCGTTGCCACATTAATAATAATTGTTGGCGCTACAGTCCAAAGGGGGACCAGGGCCTAGCTTGCTCATCAACTACTCGTGTTGTGCGCGCTACTGTTCTCTCACGAGTAGAAGGGTCCTACAGTTTTTTGCCGACTCCGAACGGCAAAATTTGAGAAGCTTTCTTAGACAGTTATTATTTTTTGAGTGTTGTCAGCAGCTCGAAAGAGATGGTTCCGTGAAAAATTCGAAAAATTGGTGTTGAGCTGGGAATCGAACCGACATCCTTCGGCGTGTGAGCGACGCACTCTATCCACTACGCCACGGCGACCACCGTTGCCACATTACTCCCCCCTTAAATAAAGGCTGCAGTTTAATTTTCAATTTCATTTGGCATTTGGACTATTGTTTGAAACGTATGCGTTTGGTGTTGGTGTACGTTTTTATTTCCTGCTGGTGCTGATTGCCTTCTATTTCAGGTTTATGTGTTATAAACGTGTTGTGTACAAGTAAATAAATCTTTGCACCAAAATGTTTTCTTTCGGTATTGATTTGAAACAGGTGCTGTCTTAATGCTCCTCATGTGCATACAAAAGTCTGCAAGAAAAGAGTGCGGATCTACGGGTGGGTCATCATGAGTGAAGAACTCATCCGGAATACGCAGTGTTGTTCCATAGATGTATTTGGCTGGAGATGCTTTTAAGTCGTCCTTGAAGCAGGTGCTCAATCCTAAGAGCACTGTTGGTAACACGTGGGTCCACTATGGATTCTGATGGCACATGATGGCTGCTTTTAATGTCCGATGCCATCTTTCCACTAGTCCGTTGGCAGCTGGGTGGTACGCTGTAGTTCGGATGCGTTTATTACCAACTACTTGTGCCAATGCTGTGAACAGTGCACTTTCGAATTGAGATCCCTGGTCTGCTGTCAGCAATTTGGGACATCCAAAGTGCGCAATCCTGTGAGCGAAGAAAACGTTGGCGACTGTGTTTTTGATTGGGATTGCTTCCAGCCATTAAGTGAAGCGGTTAATCATGGTCATGGGTTCTGTATTACAATTTAGCGCTTAAATCTATATATATATATATATTTTTTTGAATTTCCTCCAAGAAAATTATAAAAACTTGGGTGTCTCATCTGTTCTTGTTCTTAACCTAACTAACGTAAATATGTAATCTAACTAAACCTAATTTTATTACTATATAGAACTAAATAAGCCTAAATCTTAACTCTACTTATCTATGTACATTAAGCTTAACTATGCCAGTAAAACTTTCTCTCTCTCTACTCTCTCTACTGTTCGGCGTATGAGATGGAAGATGATAGGACAGCCTTCCATATCTTGTATCAGGCCTATAGTGTCCAAGTAGAGGAAAGCTTCAGGTGGAATGAAGCCGTTAAGACGCACCCGTTCATGGTACATGTCATTACGGTGGTAAGCCCCAAAGATCAAGCTGTTAGTTAAAGTCATGCCTTGTGCAGTGTGACTCCGAATCAACATAATAATAAAAAATTTCTATCCTTATGAGGTTTGCCTCGTTATACAGAACCTCGTTGGGGTAGAATTTCTTTTACTGGGATTCTGGCGTTCGATATAATCGAAGACGCCTATATTTTCCATTTGGGAAGGACTCACGTTAAATTACACAGGACAACCATATACCATGATCAGCCGGCCAAGGGCCATATAGCAGATTACCTTCACTCTGGTGTCAAGTTGACTGCTGTAGAACAGCCCTCTTGCCATAGCGAAATCATTCTTAGCCCTAGTCAGAGCTGTATCTACATGGATACCACCATATAGACACTGGTCCAACCAGATGCCTAGATAACATACTACACTTTTCACGGCCAATGGCCGTCCCAGTGGGTCAACTATGCCGAACTTGCGCCAGTTCAATTTCGTGTCCCTTGAGGCTCTGGACAACAGAGTTCTGAAAAGGATAGTTTCACACTTCTGGTAGTTGATTTTCAACTTCCAGTCGTCCTAAAATCGTTGAATTGCATCGAAGTCACTCTGCAACAAACCGTTTATTTCATGCATTTCAATGCATTTTTTTTCTTATTAATCCATTTTCCTACCTGCTAGACAAAAATACTTTAATCTAGTTTACTAATATAATCTACTGATCTTAATTCTAACTTACTGACTCTTCCCGAGTATATATATTTTTAATTTCCTCCGAGAAAATTATAAAAATTCGGATGTCTGATTTGTTCTTGTTCTCAACCTTACGTATGTACATTAAGTTTAACTATGCCAGTAAAACTATACGGACTCGTCCACCAGGGCATATGTGTTATTTATATGCTTAACATATATATCTGATACGCCGCTGTGGACCTTTTTTGAGTTTTGTTTTTTATTGCTTTTTTTCTGTATTATTGTTTTTATTTCTTTTTGTCTTGTTTTTTGTTTTTTTTTTTTTGTAAAATGTCTTAAAATTACCTTAACCTATGTGAGTTGACCCTAGTGAATCAAGTATCCTGTCTTTTGCTTTAAGAAGTTAGCGGCATCGAAAACTGATTTTGATGTAACCACCAGTAAAAAAGCCGTTCCTTTGCAGATACTGCTCTGTCGCGGGCAGAAATCGCTCTACTGAACCGTAGGAGTTACTCGTGGCCGCGAGCGACGTCCGGCTCGTATTGCAGTCGCCTTTTTACTGTTCGGCGTACGACATGGAAGATGATAGGATAGCCTTCCATATCTTGTATCAGGCCTATAGTGTCCAAGTAGAGGAAAGCTTCAGGTGGAATGAAGACGCACCCGTTCATGGTACATGTCATTAGGGTAGTAAGCCCCAAAGATCAAGCTGTTAGTTAAAGTCATGCCTCGTGCAGTGTGACTCCGAATCGACTTAATAATAAAATTTTCTACCCTTATAAGGTTTGCCTCGTTATACAGAACCTCGTTGGGGTAGAATTTCTTGTACTGGGATTCTGGCGTACGATATAATCGAAGACACGCCCGTAAGCACCGCCTCTCGAACACCATCATCTTTTCCATTTGGGAAGGACTCACGCTGAACCACACAGGACAACCATATACCATGATCGGCCGGACAAGGGCCATGTAGCAGATTACTTTCACTCTGGTCTCAAGTTGACTGCTGTAAAACAGCCGTCTTACCATAGCGAAAACATTCTTAGCCCTAGTCTGTATCTACATGGATACCACCATATGCCTATATATCTTACTACACTTTTCACGGCCAATGGCCGTCAACTATGCAGAACTGGCGCCAGTTCATTTTCATGTCCCTTGAGGCTCTGGACAACAGAGTTCTGAAAAGGATAGTTTCACACTTCTGGTAGTTGATTTTCAACTTCCAGTCGTCCTAAAATCGTTGAATCACATCGAAGTCACTCTGCAACAAACCGTTTATTTCTTCTACCTTCGGACTTGATCTGTACGCGATTAAATCATCGGCAAACGCTATTATATAAGGCATAGAACCTATAAGATCGTTAGCGAATATAGTGAACAAGATCGACGAATCCACCGCCCCTTGTTCTTCTTCTTCTTCTTGTGGCGCTACAGTCTCTCTCGAAAAGACTAAGGGCTTCCTCATCCGCCTTTGCTACCGTCCAAGATTCTGCGCCATATAGTAGGACGGGGATGATCAAGCTGTTATATAAAGCAAGCTTAGTCTAAAGAGAGGGCTTTATTACTCAATTGCCTCTTGAGCCCAAAGAAACGGCGATTGGCAAGAGTGATTCTGCGTTTGATTTCGGCACTGATGTTTTTGTCCCTATTTACCGCCGAGCCGAGGTAGATGAAGTCCTTAACTACCTCGAAGTTTCTGCTGCCTAGTGTGACGCTCCGTCCGAGACGTCGATGTTGTGTGTCCTTCCTTGATGACAGCATGTACTTCGTTTTGCCCTCATTTACCACTAGACCCATTTTAGCCGCTTCCGCTTCAATTCCAGCAAACGCCTCATTGACGGCTCGCTGTGTTCGTCCAATCACGTCAATGTCATCCGCGTAAGCTAACAGTTGAACTGACTTCTGGAAGATCGTGCCTCTGCTGTTGACTTGTGAGTTACGCACGATCTTCTCGAGGATGATGTTAAAGAAGTCACATGACAGTGCGTCACCTTGTCTAAAGCCTATTTTGACATTGAATGTCTCGGTGAGTTCATTACCGACCTTGACGGAGCAGCGAGAGTTCTTCATCGTCATCCTACACAATCTTACGAGTTTGGTAGGAATGCCAAAACTAGACATGGCACTGTATAGCTCGTCTCTATGCACACTGTCATATGCAGCCTTGAAATCGACGAATAGGTGATGAGTGTCAATTTGCATTTCTTGGGTCTTTTGCAGGATCTACCGTAATGTGAAGATCTGGTCTATTGTGGACTTCCCTGGCCTGAAACCACACTGATAGGGACCTATCAGGTCATGGACAAATGGTTTCAGACGCTCACACAATACGGCAGAGAGGATCTTGTATGCGATGTTCAGGAGACTAATCCCTCTGTAGTTGGCGCAGTCAAAGGGGTCTCCTTTCTTGTGGACCGGGCAAACGACGCTGAGATTCCACTCATCGGGCATGCTTTCCTCCGACCATATCTTACAGATGAGCTGGTGTATGCGTCCAACCAGGTCATCTCCAGCTGCTTTAAATAGTTCTGCGGACATTCCGTCCGCTCCAGCAGCTTTGTTCGACTTTAGCTTGGATATTGCTATCTTCACCTCGTCTAAGTCGGGGGGACGGAATGCTTGTCTATCATCGTCCAAATTTAGTGGAACATTCTGCCTAACAGCGGGATTTGGGTCGTCATCGCCGTTTAGGAGTCGGCAGAAATGATCGGACTTCATTCCTGCCAAAACACCTTTCCATTTCCTCGACCGCGCGCTTCTCATGTTCCTTCTTCTTCCTTCTGAGAAGCCGGTGCTCTTCCCTTCTTCTCTGTTCGTAGAGTTCACGAACAGCCCGCGTTGTTCGATGCATCGTCGCTTTATAGGCGTCTTGTTTAGCTGCGTGCGCTTGCCTGCACTCGTCGTCAAACCATGGGTTCTTTCTGGGTGGTGACGTGAAACCCAGCACATCAGTGGCAGCATCTTTGATGGCTTCTTGACAACGTTTCCATTCTTCTTCTATGCTTAGTGCAGGAAGCGTCGAACTCTGAGCGAGTTTCCGGGAGACTCGGTCGGCAAAGTTCCCAGCAATCAGCTGCGATTGTAGCTTTTCGACGTCAAACCGTTTTGGCCTTTCTCGACTCCGTTGCTCTCTCGATATCCGGGTTCTTACCTTGGCTACAACAAGGTGATGATCCGAGTCAATGTTTGCACCTCGGAAGGTTCGGACATCGAGAATACTGGAGGAGTGTCTGACGTCGATCGCAACGTGATCAATCTGGTAGACGATTGATTGATCAGGAGATCGCCAGGTTCCTTTGTGAATGTCCAGGTGTGGGAACCGCGTGCTAGCCACAGAGAGGTTTCGCCCCGAGGCGAAGTCCAACAGCCTGAGTCCGTTTCCGGATGTGTTGTCGTGCAGGCTGTGTTTACCGGTGACTCCAGCAAAGATGTCCTCCTTTCCCAGCTGAGCGTTGAAATCTCCTAGAACGATCTTGGTGTCATAGCTGGGGCATCGATCGTATGTTCTTTCTAGGAGATCATAGAAGTCATCCTTGATGTTGTCATTTTTGATGTTGTCATTCTTCTCCTCTGTCGCGGAGTGAGCGCATATTAGGCTGATATTCCCGAATTTAGCCTTGATGCGGATTGTCATGAGGCGTTCGCTGACTGGGTCGTAGCTCAAGACTTTTTGCCTAAGTCTGCCTCGAACAACAAATCCGCATCCGAATAAGCGCTGCCTTCTCTCTCTATAGCAATTGCTGTAGTAGATATCGCAGTTCTTCATCGCTTTTATGCCAGGCCCATCCCATCGCACTTCCTGGATGGCGGTTATGTCAGCTTTGTAGCTGTCAAGGGCCTCCGCAAGTTGTTCGGCTGCACGTGGCCTGTTAAGGGACCTCACATTCCACTTGCAAAACCGAAAATCTTTGTCTTTTAAACGTTTGCTGGGGTCGTCAACAGTTTATCCGTCCTTATCCGAGGCATCGGGTTTTCTGAACTATATTATTTTTACGTGGTGAGGAAGTTACCCTCACGCACAACCCACAGACTGGTAGGCCAGGCCCATTATTTAAATCCTCGGGCAGAGGAGGTCGCTGCATACATTAGTTCACCATACAACGGGTGTTGTGATGGCTATCCAGGGGGCGCCGCGTGGAGGCTGTATGTCAACTTAACCTGTGCACTAACGAGGATTGCCTTGGCAGCTCGCCATGTTGAGCGCAATCAACGACGTTACCTCGCGTGCATGGGACCGCCCCTTGTTGCAACCCATTTTTTATGTGGAAAACAGTTGTTGAAATTTCTTTGCCATTTTTCACAACGAATTTCCTACCTGTAACCACGTCATAGATCGTATATAGCAACGTTTTGTGAATGCCGAGCCTAGCTTACTTGAGGAAAAGACCTTCTAACCATACGGTGTCGGAAGCTTTTTCCATGTCAATCAGGCAGGCTCCTGTACACTGTGTTTTGTTTCTATTCCATTGAATGTCGGAAACCAATTTAGACGCGGCATGGATGGTGTCGTGCCCCGCCCGGAAGCCAAATTGGTTTTCCGGTTTTCATCGTTTTTCCTCAACCCATTCTTTCAGAGCTCTAATGACTATCTTCTCGAATATCTTGCTTATGCACGAAAGAAGACATAAAGAACGGAGATAAGTCGGGATGGAGGTATCTTTGCCCCGTTTTGAAATGGGCTGTACTACAGCTGTTTTCCAATGCGCCGCGTAATATGCATTACTTAGCGCATTGTTGAACAGAGTTTTGTATATGTTCACCGCCTCAGAGTGTAGATGGCGCAGAACAATATTTGGTATCCCATCTATTCCCACTGACTTCTTCTTCTTCAGTGAGTTAAGGATACCTTGGAGTTCGTCTTTAGAAATAAGGATGGAGTTGTTTCCATCATCGGCCGTGTCATCCTCCGACGCATGCAGACGTGTCATCGCTGCATGCACTCAAATCAAAAAAAGTTCATTTTATTCCTTTCGCCGAAAAACACAAACAACAATTAATGCGGTCCGCCCAACACTTCCGCGAGTGTAACGAAAAAAAAAAACGAAAATCTAACATAAAGTGCAGTGTAGTGCAGTGAAGTGTATTGGTAGAGCACGCGCGGTCCGCTCCCCCCTCTCCCACTCCTTCACAAAACACTGTTGGGCATTCTCGGTCGCAACTCCCGTTTAATCTACCAGACGGTCTGGGGCGATGTCCGAGTCTGCCTAACATCTGACATAGAGGATTCGGAAGTGTAAATATTTGTTAGTAGACCAATTCAAGTCAATGTACGGGCATAACACCTACATTGAACTTTGCCCACTTTCACCAACTGCATTGTCGGAGTTGGTTTTCAGATGCCTAAGACTGATATGAAGGGGCAATTTCGTGTTGACGTGAGCAACATTCGCGGACTGAGAACTAATCTCTTTGCCGTTTACGTCCACCTCTACCGCCATAAACCAGCTGTCTTGGCGCTGAGTGAAACGCAGGTGAGAATACCGATTTATCGGATTTGAGCCTGCCTGGATATAGCTTGGTGCCCTTATTCTTCTTACACCGCGGTCTCGCCATTTATGTGCGTAGTGATGTTGCTTACCAAATTCAACCACAATATAGCCACTGTTCCAATCCGGAATTTAATTTTCTGTGGTTAAAACTCTTTGTCTGTAAGCATTTAATCCACTACTGCTTTGTTTATAGAAGTCCAAACATGGACAGTAATTCAACTTATAACGAGTTTGATGCGCTGTCCGACTCCATCACAAGAATTGTATCCCTGTATCCTCGTACTGCAATCTCTATTGCGGGCGATTTCAATGTACACAATTCTACTTGGCTTTGACATTCAGGCGAGACAACACCCGAAGGAAGGTATGTTGAAATCTTCGCTGAGGTAAAGAATTTAACCCAGCTTGTGAATGAGCCAACACGAATACCTGACATTGCAGATCATACCGCTAACACCTTGGATCTGTTTCTCACCTCTCATCCGGAAAAATATTCAATTGATATATTGTCGCCTCTAGGCTCGTCCGACCACTGTGTCGTGTCAGCCAAATTTTCGTACTCCTCCCACACAGTTAGAGAACAAATTCCGAAAAGAACAGTATGGCTCTACGAGAAAGCCAACTGGAGCGGACTTAACAACTTCTTTAGGAATTTTAACTGGTCACTATGCTTCCTCGATAGTGACGTGGAAGGTCCTTCATTCCTCACAGAGTGAAGAGCATCAAGCCTAAGGCAAACGCGTGGTTTGACTTGAGCTGCAAATAGGCTATCAGTATGAGAGAGTTGAGTTTCCGGGATTATAAAGCCAACCCTTCTGAGGAAGCCCGGAAAAAGTTCAAACGGATCCGTAATTACTGTAATGCATTAATATGACGTGTTAAATTCTCCTTTGACCAAAAGTTGAGGCAAAAAGTTCTACAATGCCCCAAGGGTAGCAGAAGCTTTTGGTCTTTCGTAAAAAAACATAAGGAATTCAGCCTCGTCTTCGATCCCAACGCTCATTTGCAATGACATACCAGCTGTCAGCTCTTTGGACAAAGCTAATCTGCTTGCTGCACACTTTGCAGCTAGCTCAACGCTGCCAGATAGCACTTTGTCCCCGCCTGTACTTGAGAGCGTAAATTTCTACATGGGGCAGATCCATTTTAGCACTCGTACAGTAGCAAGAGTACTTAAAGATCTAAACATACACAAATCCGCTGGCCCGAATGGTATACCCCCTGTTCTTCTGAAGAGGTGTTCTTCTATGCTGGCAAAACCACTGCGTAAGCTTTTCCATCTGTCCTGCTCTTCAGCTCTCTTTCCGAGTAAGTGGAAAACTGCATTTGTCCAGCCCGTCCCTAAAAAGGGCG